>QNQO01000440.1:0-600000 GCA_003290165.1 Berberis thunbergii | reverse complement strand
AAGGGTGGAAATGTTGCAATCCTACAACGGGGCGGTGTTATACATTAGGGAACGTGGTGTTTGTCGAAGCTTCATCGTGGTGGTCTACACAACAACTACTTCTGCCAAACTCCAAAAGTCTACAAGAGGAAATGCAGGAAAATGAGTCATCACCTGCAAATGTTGAAGAAGGAGTACGACCGAGCTTACCCAAAACACCAAGTACATCTTCAAGCCCATGGCAGACTGGTATATATAAAAGGACACCAGAAGAAGTTCAAGAAAGTGAAGAAGATGCGGGCCAACAGTTAAGAAGGACAACTAGACAACGCAAGCCCAATCCAAAGTATGCAAATGTTGTGACTGAAGAACACAACATTAGGGAGCCCACAACATTTGAAGAAGCATCTCAGAGTTCGGAGTGGAGAAATGCAATGGAAGAAGAAATCCAAGCCCTGGAGAAAAATTAAACTTGGGACTTGGTATCAAAACCAAAGGATGTAAAGCCCATATCATGTAAATGGGTCTACAAGATAAAGACTCGTATTGATGGCTCAATAGAACGGTACAAGGCTCGATTGGTAGCTCGATGGTTCTCACAACAATATGGGTTGGACTACGATGAAACATTCAGTCAAGTAGCCAAGATTACTACGGTCAGGGTTCTACTTGCACTAGCAGCAAAAAAATCTCGGAAACTATGGCAAATGGATGTGAAGAATGCGTTCCTGCACGGTGAAATTAACCGCGAAATATATATGGAACAACCGAGGGGGTTTGAGTATAAAACCCAACAAAACTATGTTTGCAAGCTAAAAAAGGCGTTGTACGGACTGAAGCAAGCACCAAGGGCTTGGTATAGGAAGATAGCGGAGTTCTTAGTTCAAAGTGGCTACTCAGTTGCACATTCAGACTCCAGCCTATTTATCAAATCTCAGGAAGGAAAACTAGCAAAAGTGCTAATATACGTAGATGATCTGATTGTCACTGGAAATGATACAGAAGAGATTCAAAGAGTACGAAGAAACCTGGCGGTCCACTTCCAAATGAAGGACTTTGGAGAATTAAGACACTTCCTAGGGCTTGAGATAGAATGAAGTGACAGAGGCTTATTTCTTTGCCAGCAGAAATATGCTCGAGATTTATTAAAAAATTATGGGATGCTTGAGTGTAAACCAACCTCAACACCGATGGAGACCAATGCTAAGTTATGTGCTGATAAAGGAAAAGACTTGGAAGATACAACAATGTATCGCCAGCTTCTCGGGAGCCTAAAGCCTAAAGCCCAAACCCATTATCTAGAAGATCCAACAAGAATGAGTATTCTCTAGATGGTTCAATGTCTAGAGAATTCTACACCCTTATAATACTCTAGACATTTGAGAGAGTTCTAGAGAAGCAAAAATGTGTGGTTGAGATTGCTTCTCTAGAATCCTCCCATCTCCTTAGAGCTACTATAAATAGGGGAGAGGTTGGGAGGTGTAGGCATCAAGGAGCAAACAAGATCAAGTGTAGTAGTGAGTGTTGTGAGCATAGTAAGAATGTGAAGTTGTCAGAAACTTTTGAGAGATTAATAAAATTAGTCTTTCTTAAGTTCAAGTTCTTCCCAAATCTCCCAACATTATACACAAAAAATAACAATTAAAAGAGTGCATCATGTATAAGGAATGTAGTATAGTTGAGTTTCATCTATAACATGAAAAGATATATGGTGGAAACTATTTGTCTTATTTTCTTGTTCGAATCATGGTAGACCAACCCCATAAAGGAAATAGTATCTAAGTCCCATTTGTCCTTGGGCAATGGAGACGTTGTTAGCATGTACCGATGATTCCATTCCCACATATTTCTTATTACTAATGGACCTGTTGAAGATGAAAGACACATTTGTAACGATCCGGGGGGGGGGGGGGGGGGAGGGCTCATGCGCACAAATGGCAGGAGGGGCTCATGCGCTTCTATCACAGCCGTTGGATTTGATCCGACGACTTAGATCCCTCCAACCCCCTTTTTCATATATTCGCCTTCTCTCTTTCTTTATTTGGTTTTCACCAAAGACCAAAAAAAAGCCTGTGGATTTGAATATTTTTTTGTTTCACAGTCTTTAGCAAAGGGTTGGTGTCACGCCCCGATTTTCGAGGAAAACGAAAATCCCAAAATCCACTTAGGATTATCCGTTTCCCCCAAAACTCGGGACGTGAAAATTCAATAATAACAGAAACAAATAGCAGCATGAACTAAACATCTGAAACAAATAAAAAATCTAACCCGGGGAAGACTGGCATGGCTAGGTCACTAGCGAAACTCCAGTAATGCAGTTCAAAATCTCTAAACCTGAAAGACTACTCGGCTACATTCCAAAAGGAATGTACCCAAGAAGCAAAAGCTCACTCGGGTCAGCAATAAAGCTGGTGTGAGAAATCTTCATCCCAAAAATCAATAAATACGCACATGATAATATTAAAATAAACCAAACAATTAATAACCACACCATCAGGTAGTTCCTCAATGAGGCAATGGTGTTATCATCCTAATAAATAAATATGCATTATTTATTACCAATAAATAAAATTTATGAGTTATCAACCTTCATAAATGCAACAACAATACAATTCATAATCATATTAGACTACCATTGAAATATTAAACAAACACATTTTTCTACCTTTAGGAAGACGTGTAGTTCTCATTCAATGGTTGAATGAGCTGTTAGTTTCTTCCCTCAAGGCTAACCTAGTATAAGTTAAAATAATCTATACACAATTTCATGGCATGCTCAATTCAATGGTTTAATTGAATTATTTATTTTGTTTTCTAATTCTTGGCTTCTTTTTCCACAATCGCACTCTCCTCCTGTGCCGAACACACCTCACCCAAGTGTGTCTCCCTTGCCATCGAAGCCACTCGGAGCGTACATGACCCAAGTGGGGTGTCACCTCGAGTGTCATGTCATCTCACCCGAAGTTCGATCACTGACAAGCATTCTACACGTACAACCGAACTCACATGGAACGGTGCACCGATATGCAAGCAAGTCTGCATACCCATAATAATATCACACGTATACAAGCAAGTCTGTATACAAAATTTTCATTTCTTTTCACATTTTTTTTTCTGGAGTTGTGGAAAAAGAACATTTACCAAGTATTTTATTTGAGTCATTATTTTTTTCCAAATCAATTAACGTCACATCACATTCCCTTTACAAGAACCATATATACATAAAACATTACCAAGGTGATATTCACAACATGACAAAATCTATTTTGCCATCTCCTTCAGAAAAGAATGAAAAACAAGTGTGTCGCAAGCACAAACATTCTTTTAACATAGTCACATACACGTGACAAGAAAACAAGTTCCATTACTGGCTATACCTGACTATCCTTATGGAAATCCACCTTTTCTTTTGAAAACCACCTATCATGACCACATCTATTGATTAGACAGTGACAATCAATATAGAACATACACTGTCAACATACATATCCATACCCATACCCATACCCATTTACTGTATGACCTTTGTCCTCTTTACACTGTCCCCACACCAAGTAGTGAGATACTCCTAATGGATATGATTGGTTTGTCAGTTCCACTTACATTCAGTTATCTACTTGGTAAAGGAACTTTTTAGGAGATTTTGACTAGTTCGAGAAAACCCAACAAAGAGAAATTTGTTAAAACTGGAAGTTAGAGTTGTATAACAATGAGGTTCTCTGTGCAAGTCCAAGATAGGGAAAAATCCAAACTACTACACTCCAGTAAAGTTTATAGAGATGCCACAACAGAAATGCACATAAAAATCCAAATCCATCAAATACCATAAGCAACTCACCTAACTAATTGAATCCATTAAAATTTCAAGAAAACTAAATGCACAAAGAAACAGATCCAACACATTCATTGTGAACTACTAATCCTATATGGATTGATACAAAAACAAGAAAAACCCTTGGACACAATCCTCCTACAAGTAACTAAATTAACATCCCTGCATTAGGGTTTCCTTAGTCTTACACAAACCCCACCCGATCACATGCTTTTCTAATGATACTGATGACCTAGAAAACCCCGAATGCCTTGACAATTGCCTAAAGTCAATGTGAACTACAATGGGTATCCATTCATTCACTCAAATCAATTTATTAAAGTAATCAAACCCCATCAATTTAATCTACTAAGTTAAGGGCAAAATCAGGAAGAAGGAAAATGAGGTTTTAATCAAAGTAGATTAAACACACACATAACTATCAAAACCATCACATAAAACAAACTGAAAGTGATAAAAGAGAACTCACAGTAAAAGAAAAAAAGAATGAAGAAAACTCACTAGTTAGTAGCACAATCTCCAGCAACCAATCCGCCACTTCCGCAAGACAGTCCCCACACATGGAAATGTACACAAGACATCTCGAGGCAACAGTGATGGCCCCAATTGCAGGGGAGGTGGGTTCTCGTGTTCCTCACTAAGCACTAAGCCTTTGCAGACAACTTAATGGAGGGGCATCACTTCCACATTCTTCTTCTCCCGCTGTTTCTTTCGCTCCTCATCCAACTTATTTTCATGTCCGTTCGTCAACCCAAGGCTTCACGTCGAGAAGAACTGAGGATTTCCCACACTTACAACTTGACGAACAGTTAGACAATAGCATCCCACAGTGGCAATCTTTACCACACACACCAGATCCAAATTCGAAAATGACAAGTTCGTTCACCGAATGAACCGAGAACCGTCAATAGATGAAAATTATCCTTAATACACAGATCAGATCGTTCGAGAGGGAAGAATCGACGATCACGATTCGATCTCTCCGCCTCTGAAACGTGTATCTTCTTCTTCTCGCCTTCCCTTCCCTCAATTCAAACCCTCGAAATCAAAACACCCACAGATCTGCTGACAACGAAACGAAAAAAGAAGAAGAACCAATCGGTAACAAGAAATCTGCTTCAGAACTCAAAAACAGACTCGGAGAGATCTGAGTAACTCTCAGATGAAGAAGAAGAGTGGCGGTGCGTTCTCCTCCGCTTCGACGATCGAGAACCACCGTTGATCTTCTTGCGAATCCCTCCTTCCAAGCCTGACCTCTTCATCCTCATCCCTCTCATCGTCATCCTCTTCCCCCTATGCCCTGTGTCTGCCTCTCGCCTGCAAACTCATCGCCACAGCCCCTTCATCTCCATCGCGTCATTCCCCATCGCCGCCATCGAAATGTAGCAAAAGAAAAAAAAAGAAAAAAGGAAAAGAAGAAACAAAAGAAGGAAAAGGAGGAAGAAAAGGTTATGTTTCTTCTCGTTTTTTTTTTTTAATATATATATGGTGGGTGGTTATCCACCCCCACTGAAATTCTGAGAACACCTGCCCTCTTTCACAAAAATAAAAACCCTACTTATTAGTTTATTAAAAGCCCACAACCAAGCCCAAATACAATTGGGTAACAACCCATCAACATTAGGGTTTACAAAATTTTTATATCTATTTAATTAGGTGGGTATTACAGTTGGGGTTCTTCTTGATGTTTGTCTTCTTCGAAGAGGGTTTGTATGTCTGTGAATGAGGAGCAAGAGAAGTTAGTTCACCTCGGTGTTCTTGGCGGTTATTTTTGCCATGGAGGCCACATGGGAGTGGAGTGGAGTAGTAGTAGATGAAGAGATGGAAGATATGAAACCAATACGAAATTGAATTGTAAATTGTTGAGGCTGGTAAGAGGGAATTAATTAATTATTGTGAAGATGTGCATTGGTGTTGTAGTTGTTGTTGTTGTTGCTTAAAGTGAATGTAATGGTGGGTGGGTGGGAAGAGATGAATGTGTAAATAGAAGCAATTCCTCCAGAGATTCCTCAAAATATAAAAAATAGAAACGATGAATGTGTAAATGATTGTTATTGCAAATGTTAGCGAGGATGGCACCCCATCTGCTACGGCTGTAACCAAACTGAATAATGGAGAAGCCAAAAAGATCAAACATTTGCCTTGCTGGTCCCACCATCTTTGTTTTGCTATCTTGAAAGAAGATGTAGAACAAGGAAGGAATATGAAAAGTCTTGCGATTTCCAAGTTCTAACCTGGATTCTCAAGTGCCATGGTGGGAAGAAGAAAGTTGGATTTGCAGGTTTTGATGGGAGGGTCAGCTTTTTGGTTTTTGGAGAAAACCAAACAAAGAAAGAGAGAAGGCGAAGACATGAGAAAGGGGGTTGGAGGGGTCTGAGCCGTCAGATCAAATCCTACAGCTGTGATAGAAGCGCAAGAGCCTCTCCTGTCGTTTGTGCGCATGAGCCCCCCCGAGTCCACATTTTTTATATGGTGAAAGGTTATTTGACAGATAATGGTCCATGTTTCCACGAATATTCACTTTTGGTATAAGTAAGGCTTCCAAGGAACTCTTCCAATTTTATTCTTTTTGACAATTAATTTTAATACCTTATCTGATACATCTTTATGTTGATAATTGTATTAATACATTACATGACATGTTGTAGCTATCTTACTTCATTGAGAATTATTTTGAAAGTGGTTATTGATGCAGAGGATCCGAGTCAGATGATGTTAGCTGTTAGATAGCACGTTATTAGCACTAAGATATCTCGAATTAGCAGATCAGCGCAAGAATGGCACGAAATCATAATTCTATTTCAAATTTGGCAATTTAGGGTGCGTTTTAGTATTTTGGCCTTAACTTTGGGTACGAGTATCAGAATCGCTCAAACGACCCCAATTCGAAAAGCTCTTTTCAACGCGCACGTCGTTGTCAAAATCCACTATTTCCCCTTTCGAATCCACAAATTTAGTAATTTATTTCCCTTCATAGTAATATTTCAATTATTGTTTAGGAAGTGATTCTGAACCCAATTTAGGTCAGATTTCTGGCAGTATATTTCTTTTATTACGTATTTTGTTTTAGCATGATTATTGGGGTGTTTCCATTTTTGGTAAAATTCCAATATTGATGAGTTTTAGCTATAAAACCCGGTTTGTGGGTTGATTTTAGAGATACATTTGATTTGAGTAATTTGATTAAACATTAGAGTTATTTTCTCTGTGTTTTTTGGATAATCTTCTTGTGTTCTTCCCTGTCAATTATCCGTTGCTATTTGTCTGCAGAATAATCGTTATTCTGCCCGGCGTCAGTTGGTATCAGAGCTTCAGCATTTTCTTAGGGTGAGATTTTATCAGTTTCTATGGCTGGCGGTCGTGGTCGTCGTGGGCAGGTTCCGAATGAGGAGGCCCCTCACCATGATCGTAGCGTTTAAAAAGTAATGATTGAGGATTTACAGAGGCAAGTAGATCACGGAGGCCCCTCATCATGATCGTATCACCGTGATCTTCCATTACTTCCTGAACGCTACGATCACGATTCTGATTCCAGTTTTGAAAACCCATATCACAATCGTGCTCAATTCTGAGAGTGTCATGGTCGGGAGGATCGTCATGGAAATCTCGGTTTCAAAGTAGATCTACCCGAGTTTTCCAGGACGTTACAGGTCGAAGGATTTGTTGATTGATTGAATGAAGTAGAGCATATCTTTGAGTTTATGGAAGTTCCAGATCATGTCAAAGTGAAATTGGTTGCCATCAAACTCAAAGGCAGAACATCTGCGTGGTGGGAGCAGTTGAAGTGATCACGCGACAGGCAGGGCCAGGCCAAAATCACTGATTGGGAAAAGATGAAGGGTCACTTCCTTCCTTTCGGCTACACTCAAACTTTGTTTCAACTACTTCATTCACACAAAATCAGTTGATGATTACATGGAAGAGTTCTATCAATTAGTAGCCCGTAATGACTTATCTGAGACGGAAGAGCAGATGGTGGCGCGATATTTGGGGGGATTATAATAACCCCTGTAGGATGTCCTCAGCCTTCACTCACTGTGGACCGTTTCTGAAGCCTACCAGCGTGCACTTGCTATGGAAAAACAACATAACATGAGGCCTATGATCAGAAGTGATCAAAGCAGTTAGCCAGTTCACCCTCAACAATCTCGTCCTACCCAACCACCATCGCAGAGTAACTCTACTATTAGATGTTTTAGATGTGGTGAACAGGGACATAGAGCGACTGAGTGCAGGAAGCCTGCTATTCAGAAGGGCAACAATCTCCTGATTGAGGAAGACGTGGTAGACGAATTTGAGGAACTTGGCGAGCATGTGTATGACGATGATGAAGATGGAGATGTGTTGTATGGAGATGGTCATGAGACTCTGGTTGTCAGTAAGAGTCTATTGACTTCCAAGGATGATTCAGAGGACGATTAGTTAATAACCAAAATTTTCCATACGACATGCACAGTTGCAGATAAAGTCTGCAAGATGATCATTGACCGTGGAAGTTGTGAGAACGTCGTGTCTGAAGAGGCTCTCCAGAAACTGCAGTACAAATTATCATGGCTGAATAAAGGCAGTGAGGTAACAAGTTGATAATGCTTGGTGTGATGTTGTATCTATGGATGCTTGTCACGTATTGTTAAGCAGACCTTGGCAGTATGATCACAGTGTTATTCATGATGGACGAAAAAATACATATTCCCTTAGCATTAAAGGGAAGAAGATTGTGTTGGCACCTCGTCGAGAAGGAACCACTCCTACCTCGGTAACCAATAATACTAACTTGCTTTCTAGGTCCAGATTTTTAGTTGAGATTGATCATGGAGATGTGGTGTATGTTTTGTTACCTTGTGGGAATAGTGCAGTCAATGAGAATTCAAATTTTCCAACAGAGGTGCAGCAACTTCTTGCAGAGTTTTCTGACATGATGCTAGAAAAATCTTCCTCTTGGGCTGCCGCCTATGCGAGATATTCAGCATTATATCGACCTTGTTCTGGGGTCCAATTTGCCTAATCGGACGGCTTATCACCTCAGTCTTAAGGAATCTGAAGAGTTGCAGCGACAGGTGGTAGAGTTGTTGGAGAGGGGCTACATCCGTGAGAGTATGAGCCCATGTGCAATACTTGCTCTACTAGTGCCAAAAAGAGATGACTCTTGGCATATGTGTGTTGATAGCAGGGCAATCAACAGGATTACAGTGAAATACAAGTTTTCAATTTACCACCTGGATGATATGTTAGACTAGCTATCCGGATCTAAGGTTTTCTAAAAAATTGACATTAAAAGCGGATACCACCATATCAGAGTAAGGCCTGAAAATGAGTGGAAGACAGCGTTTAAGACGCATCATAGATTGTACGAGTGGATGGTCATGCCTTTTGGGTTGTCCAATGTGCCCAGTACATTTATGAGATATATGAATCAGGTTTTATGGCCTTTTATAGGAAAATTCGTTGTAGTTTACTTCGATGACATCCTCATTTATAGTCCGACATGGGCGTCACATTTTGATCACATTCGTTCTGCATTTGATAAGTTGAGGACGGAGCGCCTGTTCGTCAATCAAAAGAAGTGTTCTTTCTTCACTACTTCTGTTACTTTTCTTGGTTTTGTTGTGTCTACTGATGGTGTTCATGCAGATCAATCGAAAATAGATGCGGTCTTGGAGTGGCCCAAACTAAAGACCTTACACGATGTCAAAAGTTTCCATGGATTGGCGTCCTTTTACTGTCGGTTCATCAGAAACTTCAGCACTTTGATTGCTCCTATCACAAAGTGCCTCAAGGGATGTGATTTCCAGTGGTCTGATGAGGCGGAGGCCAGTTTTCAACTGGTCAAGAAGAAGATGACAGAAGCACCAGTTTTGGAACTTCCTGATTTTGAAAAAGTGTTTGAGGTCAATTGTGGTGCATCTGGGGTTGGCATTAGTGGTGTTCTGAGTCAGGAAGGGCGTCCAATTGATTTTTTCAGTGAGAAGCTATCAGGATCAAAGAAGAATTGTTTCACCTATGATCTGGAATTTTATGTCATAGTTCAGTCCCTAAAGCATTGGCGTCACTACCTAGTACAGAGGGAGTTTATTCTTGTCACTGATCATGAGTCCCTGAAGTACATCAATGGGCAACACAAGCTGAGTCGACGGCATGCCAAATGGGTGGTGTTCTTGCAGGAGTTCACGTTTGCGCTGAGGCACCAAGCATTGAGTCTGAACAGATGAACTGAGCCGTCGTACGTTACTCCTCACCACCATGAGCACTAGAGTTGTAGGATTTGAGGCTTTCTCTGATATGTATGCTGCAGGTCCTTCATTCGGAAGGATAATTCAGGAGATAACTGAAGGTCAACGACATGACTTTATTTTGAATAATGGTTATCTGTTTCCTGGATTACAGTTGTACATTTCAGATTGTTCACTAAGGCAGCACATTATTCGTGAACTTCATAATGAGGGTTACTTTGGGCGAGATAAGACGTTGGCCTCGATCTCTTCTTCGTATTATTGGCCCAAATTGACCAGTGATGTGGCTCATTATGTGGAGCGTTGTTATGTGTGTCAGCGGTCCAAAATAGTTCTCACTAATGCGGGCCTGTACACACCTTTACATGTACTTGAGGCCCCATGGTTTGAGGTCAGTATGAACTTTGTGTTGGGCTTATTCCATACCCAACGGGCCTGGGATTCTATTTTGGTTGTGGTTGACAGATTTTTCAAGATGGTCCATTTTGTAGCTTGCAGAAAAACAATGGATGCTGCCTGGATCGCCCATTTTTATTTCAGGGAGATTGTGCGTTTACATGGTGTTCCCCGATCAATTACTTCAGATCGTGACACCAAGTTCATAAGTCATTTCTGGCGGAGTTTATGGGAGAAACTGGGGACGAACTTGAATTTTAACAGCACCTACCACCCCCAGACGGATGGACAGACCGAGGTGGTGAACCGCAGTTTGGAAAACCTTTTAAGAAGTTTGGCAGGCGCTATACCAAAATAGTGGGATTTGGCATTACCTCAGGTAGAATTTTCCTATAACATGTCGAAGAACAGAACCACCGGAATGAGCCCTTTGAGATTGTCTATGGCCAGAATCCATCGGGGTGCTCGACTTAGCCCCTATTCCACGTGTGGGTCGTTTAAATCCCAAGGCAGATGTAATGGCAGAACATCTTCAAGGTATCCATGAGCAGGTGAAGCTGGCTATTCATGAGAGTAATTTCAAGTATAAAGTTCAAGCTGACAGTCACCGTCGTCAGGTGCTTTTTTATGTTGGTGATTTTGTTTAGGCAGTATTAACCCGTGATCGTTTTCTTGTTGGAGAGTATAATAAGCTTAAAGAGCAAAAGATTGGACCCTGTGAGATCTTGTAGAAGATCAATGATAATGCCTACAGACTGCGCCTCCTCAGTCATTTGAGGACTTCTGATGTCTTTAATGTAAAGCACCTGAGTCGTTGTTTTGCAAATCCCGATGATGCTATTGTGAACTCGAGAACGAGTTCTTTCCAACCCGGGGCGACTGATGCAGGAGGATTCGAGTTAGATGATGTTGAGCTATAAGATAGCACATTATTACCACTAAGATATCTCGAATTATCAGATCATTGCAAGAATGGCAGGAAATCGTAATTCTATTTCAAATTTGGCAATTTAGGGTGCGTTTTAGTATTTTGGCCATAACTTTGGCTACGAGTATCAGGATCGCGCAAAAGACCTTAATTCGGAAAGCTCTTTTCAACGCGCACGTCATGGTCAATGAGCTATGATCGTTGCACATTTTTTCGAGGCCAAAATCCATTGTTTCCCCTTTCAAATCCACAAATTTAGAAATTTATTTTCCTTTATAGTAATATTTCAATTATTGTTTAGGAAGTGATTCCGAACCCAATTTGGGCTAGATTTCTGGCAGTATATTTATTTTATTACGTATTTTAGTTTAGCATGATTATTGGGGTGTTGCCATTTTTGGTAAAATTCCAATATTGATGAGTTTTAGCTATAAAGCCCGGCTTGTGGGCTGATTTTAGAGATACATTTGATTTGAGTAATTTGATTAAACATTAGAGTTATTTTCTCTGTGTTTTTTGGGTAATCTTCTTGTGTTCTTACCTGTTAGTTGCTATTCTGTCGTCAGTTCTCCTGTTCATTATGCATGAAAAATTGCTTTTCTTACTACTTTCAAATGCCTAAAGGGAAAGGAATATGCATGATTAGAAACAGATGCATCGACATGCTGTTAGTTGCAATATAATGACACGAAGTTCTCATTAATTTGTAACTTTGTGGAACAACTTGCTAGGTACATATTTCAATCATTATTTCTTTCAAATGCTAGCTCTAATAGGTCGAGGTCATTATGATGCTGCATGGGATTCATGTTTGTTTCTTTTGTACTCAAATTTCTACGAATTCCTTTGATCTCTACTTTTGTCTTCCAAGTTAGAGAACCCGTGGTAGTAAATATAGTATATATTGCCAAGAAGTTACATTTGAAACGTCCAAGTCACTGAGTTTTCTTCAAGGAAGCACAAACTCTTCGAAAACTTATTGTATTTGTGTCCGACACATATCTGACACACAACACTCACTCGACATGCCTCTGACATGTGTCAGACACTTGGTCAACGTGTCGGCAGATGTCAGACACATGGTCAATGTGTCGGACATGCCTCCGATACACTTGGAACATGGTCAGTACATAGTCATGACTTGAAAACCAATTTTTTGTTTTATTTTTTTACTTTTATGTTTGCAAATAACCACATAATATAATGGTTGTTGATCCATCTGAAGTGAATAACTATTTCAATTAAGATTTAAGATAAATTGAGCAAAAAACCACTAAAGCATAGACCTCTATGTTTCTTCTTAATCTTTGCTTCTTATTTTTCTCTCATTTGCTTCTTTTCTCATCTACTTCTTCTTTACTATACTTTTTCTCTATTTTAATTTTCTTTTGCAAAAGTGTCATATTCTTCAAGACACTCTAAGAAGAAACTTTATTAGATTATTATTTATATTTATATGACTTATTAAAAAGTAGTATGACATGTGTCACAGACTAGTAATCCGTGCGACACTAGCTATCCAATTCACTAGTAAGCCTATGAGTAGTTACTTTGACGAGCACAAATATTAACTTGAGAATGCACAATATCAATCTGTAGACAATATAACAATGCACAATAGTCAGTAAAAGCTCTCATTCACATTCAATAGATTACAATGGGGAGGAACGTTCGGAAGGACGTTGCTCAAGACTAGTTCGATGCTATTGATCGATGGAAATACAAGTTTGAAGTTGAAAAGCAATGCAAAGAAAATAATAAAAATGCTAGCGGTACAGTCTGGCCCGACTATGCAATGGAGGCAACATGTCCTCACAGTTAAGAGCTCAAGCCTTTCCCCTATAATATAGATGCTAAGCATTTGGGCACTTTTCAAAAGGGAACATTGAGTTTTTAGACCATTAGGAAAGTCTTGAAAGGTCTCTGACCTTGGTTTTCCTAACCAACGGTACTAGTCCTGACACTCTCCCACACTCAATTCGCTGACGCCCTCGCAGCGAACTTTTCCAAGTACTCTTCCAGCTTTGAGAGGTATGGCAGTAGATGCTCGACTAGCTCCCAACTGATCTCTGAAAGAGGTTCATCCCGCCACTTGACAAAATACTCTCTATCCGGGCCTGTGTTGTTGATGAGGCGGTCAGCTAAGATTTCTGCCACTTCTCGTTCTGGCTTAGTAGGATGCTTAAGCAATGCTCGTGTAGATACATTTCTTGTGGGATCAGTGGCATCTGCATGGTAGGACTTCAAGTTACTTGCATGGAAGACATGATGGGTGAAACGGAGTCAATGTGGTAACTTGATGCGATAGGAGACTTTGCCGACTTTCTCAATAATCTGTACCGGTCCCTCATACTTGCGAAACAGATTGTTGTGTGCTCTAGCTATCCTTGTATACTTGTTGAACATATCTAGCTTTACCAATACCAAGTCCCCGATTTCAAAAGGATCAATTCGTCGTTTCTTGTCGGCCCATTTCTTCATGTGATGGGAGGCTTTCTCAAGATAGGCTCAAACAACTTCAATGTTTTTTTGCCAGACTTTGAAAAATTCAAGAGCTCTTGGGATGGGTCCTTGGTATCTGGTAAGTACTGTATGTGGTGTCATGGTTGCTGACCAGTAACCAACTGAAAGGGGCTGGAGTGAGTAGCTGAGCTCTTTTGTAAGTTGAAACAGAATTGTGCAACATCAAGTAATCCCACCCAATTTTTCTGGTTTGCACTCACAAAATGACGAAGGTATTCTTCAAGCATAGAGTTAAAGTGCTCAGTCTGTCTGTTAGATTGGGGATGTTGGCTTGTCGACATATTAAGTTTGAATCCCAAGAGCTTGAACAACTCCTTCCAGAATTTTCCTGTGAAGCGAGCATCACGGTCGCTAACAATGTCTTCGGGCATTCCCCAATACTTCACTACATGCTTGACGAACAAATGCGCCGTATCTTCGGCTGTGCAAGTCAGTCCGGTCGGCACAAAGGTCACATACTTTGAGAATCGGTCAACAACTACAAGGATACTCCTGAAATCCTCCACTTTCGGTAACCCTGTAATGAAGTCCATGGAAACACTTTCTCAAGGAAGAGTTGGAACAGGCAGGGGCTCTAGTAAACCTACTGGTCGATCTCTTTCAACCTTATATTGCTGGCAAATAAGACATGTTCGAACATAGGCCATTACATCCTCTTGTATCTGCGGCCAATAGTACCCCCGCTCTAGCAATGCAAGTGTTCGTCTCCAACCTGGATGTCCCGCCCAATGGGTGTCATGGAATTCTCTCAAAAGTTCTTTCCTCAAACCCGAAGTTCTCGAAACATAGAGGCAATTACCAGAGTATTGCTCTATCTTTTATCCAGAACCGTCGAGTTTTGCCCTGCTTGATCAACTCTGTAATTGCCTTTGCTTGTGGATCTGTCTGTAGGCCTACTTTGATATTCTCCAAGATGGTGTGCCTCAGACCAGTATGGGTTAGCACTGCAAGGTCTGCCCTTCTACTGAGTGCATCAGCTACATTGTTAGTGCGCCCTGGCTTGTATTCCAATACTAAGTCAAATTCTGCTAATTTTTCCTGCCATCGAGATTGCTTGGAGGTTAGCATCTTCTGAGTGAGAAAATGGCTTGCTGCAGCATTATTCATTTTAACAAGGACTTGAGATCCCAAGAGGTAGTGTCTCCACACCCGTAAACAATGTACAATGGCTAGCAATTCTTTTTCCTGAGCTGAGTAACGAGACTCTGTATCATTCAACTTTCGACTCTCATATGCTACCGGGTGACCATCTTGAAGTAAAACTCCCTCTAAGGCATAATCAGATGCATCTGTTTGTACTTCAAAGGGCTTGGTGATGTTTGACAAGGCCAATACTAGATCTTTCATCACGACCAATTTCAAGTCTTGGAATGAAGCTTCACACTGCCTATCCCATTCCCATGTTCGGTCTTGTTTCAACAAATTTGTCAGGGCAACAACTCTCTTAGAGTAGTCCCTTATGAAGCGACGATAATAGTTTGCGAGTCCAAGGAAAGAACGTAGTTGAGACACGTTCTTAGGAGAGTTCCAATCATGGATTGCCTTGACTTTCTTCATGTCCATCCGAATCTTGCCCTTGCAAATAACATGACCCAAGAAATTGATCTGGGTCTGGTCGAATGAGCACTTTTCCTTCTTGACAGAGAGATGATTATCCCTAAGGATTTGGAACAGTTCTCGCAAATGATGTAGGTGTTCTTCTATAGTCCCACTATAAACCACAATGTCGTCAAGATAGACAACCACAGACTTGTCCAGAAGGTGACGGAACAGGCCATTCATAAGGGTGCAAAATGTAGCTGGAGCATTGGTCAAGCCGAAGGGCATTACTAGGAACTCATATGACCCATATCTAGTAGAACAAGCAGTTTTGGGTTCGTCACCAGCAACAATGTGGACCTGATGGTAACCTGATTTCAAGTCGAGTTTTGTGAAGTATCACTACACCAAAAACCCCCATTAGCAACGGTTCTATACCGTGGGCGTAAGCCATTGCCACGGCTAAGAGCCGTGGACTACAGGGGCGTCGCGAAATCCTTTGTAACGGCTATAAACCGTTGCTAAAATTGTAGCAACGGTTTTATATTCAGGACGGTTGATGCTTTAGCCACGGTTCTAAACCGTTGCTAAAAGTTTAGCTACGGTTCTAAACCGTTGCTAAAAGTTTAGCAACGGTTTTAAGCCGTGGCAAGTTTAGCAACGGCTTAAAACCGTGGCCAGACTTGCCACGGCTTAAAACCGTTGCTAATCTTTTAGCCACGGTTTTAAGCCGTGAATAGTTTTTTTTTTTTTTTTTTTTTTTTTTTGCTATCAAATGACTTTTGATTACATCTTATGGGTAAGTATAATTCAGCACGTGAATCAAATAAATAAAATTTAATATGACTTTTTATTAAATTTAAAAATAGCATTTACAACCTCTGATCAGCAAATTCCAACAATTGTTTTCAAGCAACATTTACAATTCATTACAGTAAGCAATTCATTGTTCTTATCTGTGGCATCAATGTCCACTACATTGGAGATTTCCTTTGGCTTATTGTAGCTTAAACCACAAGCAACCTGAATTGGATCAAATAAAAAATGTATCAACACATATCAGGAAGATTATTAATCTGAAAAAAATAAATAAAAATTCAAGTTACCTTGCTTCGAGCTGTTAGCACTGAAGTGAGGGAGTGAGCTTCTTCTTCCTCCTCAATGAAGTGGACACTTCCTTGGATCTTGTATATTTTTCCTAAAACTAAACATGCATCATAAGCAATGGGATCTTAAAATTACCTTCTGCAGATTAGGAACTTGTTGCATACAAACAATATATCACAGGATGAATCAGCATGTTGATTTACAAAAGCTGCTTTCTTAGATTTTAGTCTGGTCATTCTCCTGCAGCATTAAAATTGGCATGTCAATATCCTTCCGACATGACATCAACATTTGTTTCACTAGCTTCCATAAAGCAATTGAGAAACCTCTTATACCATTCATAGCAATTCCAACAACCTCCTACAGTTTGTTCAAGCAGGAATCATTTTATGATTGTCATGCCTTACTGTTACTTCTCAGTGGAAGCATTAAACTAAATGCACTATACTCTTTGGCAAGCCTTTTTTTTCCTTCCCTTTTTATCTTCTTTTTATTTATTTTATGTATATGGAGATAACGGTGTCCACAACTACTTTGAATGCTCCAATGGCCTCAAACCAGCTAAAAAATCATTTAACCAAATGATGCAATTACCTAATTAAACCATCGAGACATTATGCCTAGTATAATTCCTATAGATGTTAAATTACAATTCCAAAACCCCAAATCCAGTGGCACACAATGATAGGTCAACCAGAATATTATGTACCGCGAATAAAGGTTATTCTCGAGGAAGATCATTCTCAATGCTAACCAAGTCCATCACATTATTATACAATTCCACAAATGATGCATGAATGACAATGATACTGATAATATACTTAAGAATGAGGGGATTTTTTTGCACGGATTTATACTTGTTATAGTGCTTGTCAGCAGCTGCTCCCATGACGAGCTTCTTTATCCCACGTTCAGCAATAAGAGAAACGATTCCTTCCTCAATATCGTTCCTGTCAATTTCCAATTTTTCTGCCTGCACCTATAAAATAAAGAGAGAAATCAGGTGAACTTCAATACAATAACTTGAATATCTACACAATTAGTTCCCTTCGCTATGAAACGACGGCACATGGACAGTCCATGTGACCTAGATGCAGGAAAGGCCAACAAAAGTCTTTCTGTGAGATAGATCGGTTCAACAATGATAGATACAACATTCTAATATTCGAATATATATCATAACTTACTAGGATTATAAACAGAATTCATATTAATCATTGACTATAATAGCAAAATAAATACAAAGGAAATTTGGAATTTAGAGGGAAAATGGTCTTAAAAGTGCGAAAATTTAATATGATGGCAGCAAGCCTTTGAAACAATCATTTATGTTGACCAAACTTCACAATCATAAACGCTACTTCGTGATTAATAGTAATGAAAGGCAAACTGGTAGAATGAAAAGAGTTTATCAGTTTTACGTGAATCAGTTTAAGCTAAAAAAAATAAAAATAAAAATTTAACAGAAGAAGATATTACAGCAGCACAAAAGCAACCAGCGCACCTTATATTTGTTTGTGTCAAAGATGACAACTCCATCTTGGCTTTTTCAGCAGTTTCAGTGAGTCGCTGAAGAGCCTGTTTGTCCTTCAAAAGATCAATACCTTCATCTCTTTTGAATTCAGCTGCAAGCCAATCTACGATTCTCTGATTCGAAGATGCATAATTACCAAAAAATTGTCAGAGCCAATCAACTGTAGCATTCTAAGAAGTAATGGTTTTTGAAAAAATTAATTAATAAACAAATAACAAATAAAAGAAAGAAGATTCAACTCTTGCAAACCTTGTCAAAATCATCACCACCCAAATGAGTATCTCCAGATGTGGACAAGACCTCAAATACTCCATCACCAACCTCAAGCACAAGACATAAGCAACCTATGTTAACATAACAACAGTCAAGAATCAGGGAGAAAGAAGCAAAAGGACAAGAGATTGCAAAGCTGCAATCTGCTTTGACTGACATGCAACAGAAATTAGATGAAGCTCACACAGAAATAATCAGGAAGAAAGAAGCAGCAAAGATAGCAATAGAGGAAGCACTTCCCGTCATCAAAGAGGTACCTGTTGTGGATACTGCCAAGGTAGAGTCACTAGAAAAACTTAATGAGGAACTGGAGGTAAGATTGGCTATTACCCCACACTTTATATATCAAACAAAAATGAAGCTATTCGGTATTTAGAAAAGCATCAGCAACTGATAATAACAAACAAGATTTTTGCACGTGCAACATGAGTTAAACATGTTAAAAAAGACGATGGAAGATCTCGAGGGTACATATTCTGAGGTCCAAAAATAGAGTGAAGAAAGGGCTAAGCTGGTTGACGAATCACAGTCGAACTTGTCTCAACTTCAAGAAACTATAGAAAGGTGGTCCTAAATACCAAATGTGGTTCCATACATGATAAATGAGAAGATCCTATTAATACAAAAGGTGAAACCAGCCAGTCAAGTTCTTTTCTAACATTCCTATTTTTTTTTCCCAGCCTTAAAATCAAGATTGCAAAGTTGGAGTCAGAGAATGAGTTACTCCAGAAGCAGGCCCCAGTAATAGTGCAACAAATAGTTGCTACAGAAACAACACCCCTACCAGTAACAAAGGTACTGTACATTACAGTTCAGATTAAGTTATTTTCACAGGAAGTGGAGCATGTTGTGACTCCCATAACAAAACAGAAGTCCCTAAATGACAGGCAGCAAGTACGTAGATGAAAGAGATTGGAAGAATGTGAGTTTTCCAGGAAGATTTTGAAGTTAACTAGATGCTCCCAAGTAGATTTTCCAATGTTTTATGAGTTTTCAAATAAGAACTATAAATAATGCAAAATGTCTCCAGTCTCTTCATAACTGTTATGTCAATTTCATACGTAGATAAGTATCTAAACAAGCATGCTCATGACTGGCCCCAAAGGATGTTAGTAATTGTTTAGTTGAGCAATCTGTATCTCTCTTAGCTAGTGTTGTACCACACTTTGATTTTTTTTTGCTACTAAATAACAATTACTGGAAACAAGGAAATGTTGCACCTTGCAAACTGTATTGATTGTACACTACAATATAAAAAATACAAAGTGACATCAGTTGAAATACGAAGCTATTGGTAAAATTTCCTATGCTCACATGAAAATGGGAATGTTTAGTGCACTTCATAGAAAAGCATGATACTAAGTATTAAGGATTGGATTATATGATAAACAGAATGTGATAAATGGACCGTATAGACTCTTCGTTACAGCGAATCCATCTTACGTTACAATAAATTAATAATAAATCAATAAATAAATAAATAATGAGAGCCTAGTAATACCACAAAAAGAGGGCATACCGGAAAATGTTTCTCAACATCATCAATATCATTCACTAGTGATGCTCTTGGATCATCCAACGAAATGGCAACTATTTTCCAGTCGAGCTCCCCTTCATCAATCATAGCAAATGCTGCCAAAGGCTTAACCTTGAGAACCTGACCAATTTTTCCCTGGGCATCTCCAATCTCAACAACATCAACTGAAAGTTATTGATAACGTCAAAGAGAACAACTATCAGCGTTTCATAAGAAAAAAACAACACAGTGATATCTTCATTCCATCATTTTCTTTATAACCACAAGACAACAAAACTATCATCTCATGGTATAGACAAATATAAGACCTCAAAAATTTAATGGCAATGAGCTATTCCTATGAAAAACATGAAAACTCTAATTTATCAAAAACTGATTTACAAGAAAAAAATAAAATACAAGTCATGTATATTATTTTTATATAGAAAATACGAACATTATCAACAGTGTTTTGGTAATTCTAACCTCTCATCAGAAGTCTTTTAAGCTCAGCTGTTAAAGAAACCATTTTTTTTCGTACACACATCTCTCGTTCAGCCAACACTATGAAGGCCATCGGATTCCACGTGCCATTTTTCGGTCGCTGCATATACATTTGATTGATAGCAACATCTTGATATCCGAACACTCACATGCAATGCATTGCAGCATCAACGCCGCGCAACAACAGCAGCATCAGCATCAGCAACATCAACAGCAACAGAGCGCAGCAACAGCAAGTACGCCAGTCCGCCCCCGCATGAAACAGCAGCAGAAAAAAAAAAAAGATAACAGAGTGCTCTGCCTACACAGCAGCAGCAGCATCCCCTGCATGATTGTAAATTTTTTTTAGAAGCAAAACTTTTGTCTTTTCTGGCATCCGAAACTACATTAGTAAAGGATATCGCTATCTACTACATTGATTGTTTTGTTTTATCCAACATTCGAACCTACCTTAGTTAAGAATATCACTACTCTATACAATTTAGGGTTATCTTACATCAATTTATTTGTTTTTGTCTATCGATGTGAACTACCTTAGTCAAGGATATCGCTAGTTCATACAAGAGTTAGGTTAACTTATACCAATTTATTTGTTTTTGTTTCTCTGACGTTAAAAATTACCTTAGTCAATGCTAAGGCTATTCCATATGTGCAAAAGTCCAAAGGCCAGGTATCTTGTTCTTTATTGTTTTTTTTTTCCTTAAAAAGCAATACTAACGACCAAAGGCTAGTGTACAACTACTGATTGTTGCTTCTAATATGATCCCTCAGTGTTTAATCATAGTTCTATGCAATAATAATAACATTCTATCCCAATACTTTGTGATTTATGGTCAGGCGAATCTCGAATTTAGGCTTATAGGATAACGAACAGGCTAGTGCGATAACTCGAGACAAGCACAGAAACTCGGTCTGTTGTGAAGGTAAGAACTATACCTAATACAGAATTACATTCTTAATTAATGATATGCATACAGGTATGAAAGTTATAAACATAAGCATTTATCATTGTTTGAAATAGCCAATGTCAAAGCTTTAGACTAAGATATATTCATTGGACTAATGAAAAAAGTGCTAGAAATGAAGGTCAAGTCATCCATAGTCCATCATGTATTAATGAAAATATCGACACAAAAAAGATGAGTGTTCAAAATGTTTAATTATTCACCTTTCCATTAAGTGTAAGCTTTGCACAAGTTGGGTTCTCAGGATCTGTCTTGCCACAAGTTCCAAGAGGGAACTCACTGAGTGTAAATGAAGCCCTTGAATCATTCAATGCATTACTTGCAGTAGGGTCAAGAGTGGTCAAGTAGAAGTATGGAATGCCCCAGCCTTTACCAGGTTTCCCATCCAGATTGTTCTGCCTAGTAAGCATGGATTGTTCTGCCTTTAAACGCAGCAATAGTGTGTTCAACACATCCAGATTCATTTAAGGTGTCAGCGTGAAGGTTAACCTGTAGAAAGATATCATTAAGGCTTGATAGTATAGAGCATTAATATTTTATGAAAAGCATCATTCTCACTCAACATGTTTGTTTAATGAATTATGGATCACAGGTTTTGTTTTGAACTATTGATGACTCAATTTGAGAATTTTCACTAAATATTTGGAAATCAGCAATGTTGGGCAATGGAATCAATGTTTGATTGTGAACCCAAGGGCAGTATCTCTCACTGTATTTAATTCCATCCACTACATAATTTATCAAGTTTTCTTTGCTCAAAACATTCATACATGAAAGGCTTACTCCTTACACCCTCATGTCGTGACTCATGAGACATTGCATGATTGTAACACTCACAATCCGCCTTCATGTTTATAAACCTTGTTTTTGGGAAAATAAACAGATAAATAAAATTACAAAATATATACACCCATACAGATATAAGATATGCATATCCAAAGCAAAAATGTCCTAGGAAATATAGCTGTGTCTGCGCCAAATATACAAATTAACCATAGTATAACATCAGGCATGGTGAACACATACCACAAAGAAAAGGAAAGGTATCCAGCACACCAAACTTTTCCTCTTGACCTGTCAGACAACATAAACTTCACATCTGAACAATATTGTGTGTGTATCATTGAAAAAACAGGAATGAATGAAAAAATCTAACCTGTATTTCTGGCAACAAACCGGAGGTATTGCAAACAAGAATGGCAGCAATGGCACCAGCAACTGAAATCAGCTCACTGTCAATTCCCAGCAATCCGGACAGCACCAACAATCTCTCAGCCATAGAACAAGCAGCACACGCGCGTTTCTGCGACAAATCCCGAATGTACACCGGACTGCCCAAATCAGCCAGCATACACACGCTCCAACCAAACGCTGCTACATACAGCAGCAAACGCGTCTCAGCAGCAGCAAACACAGCAGCAACAGCAATGCAGCACAACAGCAACAGCAGCAACGCAGCGCCTCAGCAGCAGCAGCAACAGCAGCATAACCGTGTCGCAGTCGCGCTTTCGCTGCATTTGTCAACCCAGATGATCTTCCCACATTTTCAATACGATCAAGCTTCCTCTAAAGACACCATTAAATCACAAGCATTGAATATCACACAAGTTTGGAAGGCACCAAACCATAACACAGTATCAATTATCAAATATGAAAAACATCACAATGCAATTGTAGTGTGACATGTACAAGTGGCATGAACCAAAAAGGAAATGTTTTAAGGCTGAACATGAAGAGCTGTGTTGATCCATGGAAAGAGTTCTCTTTACTACTAACTTTCTGTGTAATTCATATATCCAATACGAGCCGTGAGCTTACAATATCACTATATGGACTAAAAAAAAAATGAATACCTGAAATTCTTGTTGCACCAAGCAATTGCCTCCACGTACATTCAAGGGACATTTCAACGCCAAGTCTTCTGAAATAAAACCCGTGCCATCAGTATGTATCAAGGCTTCCCCATCATCAACATAGTAAACTGAGCATCCTTCCAGTTCTTGATCAAAACATCACTGCAAATCCAAACTAATCAAATACAAAAGTCTGAAAACCCAATAATGCATATTGTTACAATGTGCTAAAGATCAATGGATCAGTTTCATTTGTAATTAGAGCATTATTTTAAGGACTTCCACAAAACTCAGATTGGAAAGACTCGATTAAATATAAGCACACCTTCTTTGACAGTATGGAGTTTGCAGAACAAAAACTGAACTCTCGTTGACAGACATTGGCAACTTGATACACTGAACTCTGTTGCATAAACAGAAAAGTCTTTAGCATAAGGTTCTTAGAATCTAGCATCTGGTTCTTGAAGTGTACATGCCTACAATAAAATTTCATGCATCTTCGTGGCACTTCTCCCAGCCTTGCAAAATTTTCTATGGTCAAAACACCAGATTATAATAAAAATAATTGTACATGTTGATGATATTAGAGCGGGGTATTATAAGTTATCCTAGCTAAGCAATTCAATCACTTCAGGTCATCTTATGAGTGACCCATTCCTGGCACGACACTTCTTATAATAAGCTTTCCGAGTTCATAATCAGTCACAGATAATCATGTGTTAGAAATGAAAGGAAGGTGATTAAAGGAATTCGTATCCACTCTGTACACAGATTTCCATCCTATTCCTTAAGGTAACATGAACTTGGTATTTTTGTTCATATTTCATACTGAATCTAACTATGCAATGCATGAAATATGAGACCAACACAACGTAAGTGGTAAATGTGATTATGCATGAATCGGGCAGATTATAATAAACTTCTTGTGTGCTAAGGACTTATGTGTTCAAAATACTTTTCAGTGATTCAAAGTTATCGCGGAGCACACCAAGCAGTCAGTACTAAGCACAGTATCAGTACTAGTAGTGAGCAAATTCCACACTACGATACATTCAAAGTGGGTGTGCTTATATGAGTCTTCTCATTCTCCAATCAAGTCTAATTTGGTTTACTAGAATATCCAAAAAAGGAATGGGACCTTTGAAAAAAATATGATTGCATGCATACTTAAAATGACTAAGTATTTGATCAAAAATCTCAGCAAATGTGTGTTGAACACAAACACATTAATTGCAACTAAGTCTCTAAAATCCTTTGGGACAAGAATTCCAGATGCAAAAGTCTTTATAAATGTGAGGTTCTTCAGAAGGGAACCATATGTCTGCTTGGTTGAAGGCTCAATCCTGTCTGGCTCTAGAAAGCGGAAAACGAGTTTGGTCTTGATTGGTTTGAAAGCAAAAATACTTCTTAGGAAGCACACCTCGGGTGAGGAGATGTAATTGACAATAACTCATCTTGATATAGAGAGCACATAACTTATCATACTCAGATTATGTTGTGCAAAGAATGTGTCGTACTGAAATTAAAAGAGCGAAAAAGACATGATGCATGAGTAAGGCATATTCTGTGCATTTCAACATATATGTATGTGTGTGTGTATTTCTGAAGTAAAGAGTTATTCATTACCCAAATGGCATAATAATGGTAATCAGATAGAAGAAAGAAGTTACCAATGTTTGGAAATCTTTCGCCATCAAATCAATATTGGACTTCTAGTCTTACTCATTAGCTCTAAGTTTAGACAACATGAAACTTACCACTATAGCGACCCATTAACTTCACGACACCAATACAGTTTTAAGAACTTTCAGCTTCGACATGTGCTTCATTAATTGCACGTTGAGCCTCTTCCACAGCAGTATCAAAACCGAATGATTTGTCAATAACCTAAGCCAACAGGAAATCATGACAAAAATATGAGAAAGATAATATTTGGATTAACTCACAGTTTTAGAACTAATTAGAAAATCAATAAAAATTGGTTGAATATCAAATTTGCAGCTACAGTCCTAACAAGTACCGGTATGTCATTATCAATAGTCTTGGGAACTCCTGCAACTGCAACTTTGAGACCGCGTCTTTTGATTTCCTGCATAAATAAGATAACTACAAGATCAGAAACTATAGCTAAAGATAACTGACTGTAGAGTCGGATCTTGATAACATCTTAACCAATGTTATACTGTTAGGAACTTAGGACTTTGGATAAAGGACTCAATTTAGCAAAAGATCATTGAGTGGCTCACTCTCCCAGAGGCTAAGAACTTATCACATCGGTTAGGAAAGGGCGAGGGATTGGGCGAGGCGAAGAAGGTGCACCCCTGATGTGATTGAAGAGCCTGTAGTTGATTCAGGACCAAGGTCAGATGATATCATCTACCTACAGGTATCAGGGAGCGCAGGAAGGACTGAATTCGTAAGGCTGCGCAGGATAAAAAAAATATCAAAATGAAAACAGCCAGCTATAGCAAAATTATTACATGTTGTATCATTCTTATGCCGATAGTGATTGTTATAAACTTGAAACTGATGGAGAAGTTATAAAAACAGATCATCCACACAGCCTTGAACCCACAAATCAAACTAAAAACACCTTAAAATGAAAGCATAAGAAATCCATAACATCTACAAAGCAATTACTTCATCTCATACTTCTATCATTAGCATTGAAAAGTGTCCATGCCAATTTTAGCATCTCATTGATAGTTGATATATGGACTCTGTATTATGCCAAATTGTATATTTTCAAAATACGATAGTACCAATACTTCATAAATACTTATACTTTCCCATTTCCACATCCTAAACAAGGAGAAGGAATCTGCTTACTATGGCTTTACCAATGGTTTAACCTGCATACTTAGTCATATAAATTGTGTAATGATCTTAGGATTTAGGAGTATATTCTGCACAGAGAAATACAAACAGATAAAAGATAAGATAAATGCAATATTCCTTAACAGTGGCCAATCCAAATAAATCCTATAAAAGTTTTGACTGCAAGTGAGCATCTAAACCCCCTTCCTCTATTTGCGAATGTTAAAAGACTGCTGGCATATGAATTGAATACTTACCCAGGCAGTCATCTTGATTCTTCAGCAGAACTCAATGTCACTCCACGAGGTTTCCCACAATGTCGACATACAAACTCAATTGTTTCCCACAATGTCGACATCACCGAATCAAAACCTCTTCTTCAAAAGCAAACCGGTTCAAAATCATGAAAAAAAGGAGAACAACATTAGCAATTTCTCAAATAGAAACCCAATCAAGAAAAGAAATCAAAGCAATTCCATATACCCACTCACGACAATCTCTTTCCTTGCGAACTCACACACGATAATCTCTCTATCTCTATCTCCTTCTTCTTCGTGCAGCAAAAACAGTGTTCAACATTCTTCTTCTTCGACGAACTCTCCTTCAAGAACATGTGGAGATGGAACAAATTTTTGGAACAAATTTAGGGTTTCGGGAGATCTGTGGGGAGATGGAACAAATTTTTGGATTATAAACAAAAGTGGGAAAGCACAATTTTTGGAGCGGGAACGCAAAATTTGGAGCGGGAATCGCCCGCGAGAAATCTGACTCCATTTCTTCCACACTTCCATGTGCATTGCACGTGCCGTTTAGCAACGGTTTTAAGCCGTTGGTAACTTTAGCTACGGTTCTGAGCCGCGGCTAATACACCAACGGTTTAGAACCGTTGCTAAATTTTATTTTTGCAACGGTTTTGAGCCGTTGCTATCCCTAGCCACGGTTTAAAACCGTTGCTAAAGTTTTTTGTTGCAACGGTTTGTGGCCGTTGCTAATGATGCCCACAGTCAGCAGCCGTTGCTAATATTAGCCACGGTTTTTAGCCGTGCCCAATATACCAACGGTTTTAAGCCGTGGCCAGGTTTTTTTTACCCACGGTTTTAAGCCGTTGGTACATATAGCTACGGTTTTAGGCCGTGGCAAATAAACCAACGGTTTAAAACCGTGGCCAGCTCGGCGTAGCTAAAAGGGATTTTTGGTGTAGTGTATTTGCGGATCCAAGTTGGTCGAATAAGTATGCAATGAAGGGCAGCGGGTATTTGTTCTTTATAGTGACTTTGTTCAAGGCTCTATAATCAACACAAAGGTGAAGACTGCCATCATGTTTCCCCTGAAAAATAACAGGTGCCCCATAAGTTGCTTTAGAGGGCCGAATGAATCCCGACTCCAACAAGCCATCTAGTTGTGTTTTCAATTCGGTCAGCTCTGGAGGGCTCATGCAATATGGACTACGTGCGGGTGGCTTGGCACCAGGGACTAACTCAATTTCATGATCAATGAGCCTTCTGGGAGGTAGATTCTTTGGCAAGTCATTCGGCATCACTTCGCTGAAGTCAGCAATAACTTGGGCAACTTCCTCAGGAATTTTGCTAGTATCATCTTCCATCTCTAACTTTGCCACAGCTAAGTATGTATATTCTCCTTTAGCCAAGCCTCTCTTGACTTGGAGCACCACCAATATTCTATCATGAGTTGTTGGTCGAATTGAGGTTGGTACAATGCGTAGTCTGGGTCCGAAAAACCCCAAGGAGTCCATGAAAGGTAATGGTTCTGCTGCAGCTCCTCGGAAGAATTCTTGGCCAAGAATCACCTTAAAATCATCAAGTGGAACGGCCAAGAAGTTTGATCTTCCTTCCCATGGACCAACCTGTAGTGGCACAGCTCTAGCCATACCATTAATAGATATTGCCTCAGAGTAAACAGCTTTCAACTTACCCACATCTCCTTCTAAGTTCAGACCCACACGCCTAGCTTCATCTGGTGCAATAAAATTGTCTGTCACTCCGGAATCCAACAATGCTTGGGAATGGAACCCATTGATAGTGATGTCGATGTATTGCAAAGCCTTCTTGTGTGGGTGCTCATACATTTCTTCTTTGACAGCATTGAGCTTGCGTAGAGCTCCCATCTGGGAGGTCTCACTGTTGGTGGGGTTCGAGCTCGATGCGGTCGAGTTAGAAGGTTCTGCTTGAAGTAAGGACATTAATGATTGTAGAGCTAGTTTGGATGGGCATTTTCCTGTTGGGTGATCCCTGCTATTGCAAAGAATGCATGGGGCAGGGGCAGATGGTCTCTACTGTCCAGAGTAGTTTTGCCCTCCTTTGTTGTTGTAATTTGAGTTGCTAGAGCTGGCATTCCAATTTTTGTTGGAACTCCAATTCTGGTTAGACGACCGGAAATTGTAGTTTCCTCGGTTCTGACTTGAGTTTCCCCCGTTTTGGTGAGGTGAGTGAGCATTCGACCCTGAGCTTGAATTGGTACTGCCAATTCTAGCTGTGGAGTGATTGAGCGAAGTGGATCCAGTTATGGGCATATAATCGCTAAACCTTTCTGCTGCCGCAATAGCACTTGTAATATCTGTCACCTTTTGCCTTTGCAATTCTGCTTGTAGAAGCGGCTGAGCTTGTTCCATGAAACAGAAAACTTTGTCCTTCTCAGACATGTCTCGAATATCTAGCAAGCGAGTTGAGAATTGTTGGACATAGTCTCGAATATTGCATATATGTTTGATGGTGTGGAGCTTCCTCCTTGCTAAGAAATCAGTGTTCTCAGGCAAGAATTGATTTCTGAGTTCCTTCTTGAGGTCTGCCCAAGTTCTAATAAGGATGCGACCTTCTTCCATATCTGTATATTTGGTTCTTCACCATAGTTTCGCATCACCTGCTAAGTACATGGTCGCCATGGTAACCTTGGCTTCTTCTGATTCGGGGTTCACCGCGGGAAAATACTGCTCCAGATCAAACAAGAAGTTCTCTAACTCCTTCCCATCTCGTGCCCCAGCATATGACTTTGGCTCAGACACTTTCATCCTAGGGTGATCAGTCGTCCCTGTGGCCTTAGCCAGCAAGCCAACCCTTGCAAATAAGTATTCCAACTATAATTGAAAGTCACTCATCACCTGAGCTGTGGGGTGAGGCGACTCTTCCATAGCGACTGTCCGTCCCTCTAAGTTATCAACGTGCTCAGCCAGCGAATCCACTCTGTCTACCAGTGAAAAGAGTCCATCCAACCGACTAATCTGTTCTCCCAAAGTATTCAACTGGTCCATTCTGCTTTCTAGTCTATGCATTCGACTAGTCTGTCGTTCCTCTATAGCGCTAAGGCGCTCATTTAATTTCTGCATCCCGATTTGCATTCAACAAGCTCTGACTCTGATACCAACTGTCACAGACTAGTAATCCGTGCGGCACTAGCTATCCAATTCACTAGTAAGCCTATGAGTAGTTACTTTGACGGGCACAAATATTAACTTGAGAATGCAGAATATCAATCTGTAGATAATATAACAATGCACAATAGTTAGTAAAAGCTCTCATTCACATTCAATAGATTACAATGGGGAGGAACGTTCGAAAGGACGTTGCTCAAGACTGGTTCGATGCTATCGATCGATGAAAATACAAGTTTGAAGTTGAAAAACAATGCAAAGAAAACAATAAAAATGCTAGCGGTACAGTCTGGCCCGACTATGCAATGGAGGCAACACGTCCTCACTGTCAAGAGCTCAAACCTTCCCCCTATAATATAGATGCTAAGCATTTGGGCACTTTTCAAAAGGGAACATTGAGTTTTGAGACCATTAGGAAAGTCTTGAAAGGCCTCTGACCTTGGTTTCCCTGACCAACGGTACTAGTCCTGACAACGTGTCCCCGAATCATAATTTTTGAAAAATTGTCAAATTGGTGTAATGTGTCCGTGTCCAACACGATGCGCGTGTCCATATCTGTGCATCGTTGGTTTTCTTTCAAGTGTTAGATCTAAACTATTTCTCAGTATTCTAAAAATCGGTCTAGGCGGCCGCCTGCTAGAAGGTGGAAAACCGCCCAGATAAATGTCCGGGCGGCTGTCTGGGCGGTTCTAGGCAGTCTGGGCGGTCTGGGCGGGGTCTAGGCGGGCTAGGCGGTCTAGGAGGCCTAGGCGGGGTCTAGGCGGTCTGGGAGATTTTTTAATTTTTTTTTTATTTTTTTATTTTTTTATTTTTTTATTTTTTAATAAGGTTGATTGTGTTCTTATTTTATTTTTCTTTCCTATTTTTTAGAAATAAACTATTTAATTATTTTTTTAGAAAATTTCGGGAATGGGCTTTGATGATGATAATGATGATATGTCTAAATGTAGCGAAGGATGATTACTTAATGAAATTCTCAAAGGATCTGCCGGTACCAATTTTACTAATGTAGATTTTATCAAACATAACTGAGGTTATTCATGCAATTTGAAGAAAAATAAAAGAGTACACAAATTCAAATTTATATAAAGTACCTATCATGACCAACTTCAGTCATTTGAGTTTTAATAAATTTTGTTCACGATTGTTAATTTTTCATGTTTTTAAATTTTGCATATATATATTGAAATTAAATTGAATGTAATTGATAAGGTATTATGCTTACCTTTTGTAAATTATTAAAGTTATAATACAAAACCTAAGACCGCCTAGGCGCCCCGCCTAGGCCCCTGGGCGCTAGGCACCTGCTCGCCACCCGCCCAGTGCCTAGCGATTTTTAGAACACTGCTATTTCTACTCTACCTAATTATACATTCACTGTTCACTAGAGTAGATCTGATACTGATCATATCAGAATCATCAAATCAACAGATTAGATTACGGAGTTTCACAGTTTCAATGATTTCTAAGCCTAATTTCTCTATTTTCAGAAGAAGAAAAAAAATTTGTAACAGTGCAACTGTATGCCTGTGCTCCCCTTCTCTTTTGATGTTTCTTTTCCATAACCACTCTGATCCCCTCGTTCCACTTCTTTCTCTCACTTCGTTTCCTTCCCCCTCCCCTATTCTCTCTGATTTTTCTTACAGACAAACAAAAATGATATTAAGAGTCTGAGTATTGTTCTGATAGTTGAAAAAAAGTCCGCTATAGTGAAAACAAAAGAAATAAAACGAACTTAAAGCATAATTGACTGGGTGTAATTGTATGTAAGTAGGCTAGTTGATTCTGCCTTTTTATATCTCTCTGGTTTCACCATAGTCGACAGTCAACATGGTAATGTGAGGAGGTTTGCTGGTTGTCGTTTTGGCAGAAAAGAGGTTAAGATAGACAGAGAGTGGGGAAGGGAGGTTCTGGCGGTGGCAATGATATAGTTTGGTGTAACAAAGACCCACTTGGGTGCTAACATTGGAACTTCATATTTTTAAGGGCGTTGCTCAGATTTTCTGGACAAAGCAAGATAAAGGGTTTACATGATTGATTCAAACAAAAATATTGTAAAAAATTATACACACTCAACATTTTGATAATATATTTATATATGAAATGTTCATAAACTTCTCTGTCTGTATGTCATAAAGAGATGACAATCTGATATTTGCAGTGCTCACTCCCTGGATTTTCTAAATTTTAATATGGTACCATTATTTCCCACATTGATCACATACCTTCATACCTTTCTATCACATAAATATGAATATTAGGGAATACATCCTATTGTTAAGAAAATATATTTTAGCATATTGTGTTACAAGTTTTATGGGGTTAGGAAACTTTCCGATGGCTAGTGATTTGTTTCCTTGGTTTGAAAGGTTTCCTAGTGTATTGTGGTTTCCTATTATATTTTGACTACAATATTTATATTGCTGATGAATGAATGAAAGAACACAATTTGGCCTTAAACTTATCATGGTATCAGAACCTACCTAAAACTTTCTTCTATCTTGATTGTTTGCTATGGCTGGTGGAGAAACTCCTCCATCACAGCCTCCAAAGATCGAGGCTAATTCACCATTCTTTCTAGGGCCGCAAGATAGGCCTAGGGATTTTATCACTCCGATTCGCCTCAAACTCGACAACTTTGATGATTGGTCTCACGCAATTCATGTTGTTCTTACTTTCCGCATAAAATTTGGTTTTCTTGATGGCTCCATTAAAGACCTGGTTCCCCCTTGCACGAAGGATGATTGGATTACAATTCACTGCATGCTCGTTTCTTGGCTCATGAACATGATCGACTCGGAGGTAAAATCTATGTTATCAAACTATGATGATGCAAAACGATTGTGGGATGATTTGCATGAAAGATTTTGTCTTGTCAATGGTCCAAGAATACAACAACTAAAATCTGACATAAATCGCTGTGAGCAGACCAAAACTATGCCCATTGCGGTTTATTTCAGCAAACTGACTGTGTTGTGAGATGAACAACATGCGGAAATGCGTACTTGTGGTGTAGGTAAACAACATGCGGAAAGGCGTGAGAGAGATCGATTGCATCAATTCTTGCTTGGTTTGGTTTCCGAATATTATGCCTCCCTACACTCTACTCTCTTGTCTCAAGACCCCCTGCCATCAATAAATAGAGCTTTCCAAACAATAGCTCAAGAGGAAAGAGTTAGGGGGATAGCACGCATTAAAGACGAGGCATTTGAAGTTGCGGGCTTTGCAGTACATATGGACAATCGTTCCAAACCACGCCTTACTCGAGCCGAGAAGACTGCCCTGGTCTGCTCACACTGCCACAAGGCGGGTCATAACGACACCACCTGCTTTGAGCTGCACGACACTCCAGATTGGTTCATTGAGAAGTATGGGGCTGAAAGTGCGACGAAGGGGGCTGCACTACTTGCTGCTGCATGTGGCTGCGGACACGTCAAGGCCAATAAGGCCACGTCTAACCAGGCACTGAGCGCACCACCAGGATCTTCGTCGGCTGCACCTCTACCAAATTTTTCTGTCGAACAATGGCTGGCTCTCATGGCCGCTTTCGGCACTCCTCACCCTTCCCCTCATCGGTTGAACGGTAAGTGGATTATTGACACTGGGTGTTCCAATCATGTTACAAGAGATTTGTCATATTTGTCGGATTTAAGAAATGTGACTCCCTGTTCTGTTGGCCTCCCAGATGGTCAGAGTGTTGTTGCCTTTAAGGAAGGACTTGTCAAACTTACTGACAAAATTATCCTTAACCATGTTCTTTATGTTCCAAAATTAAATTGTAATTTAATTTCGGCTTCACAATTGAGTGATGATATAAACTGTGAATTCATAGCTAACTCAGACTTGTGTGCTATCCAGGACCGACACACGAGGGAGGTGATTGGAATGGGTGACAGAAGGGATGGACTATACTATTTACGGGAGGAGACAAAGGTACAAGCAGTTTCAGTTGCTCCTTCAACTTCTTTGGAGCTTTAGCATCGCATATTGGGTCATCCTTCCGAGAAAGTGGTGAAGTTGCTTCCTTTTTCCAGCAATTCTAGTGGTAACTTGAATAAAGCATGTGAAATTTGTCGTCATGCTAAACATTCTAGGGATAGTTTTCAGTTAAGTGATAATAAATCTACTCGTATTTTCGAGTTAGTACATTGTGATTTATGGGGGCCATATGATACACCCTCGTCATGTGGGGCTCGCTATTTTTTGACATTAGTGGATGACTTCTCCCGCGCTGTGTGGATCTATCTGTTAGTTGATAAAACGAAGGTTTTTTAAATGTTTATGTCCTTTATAGCTATGATTGATAGACAGTTTTCTCAGAAATTGAAGATTGTTCATAGTGATAATGGTACTGAATTTAATTGCCTCAAGGATTATTTTTTGGTCAATGGAATTCTGTTTCAAACTTCTTATGTGGGGACTCCTCAACAAAATGGTCGGGCAGAAAGGAAACATAAACACATTTTGAATGTTGCTCAGGCACTACGATTTCAGGGTGGTTTACCGCTTTATTTTTGGGGGGAATGTGCCCTTGCCGCTGCTCATATAATCAATCGGACACCTTCTAATATTCTTGGCAATAAAGCTCCATATGAAGTCTTGTTTGGTGATCCACCTTCCTTTGGTGAATTGCGTGTTTTCGGTTCTCTGTGCTTCGCCCATAATCAGAAGGCAAAGGGTGATAAGTTTGCTAGTAGGAGTCGTAAATGTGTATTTGTGGGATATCCGTTTGGCAAGAAGGGTTGGTATTTGTTTGATTTGGACAAACAAGATTTTTTTGTGTCCAGGGATGTCACGTTTTATGAGAATGTGTTCCCATATATTGATGTTGAGGCTACTAATTTTGCTGCTCGCAATGACATTTATGGTGATCTGCATGACGGGGTGGCTGTGGATCTTCCGGATTTTTTAGAAACTGATAAGGAGGTGCAACAAGTACGCCCTCCCACTCCCAGGGGTGCTCCAGACCCGCAGCCGCATGCCACCACACAGCTCCAGCCGCTGCCACATGCCGCCACACCGTCCACACCCAGGCATGCTCCAGCCCAGCAGCCGCGAGCCATACCACAGCCCACCGCCATGCCGTTGCAGCCCGTGCTCCCTGCACCGCAGCCACAGGTGTTGCCTACGCCTTCTCATATGGATGATTCAGGGGGGCAGTGTCGGGAGATGCTCCGCCAAGTGCGCATTTAGGTCGTGGCTTTCGGGAAAAGTATTCTTCGGTTAAGGTACATGACTTTGTTACACACACTACGGTGAAGAAAAATAGTCCATCCTCTGCTTCTACATCTTCACCACCCGCAGGTACACCTTATCCTATAGCACATTATGTTAGTTGTGACAGTTTTTCTGTGAAACACCGAAATTTTATTGCAGCTATTACAGCTGGAAGAGAGCCACAGTCTTTTAAGGAGGCTGTAAAAGATGCAGGGTGGCGTGCCGCTATGCAAGCGGAGATGCGGGCCTTGGAAGACAATGGGACGTGGACTATGGAAAAGTTGCCTTTAGGGAAGAAGGCTTTTGGTAGTCAATGATTGTATAAGATAAAGTACAAATCTGATGCTAGTATTGAGAGATTGAAGGCTCGTTTGGTTGTTTTCGGTCATCATCAGACCGAAAGGATAGATTATGACGAGACATTCGCTCTAGTGGCAAAGATGACGACTGTTCACGCATTCTTTGCAATTGCGGCTTCTAAAAATTGGGAGTTATCAGATGGATGTACACAATGCTTTCCTGCACGGAGATGGATGTACACAATGCTTTCCTGCACGGGGATCTAGATGAGGAGGTCTATATGAAACTCCCTCCTGGCTTTACCTCTGATGAACTTGGTTTGGTGTGTCAGTTGTGTTTGGGAATGATTCTGCTGCTTTGGCTCTGTTTAAAAACTACATTGGCTCCTGTTTTCATATGAAGGACCTCAGGGTCCTTAAATACTTCCTTGGTATTGAGGTTGCTCGCAGCTCTGCAGGGTTGTTTCTTTGTCAATGTAAATATGCACTTGATATTATTTCGGAGGTGGGTCTCTTGGGTTCAAAGCCTGCTAGTCTCCGATCGAACAAAACCATCAACTGGCGCGTGTCACGGGTTCTCTTCTCTCGGATCCTGAGTCTTATAGGCGTCTGGTGGGGCGTTTGGTCTATTTGGCAGTCACACGTCCTGATTTGATGTACTCGGTTCATGTGCTATCTCAGTTTATGCAGCAACCGTGACAGGAGCATTGGGATGCTGCATTGCGCGTTGTCCGCTATTTGAAAGGTACTCCGGGTTACGGTATTCTCTTGCGTTCGGATAGTGACTTGACTTTGCAAGGTTGGTGTGATTCTGATTGGGCCGCTTGCCCTATTACTAGGAGGTCCCTGACGGGGTAATTGGTGTTTCTTGGCCATTCTCCGATTGCTTGGAAAACTAAGAAGCATCATACAGTTTCTCGTTCTTCGGCTAAGGCGGAATATCGCTCTATGGCCGCCATAACGTGTGAGTTGAAATGGTTGAAAGGTTTATTATTGAGTTTAGGGGTACTTCATCCCAAGGTCGTTCCCCTCTTTTGTTATAGTCAGTCTGCCATATACATTGCGTAGAACCCCGTCTTCCATGAACGTACGAAGCATATTGAAGTTGATTGTCACTTTGTTCGTGATGCCATTCAGGATGGTCTTATTGCTCTTTCTTATGTGCCGACGACTGATCAGTTGGCAGACATTTTCAAAAAGGCTTTGGAAAAATCGCAGTTCGATTATCTCCTTGGCAAGTTGGGCATTCTTAACCCGCATGCTCCAACTTGAGAGGGCGGTATTAGGAAATACATCCTATTGTTAGGAAAATATCTTCCAGTATTAGGAAATACATCCTATTGTTAGGAAAATATATTTTAGCATATTGTGTTGCAAGTTTTATGGGGTTAGGAAACTTTCCGATGGCTAATGATTTGTTTCCTTGGTTTGGGAGGTTTCCTAGTGTATGGTGGTTTCCTATTGTATTTTGACTACAATATTTATATTGCTGATGAATGAATGAAAGAACACAATTTGGCCTTAAACTTATCAATGAAAGCTTAATTTTATTTTCCAAAATATCTTAAGTGTTATAGGAGTCTAATCAAAGGTTTAAATTGCTGGCACACTCAAAGGATCAAGGTGTTGTTTTCTTTTTCGTTCTTCACTAGATTCAATTGATTTCCGGATTCAGAGACTACTTGCGACCGCTTCATCAGTTGTTGCTGCAAATATAACAACTGAAAATTTATGGCATCTTGGTGCACTTGAGGTATGCTTCTCCCAACTGGTTGAGTTGTTTTGGGTTTATTGAATAAATCATGATCATATGCTATGTAATTTATATATTTGAGTATTCAGCTGTTTCCTATTATCTTCTTCCATATCTTGTTATGGTTCTACAATCAAAATGTTTCTTCAACATATACATTATGAAACAAAGATTAGGTCACTAAAAAAACTATAGCAACTTGCCTTGGCCCTTAAAACCGCCCTACATAGACTATACTTTAATTTTAGAAGAGAATATGATAAAATGTGTGAAATAAAGCTAATTGGATGCTAAATGTCTAGACCGCTTATGCAAGAGAGATGTTCTTTTGATGCATATTCAAAAAAAAATTTCCAACTGATAAAAACAACACATACACAATTCTAGTAATGGATATCCTCCATGCCTATACTTTTTGGTTCCCTTGTACAAATAATGGAGGTCTTATTTGGGTTAAGAAGAGCAGCCTTAACTGATACTAATGTTCAACCGAATTAAAACAAAGTGAGGTGGTGTGTATAGGTTTCAGTGCCAAAATCGAGACATCGGTGGATGTCAATGTTTCTATTTTTGGTTGGTTTCCAAACTGTTAATGGATCATCAATCTGTATTGATGGTAAAACCTTTAGGAGGTGGCGTAACTGTTATGAACTGATGAATTTGTTTATGAACTGCAGGTTGAGCAATTCACTACAACATATTTGTTTTTAGAGGCACTTCTAATAGCGCAAATATAGGGAAAAATGTGCCGGTTAGATCATCGATGGCATTTTATAAAGCGCCGCCAAAGCGCCGGTAAAAGTGTGTGCCGCGAAAAGATTAACGACGCCAGAGACATGGATACATCAATTTCAGTTGGACAAAAGCGCCGTATTTGTAACCCTTTAATGGCGCTATAAAGCGCCGGTATGTCAATAAACCTGCAAAATGAACCTTTTAGTGGCGCTTTGAAGCGCCGGAAAAGATTGCTTTTGCGTAGCTTTGAAAGCGCCGGTTATGTTAATATGCCTAGAAAAAAAATCAATTTCCAGGTACGCCTCAACCTGCATCAATAAAAAAAAAACACATCACACCAACAGCATCAATAAAGTTCCCTAAAGAAACTATTGAGAAATTAATAAATTTTCAATCTGATAACCTGGAAGAAGTAGTTGCAAATTCCAAAATAATGCAATAATCTTTGTTATTGAGATTCTTCTGGTACAAGAAATTAATTCATTCAATCTCCAGTGAAAGTGATGTAACTCAGAATTTAGAAAAGGGCAGGGGTGCTTCACCCCTCCGAAAGAAAATTCATGCATGGTTAGTCATATACTTGACCAATCCTAGATAATCAACACATTAAAAACCTAGACAGTTTTGAACTGTGAAGTACATCCTCCAAATAAAAAACTCATGCCCAAGACCATTTAATAGTCAAATAGTTATAAACAAAAGCATTCCCTGATGCCTGATCATATTATTCAAATAAGTTGGCAGTCTATCAGAGAAAATTCAAGGCAAAAGCAGAAAGAATAATTATCTCGATAGCATCAAATGGTACATTCTAGTTTCTTTATGAAGACATACTGCATAATGGAAAAAAAGAAATGAAAGAATTTTAGAAAATCTTCAAGAAAATGAGCATGAATTTTATCTCCTATTTGATACACATTGTCTAAATAAATGATTACTGAAAGCCATTTTCAAGCTTTTGGGGCAGGTACTGTATAAAAACAACTAATCTAGTTTAGCTATCAAGCAACAGGAAAAAGACGTTGCTCTTTTTATAAGGACTTTAATTGTTTTTACCAGACAAATACCTAGTTATGAAGAAAGTATTTATTCTTTTCTATTCCTTTTCTAACAAAGCAACAGGAAAAAAAATGAAAATAAAAAATGAGATGGGAATGATCAATACAAACAAATATATTTTGTATCCGAATAGGTTATAAGTGGGGAAAAAAATAATACACCCTTGAATTACAGAATCAAACAGGAAAGGGTGGAAGGGGGTATTGGTTAACACACATTCAAAACAGAATTTTGAAACCCAATGGTCTAAGAGGAAGAGATGTAGAAAATGCAATCTTATTATGTACACACAACCACCCTTTCCTCTACTCTATATTATAACAACAATCCTTAATCCAACATGTGCACAAAATCATGAGGGGTTGAGTAGAGAAGCATCTCACACAACCACCAAGAATGGAAGATATAAACTAATGACAGAAAAATAAGGATTTTCTAGTACCTATATCCTGAGGAACTCGATTGTGGTGGCGCATGCGGCAAATGATTTGGAGTGCAGCGGCTGCCAGAATTAGAGCTTAGGCCATCATCTGGGTCACTGTATCGTCGGCTATGATCATTGCTACTAGCAGATCTGCTGCTAGATCTATTGTAATCAGCCCGACCATTTGCTGCTGCGTCCATACGATTTCCATCTCACAAGCAGAGCACTCGGCACCAGTCAGACCACCAGATATATCCACCACACTCTTTATGCCAGCACTGCACAACAAATATTCAGAAAATAGTCACAAATACATATCAAGACAATGTAAGTGGTTGTGTGCTTCTGGGTGGTGACATCAACACCTCTTGTTTTGGTGTGTGTTTGTGAATGAATCCACAATCTCATAGCTCTCCTTGCTAAGAATAAGTATATGAATTACAATAGCTTCAATACACACCAAAAGTAAATTATTAAAACACTCTGTTACCATAAAAAAGGATGCACATGGAAATCCTTGACATATTGCATCCATACTGGAACCATGCAAAACAAAACCACTTTTTAGAGAACCATAAGAAATAAGAGAATTCTCGATCACTAGAGATGTATTTACATCTAGATCAGGACAAAGAAATTAGACTAATTAAAAATCAAAAGTCTAACAAATTTTAGACCATAAAAGAAATCTAAAAAAGATAATGAATTTTCCAAATTCACAAATCCAACAATAGATATAACAACCTGAAGTGACCAAAGAACCTTCTGTTACCTGTTCTTATTTCCTGGCACCTCAACCATTTCTTTGTCCTTTATTTCCTGCCTCCCCTTTACCTACAAAATTTAAGTGATTGTATCTCTTTATAAATCTCAATAGCCATAGGGTACCTGTGAAGTACAATATCATTAATAGTGTTTGCATCTCCAAGCAAAAAATATCAGGAATCTCCCTAACAATTTCAATTGAGTTTCCCAGCAGACAAGCACTGATGAGCACAAAAAGACATGTTTTAGGGTCAATTTAATAAAAGAGCTTAGCTGTTACAACAACAAATTTGCTCTGAAATTAAAAAGTAACTTATGATCCCACAGAAAGACAACTACTGAACCATTAAACACCAAACCATAACCCAACATATGACAAACCGTAAATATAGAACATTGCAAGTAGGAGAAGACGGTACAAACTTGCTCATCTTTCCTCAATGGCCTTCTTGTCACCAGCCCCATGAAGAATAATGTTGTCATCCTTGGAGACAATTACTTGCAAATTTTGTCGCATGTTATGGCCTATTCTGCAGTGAAGTTAGGTCAACATGGAGAGAAAAAAAATACCTAGTTTCAATGTAACTTATCTTTTTGCAAGTGCCAAACATATCTAGTTCCACCTTGTCAAGGTTCATACCAAGTTCTTTTGTTGTGAGCTGGAAAAGATTAGACAAAGGCTTGTTAAAGAGTTAATGACTAGAATAATACTAGCAACCAGCCTAATGATTCATCAGTCAACATCAATTCTCTCTAGAAACAAACTTGCATCTTGCAAATTACTCCTTGCAACTTGCAATAAAATTGCAAGTTCAAGATGCAAATTGCAATAACAAACTCAAAATGCCAATGACCATCCTACCAACTTGCAAAGATCCAACGCATCACGCCAGCCCGGCACTCGATATTTCCCGTATACAAGCACCCTGGCCACAAACTAGCACGTAACAGAGAAGCAACAACATGCAACAAAAATTCAGCACTCTGTCCAGCACAATGGACTGCAGGATTCGCTCTCCACACAACAACCTGGGCCAAAAATCAGCATGTAAAAATTGCCAGAGTAACACCAAAAAACTCAATATTCTGTCCAGCACGGCGAACTGAAGATTTCGCTCTCGACACAGCGATATGAACACCGAATCCAGTATGTGTATTGCGACCCTGTAAAATGCAGCACTCTGTCCAGTATTAATAATGCATTCTGAATTAAAAAAATTGACTGACCACAGATATCTATCCACCGCAATATGCACTGGAATATTGAGCACTGCCTTGCCCATACAAAATTCCAGAATTTCATTAAAACAAAGTCTTTACTCCCCTGTTTTTCCAGATATCTGTTGTTTTACCTTCTCCATAGAATCTAGCGGATAGCTTTTGATTAAAACGATATACCAGTGATTTTTGTCGATACGGTCTAAGCTTCAAAAACGCTTGATCCCCGGCCTCAAAGGACTCATCCCGTCTTGACTTATCAGCCTGAAACTTCATACGTTGTTGAGCTCTTAGTAAATGAGATTTGAGGATCTCCAAAACACTGTCCCTAGTTCCAAGTAATTGATCCACTGAAGAAATAGCAGAAGAGCCTACTGCATACCTCAATATGGGTGGTGGATCCCTGCCATACAGCACCTCAAACGGGGTGTATCCTGTCGCTGAATGAACTGACGTGTTATACCAATATTCAGCCCATGCTAACCATTGATACCACTGCCTGGGCTTATCTGAAGTAAAAAAATCTAAGATAGGTTTCAAGGCATCTATTAAGCACCTCAGATTGTCCATCAGTCTGAGGGTGGTATGTCGTGTTGTGCTTCAACGTAGTCCCTTGCAGACGGAACAACTCACTCCAGAAATGACTGAGAAAAATGCGATCTCTATCTGATATAATCAAATTCGGAGTTCCATGTAGCCGAATAATGTCCTTCAAAAATACCAAAGCTACCCCCTCAGCTGTAAAAGGATGCTTTAACCCAGAAAAATGAGAGTATTTACTTAAGCGATCCACCACGACCAAAATAGTGTCAAATGCCCCGGAACGTGGCAATCCTTCGATAAAATCCATGGTGACCTCATCCCAAACTTGTGTGGGTAAAGGAATGGGGCGAAGCAAACCCGCAGGGGACGTAGCCATCGTTTTATTGCGTTGGCACACTTTGCATTCACTAACCATCTTTCTGATATATGATTTCATCCCAACCCAGTAAAGCTCTTTAGCTATTCTCTGATAAATTTTTGTCTCTCCCGAATGTTCCCCAATACTGGATTCATGAAACTCCTTGAAGATAGTGGGAATGAAAGAAGAGGACTTTGGAATGACTAACTTGTTTTTGAAATATAACAAATCCTGAAAAAGCACATAACTAGGATGGCTCGCTCCATGTAAGACTCCATTTTTCAGTTGTGCTTTATCTGAATCACCCAATATTTCTGACCGCAATACTGACCAATCTCTCCAAGTGGACAAAGTTATTTGTGAACAAGATGAGGAAGGAGGAATGCGTGATAAAGCATCCGCCGCCGCATTCGAAGATCCTGTCCTATACTGAATTTCAAATTGGTACCCCAACAATTTGCTTACCCATTTATGATATTCTGACCCAATTACTCTTTGCTCAAGTAAGAATCTCAAGCTCTTCTGATCCGTTCGCACCACAAATTTTCTCCCTAGCAAATACGCTCGCCATTTTGTAACCGCCAAAACAATGGCCATCTCCTTTTCGTATATGGGCTTAAGCCCTACTCTTTGCCCCAGCACTTGACTGAAAAAAACCACAGGTCGTTGCTCTTGCATCAAAATCGCACCCACCGCAAAACCATAAGCATCCGTTTCCACTACAAATTCCTTAGAAAAATCGGACATAGATAGGACCGGAGCTTGAGTCATAATCTGCTTTAACTTTTGAAAAGCCTCCTCAGCCTCTTGTTGCCAATGAAACCCATCCTTCTTTAACAAAGCTATCAATGGCCAGGCGACCTTACTATACCCTTTTATGAACTTCCGATAATACCCAGTGAGACCCAAAAAACCCCTTAATTCAGTAAGAGTCTTCGGTTGGGGCCATTCCAACATAGCTTGAAATTTTTACTGATCCATGGCAACCCCATTTACTGATACAATGTGTCCCAAATAACTCAATTTCAAACACCCAAACTCACATTTTTTTCGATTAGCATATAATTGATGTCGCCGTAGTAATTTCAGTACTATTCCCAAATGCTCCAAATGCACTTCAATTCCCTTGCTATACACTAATATGTCGTCGAAGAATACCAGCACGAATTTACGCAAATAAGGCCTGAAAATGGAATTCATCAGTGCCTGAAATGTTGCCGACGCATTTGTTAGACCAAAGGGGATCACTAAAAATTCGTAATGCCCTTATGTGTGCGAAAAGCAGTCTTCGCTTCATCCCCTTCTTGAAGCTGAATCTGATGGTAGCCTGACTTAAGGTCCAACTTGGAGAAGATATCTGCTCCATGGAGTTCGTCAAGCAATTCGTCGATGATAGGAATTGGAAACCTATCCGGCACTGTTTGTTTATTCAATGCACGGTAGTCCACAGAAAAACGCCATCCTCCATCTTTACTCTTAACTAACAATGTTGGACTAGAAAAAGGACTTACACTTTGGCGTATAATTTCCACCTCCAACATCTCAGATATCAGCTTCTCCATCTCATTATTCTAAAACTGAGGGTAACGGTAGGGACGCACATTGACCGGACTGGATCCTTCATTATTAACAATTGAATGCCCGTACCCTCTTTTCGGTGGCAACCCTGATGGCATTTTAAAAACTTCATCATATCTTATCAAAACCTCCAACAATTCTTTAGGTGTCTCTGAGATATTTCCCAATGGTACTGATATATTAATCAATTCCACCAAGTATCCCTGCCCTTCATGCTTGATTGTGTGTAACATAGATTTCAAAGAAACCAAACTCTTCCCTAGTGATGGATCTCCTTGGAGAGTGAGGGTCTCCGACCCAACTCGAAAACGCAAATGGTGTTCCTTCTAGTTTACCGAGATGGTCCCCAAGGTTTCCAACCATTGAATCTGAAGTATGACATCAGAACTGCCCAATCCTAATGGAAGGAAATATTCTATTATTTCTATCCCTTGTAACATTAACCACACTCCTCCACAAACCCCACTTCCTTGGACTAACTCACCAGATCCCATTGTTACGACATAGCTTCCCGTAGCCATTATTGGCAACTCCGCTTGATCCACCACTTTTCGAGAGAGAAAATTGTGGGTCGCCCCACTGTCAATCAAAACCACTACCAGCTGATTTCCAATCTCCCCCTTAATTTTCATAGTCTTTGGAGTTGTTAAACCCACCACTGAGCTCAAAGACACTTCCACTACTTGGCTAATCTCAGCTACTTCCAACTCTTTGTGTTCCTCCCCTTCCTAATCAGTTTCTTCCTCCATATCCCCTCCCTCCTGTGTGATAGTACACTGACCTCTTTTCTTTTGCATAGGTGATCCGGAGAGAACTTTTCATCACACTTGAAACATAATCCCTTTTCTCGCTTCGCTTGGTATTCGGCATCGGTTAACCTTCGGGTTTCCCCTATCTGGAATGAAGGCTTATCGATCTCTCTTGAGTTTCCTGTTTGTCGGTGGTTGACAGCTTTTTTACCAAAAAATCTGTCAAACTCTCTAGAGGATATGTTTGAGTGATGCCCTAATGGGCATTGTTCATTTAACCTTTGTCCACCCCAAGCCCAATTTGGATTATATTTTAGGCCTGATCTGGTTACACTAGTTAAAGCCTGCTTCTCCTCAACTCCTTGGGCTAGCTCCATAGCCCGACCCAATTGACTCGGCTCCAACATTCTCACTTCCGCCCGAACTGAAGGTTTCAAGCCATTGATGAATTTACTCAAGTAAACATATTCAGTCATGGTTTCCAATGGAGCTGCCAATCTCACAAATTTTCGGGGATAATCCACCACTAAACCCTCTTGCCGAAACTGTTTTCCCTAAACTGTTTGCATAAAGAACCCTCTTGGTTTGCCCTAAACTGTTTGAGTAATAACCCTTTAAATTCCTCCCAAAATAGAATCGGTCTTCTCTTACTCTCCCATTGATACCATAGAAGTGCATCAGCTTCAAACGAGATCACTGCTGCTTCAATTTTTTCTTCATTGTTGTATCTATGAAAAGAAAAAAATTGCTCTGCTTTCAAGATCCATTCGTCTGGGTTTGAATCGTCAAAGATGGGCATGTCCAATCTTCTATGCTTTTGATCCAATTGATATCCCTGTTAAGAGGATCCCCCGCCACCGATACCATTCAGACTTTGTGTCTTAGCTAGGTTTGGAGGGACTTGTTCCTTTACGGTGGTAGAAGCAATTTTGAGAGCCTCTTCTTGCATTCTAATCATTTGGGCCATTCTTTGCATTACTTCTTGAAAATCATTTCTTAGCAACCCTACTTGTCCTTGAACGGCTTCCACAACCTCTTCCATCGCTTCAATTCTTGCATTCACATTTGATCATGCACCTTTTCCAGCCATGTCTCCTAAAAATCAACTTGCTCTGATACCAGATTTGTTATGAACTGATGAATTTGTTTATGAATTGCAGGTTGAGCAATTGTCAGTCTAGATTAGCTGACAAAAATTATGAAATTTAAGAAAAGAAAGAGCCTCGCAGTATCAACAACATCTAACAAAAAGACAGGAAAAGAATGATCAATGCAACAGTGAAGATGTTTAGCAAACAAAGAGGCTATATAGATTGTATTGAATGATATGAAATGGCTCTTCGAGTGGCCTGTTGATAATCACATAATTATAACATTTTTTTTACCTCTTATTATGATTTTGTTAATCTTTGTTTTATTTTATTTTAAATTATTTATTAAAATTTTGTTTTTTTGTAGAATTCGGAGCAATAACGAAGAAATCAAAGAAAATGCAATGAATAAATCACAGATGGTGACTTCAGACGAAGTGGAGGTGAGAATATCTTAAGCCCATAACCTAAATTCAAAACCAAACCCAAAACCAAGTTCGTAAACCCAAACCCAATGCCAAACCCAAAGCATATTCTCTTAATTATCCAAGATTCTAGTTTGATTTAAGCATTAAATCACTCATTGAACCCTCCCCTTAACTTGTCCAAGTTCATTTTCTCAAACCCAATCAAACCCAAAGCATATTCTCTTAATTATCCAAAATTCTAGTTTGATTTAAGCTTAAATCACTCATTGAACCCTCCCCTTAACTTGTCCAAGTTCATTTTCCTAATTCTCTATAAATACAATAGAAATAAATAAGAAAGGGGAAGAAGAGAACGGAAAGAAAAAATACAAAATACAAAATACCAAAAGCTCTTCTTCACAATTTGTGATTCTCATCACCATCCCAACCAAGCAAAATCACCACCCACAGCCTATCCATCTCTATTTTTTTTCCTTCACTCCATCAAAACGGGGGCGTGACAACTTTGTTTCACTTCATCTTCAACCACCATCACCGGCTGCACCACGCACCACGCACCACCACAGAGACTTAAATCAAGTTGACGCTAGTGGCACCCAGTGGACCTTGCTGAGAGCACCTCGGCTGAGAAAGATCAGAACTATTTGCACCCACTGGGATCTGTTGAGAAACACTGGACCTGTTCCAGTTTGCACCTTGCTGATAGCTCTGTAACACCACAGTGAATTAAGTCTCAAACTGTAGAATTAATTTCATTTTACTTTATTATTCCATGATTAATATTAATTGATTCGCCTATCACTCCTGAGAGCAAGTGCTCTTTTGTACACTTTTTATTAGAGAATATGAATGACTCCTTGTGTTTGCTATTCTCCTCTTATTTATAGAAGCATTTCCCCTCAATCCTCAACTCATCATACAATCACTTGCACACGCCAAAACTACCATCACAAAGCAACAACTTGTAACTAACAGTATGACAGCTTGCCAACTTGCATTCTCAAATGACAGCCAGGATTTATGTCTTTTTCCTTCTTATATACGTAAACTGTATCAGGGGCCTATCAGTAACTCAATGGAAAATTGTGGGTTACTTTTGTAAATGAGTATTGATGTTAGTTATGCTGGCATTGAAAGGAGTTGTCTCATGTATGTTGGTAAAAGGATGGGTGGCGTTTTATGTTGGGATGAGAACAATGGTGATGAGGATGAGGATGGTGACATCGGTGTGGATTAAGACCAGATCTTGCACTGCCAATATTGCACAATGGTGAGACCTCTTACTCTGGCGGCAACAATTGTAGAAAGCAATGAATAGGCTAAAAACCAATTGACCTGGAAAGGAGTTGAAGAATGAACATCAGAAACCTTAAAAAAGATGAAAGGAAGAAAAGAAATGAAAATGTTGGAAGAAATTTGATTAGAGATTAACGGAAGAAGAGGGTCCATAAATTCTCGAATTTCAATTTTTAATAATCCATAAATGTATGTGTTACATAATTCCAAGGATCCATTTTTGTTGATGAGATGAGATTCCATGTTGAACAAGAAAAGAGAGGAAAATTTTGTATAGATCACAGACAAACTCTCAGAACGTGGTACGGTGGTAGTCCTTTGAATGCATGCATCACATAATGTTAATCCCTGAAAAACTAAGATCTCCTACATATCTAAACTACTCTCTAAGGAACTTACTAAATAGCTCAACTCTTGATAATGTGATTTCCATCAATCAAATAATAGGAAAAAATAAATTACAAATAAAACGAATCTTCATGAACGAATTAGATCGGCCATTGAAAATTTGAATTTGTTGTCTTTCATTACGTATAGAGCCGTTTCAGAGGAGTGAAGAGTATTGTGTCGAACTGTAAACGATGATTGCTAGGAGTGTCTGTGCTTGATAGACTTGAAACAGATACAATTTATTATCAATTGGTTTTTTTTTCAACAGCTATTAGGTATAACACACATCTATTTAATATGCTTTATGTAATCATATCTCATGGCTATTTATCTTAGCCAGATACTCCTGCAGCTTCCTTCGGGAAGGGATTTTCTTAAGTGCACCGGTAAAGTGCCTGATATCTCGCCTGGTGGATTTATCTCGATGCAATTTTACGGTGCCTGATATCCACCAGGCGAGATACCAGGCACTTTACCTGTGCACTGTAGTATTACTCATTCGGTAATGATCATTTCTCCTGTGCTAGTTGGCAAGATCTCCACTTGTCAATGTTATGAATATATTTAGAAATGTATGAAGAAACACTTGAATTATTTTTGAAGGCTAATATGTGCTATACTTGTTTAGTATGTATGGTATTCTGCAATTCACACTGATTTATTTTTGTTTCTCATGATAGGTTTATCCTCTGCATTTTTCAGACTTGTCATCTGGAAAATCGTTAGTCTTATCAGGCAGATACCAAGGGAAATTTCCAAGTGCTCTTACACTTAAAGGCGTTTTGGCAGATAAAAGTGACTTCATTATATACTTGAAGGTCTAAAATGCAAAGGGGATTCCCCTTAATAAAGTAAGGCGCCAGCTAGGGGTGGGCATCCCATTTCATCCCGCGATTTCGATCTCGTTCCTATTTTTTTCGGTCTTAATGGAATTGGTCAATCTCATCCCGATTTAGAGTGAGATGAAGATTTTCAATCCCGCCCATCCTATCCCGATCTAGAGTAGGATGAGATCGAAATGAAGAATTTCAATCCCGCCCATCTTGTCCCTTCCCGAACAGATTTTTTTTAATATTTAAAATGAACTATTTAGTATGAAACTATTTATTGTTTTATTTATTGACATGACTATTTTATTCTTATAAGCCTTCATGTGACTCACCTAGATAATGAATCTAACTCAAATCCACTCCCTTTTTTTTTTCTTCTTCCTAACTCTTGACAACAACAATGTGTGTTCCTTACAGTTTTTAAATGACAAACCCATTGATTAGTTTCGTTAGCAAAGTACAAAAAAAATGACTATCCTCAATAGTGGTTCTATAAAAAAACTTAGTAAAAGTTAATGAAATGGGGAAATAATAATCAATGGTTTAAAGTTATATAGTTGTTCTTAGAGTTGAGTATTTGGTAAATCCAAAATTTTCAATCTTGCATATTAATTTTTCAATCCAAAATTTAGTACATAGTCATCACGTCTTGAACCTGTTTGGAATTGGATGAGGTCGGGATGAGGTATATCTCATCCCGTTTCGATCCCCAACAAATGGAATGGGATAGAGATGAGGTACATCCCGTCCCATGCCCACTCCTAACGCTAGCTATCTTGATATATCCATCATCTGATTTATTTATTTTGTCATGTAGTCGTTTATTTTCTGTGCTCAATACTTTGATCATTAGGAAGCTGGTTTTCATCACGTATACCTCATTCCATGTATTGGGACCATTTGTCAGAGATCCTTTTTCACCATTCAATCCCTAGTAATGTACCATATTTTGATAAGCTCTCTATATATGCCGTGTTTGGTCCTCATCTTCCCTTCTAGCCAAAGGTTGTCAAAAGTACAGTCTCCTTTTTAATTTTGATTACATTGGGAATGTTCATTGCACCGACCTTATTCAAGATTGCCAAAATCGGAGTCTGAGGCTGTACCTTTCCTTGCAGTTCAAGGGTTGAGGTGAAAAAGAGTATCATTTGCCTGTGCCTAGATTCACGTCCATGCTGATTTTAGTCATACATTCCTAATGTATCGCTGCTTTATAAATCTCACTACTTGATTTACCACCAGATCAGTAAATTGTGGCTCTATTTTATTATAATCTGTAAACCAATAAACTTAATGCAGGTAAACATAATCTAAATATCTCAAAAGGGTTTCACAATTACAGGAATTAGTTCCATAACCGATTAAGGGACTCACTTATAGCAGTGGGTTGTTACAAAGTTTGATCTTCTTTTATGTTGCTTCCTGAACAGGTAGTAGCAAAGCAACAATTTAACCTACTTACTGCTGAAGCATGTTTTTTGAAAGTAAACAGTTCGAGGAGGTGTGTTATAGAAAAGCTTAAATAACACAACCGGAATAAATTGAATACGAAAATCTGATTTCTTTATTGTTAAAACACATGTTTCTAAACTGTTTTCTTTGACTTAGCAGACTGAAAATTAGCATTCAAAGTGATTTTTCCCTCTGAATACACTCGCACGGTCTTGGTTGTGCCTGATGGGATGGAAAATGTCTCCATGATGAAAGAGGTTGGCTTATATGTAAGTCATACTTGCTTGAAATTCCAGTTATTTATACATGTCAAGCTCAACGAATATTTTCTTTTGTATTTGAGTTCACTTGTCAATTTCGTTATAAGATTGTGATATTCATATATTTAACGCGGTAACTAAGAGCATCTCCAATCATAAAGTTAATCAAAAGCTAAATTTAGGAGTTTCTCAACTCCAACCACACCCCTATTTTAACTTTTTATCATTATTTTAATATATCTTCAATTTTTTATACCAATTTAATTTTAATTATACTATTATCAATTTCAATTTAATATAATTATATTAATTAATTTCAATTATATTATTATAATATTATTAAATATATAAAAGCGAAAATATTATTAGATATAATATTATTAATTTCAAATTAGAGATTGAAAAAAGTAGTTGATGGTTTATTTTATTATTAAATGAATTTTAGGGGATGGCTAACTTCCCCCTAAATATGTTACTTGGGACACATGTGATGTGCATGTATTTAGTGTTTTGTATGTCTTACTTATATGACCGACATTGTAATTTACATCACAAAGTAAAGGATGTAGTATTTCACTCTAATCGTGACCATTTTATTGTAAATAGACTCTTACGTATGGATGACAGTGGGGTAGATTTTCACGGATATCTGCTCTGGTCGCTCAATTTGGGGCGGTTTTGGATGTGTCTAAACAAATATCAGGGCGGATATGGATATCCAAACAATATTCATCAAATATTCGGAGCGAATATAGATTTAGCCATATTTGCGTGAAAATTATCGAAATACCCTTAACCATTAAAAAGAAAAAACCCTAACCCTACCCACCATTTCTTCTCTTCAGTTCCTCCTCCTAACAGAATGACTCCTCAACTATCTTCCAGTCCTCCTTCCTTCAACACCCCCATTTTTTGCAAAAGAAGAAAATGATCTAGCTCATCAATGAAGAGATTGGTTATGGAGTCTCAGATCTTTGCCTTTCACCATTGAATTTACTCGTTAAACGAACTAAAACTCTCTTGAATCATAATCTTCTTCGTCTTCTCCGTCTAGATCCAACAATCGAGCAAGAACCTGAGGCCTCTACAAGTGAGGAGTGTTTCGTCAGGCAGATCTGGCCGTTCAAGAACAACTCATCGAATCTCATAGATCCGAATGGCATCGAAGTGATGGTTATGGCCCCTCTCCTTTCTGCTGCTCTAGCTCATAGATCTGGTTGCTGCTCTGGTGTTTGTTTTGGATGCAGAAGCATACACATCCATATCATCATCACTTGGGTATGATGACGGATGATATTATGGGTACTAGAAATCCAGCTTTGTTGGGTGATGACATCAATGGGGTCAATTGGGATGCTATTCAGTTACCATATTGTTGATGAATGTCATCATATTTTTCAGCATGCATATATATATTTTGGACATGGACATGAAATCTGTTTGTTACGTCAATAAAATATTAATTTTCCTTCATTTTGTCTCTGTTGTTGTGCTTATTTGATAAATGAAGAAGATCAGGTTTAGTTAACTTTTTTTTGTTAATAATAGGAGCATTTTTGAAAAATAATATAAACGAAAATTTGGGGATCCACAGTCCTAGCGGGCCTGCGATGCATTTGTCCAAATCCGTCATGTTACCATCCCTACTCTTACGACGTTGGATATTTTGTGAGAAATTAAATACAAATTTATGGTTAAATGAATTTAATATTCAACAAATTGAGAACATTGACAATCATTTTATGATGAGTAGTGTTGATATTTATGTTGATTTGATTTGACATGACGAACAAAACAAACCATTTATTATCGCCAAAATTAAGCAACATAATTTAAAACAATGTTGCGAAAGTAATGCACCTATAGCTTATCTTAGGCAGGCTAGTGATCATCCCAGCCCAAACCGAAAAGTGACACACTGACACAGGACAGGAAGGAGTGCATCATATACTCGACACCATTTTCTCACGGATCCTCTTTGATGGCTAAATCAGCAGTATCACCCCTCGCAATTCCATCTACTACTATACCCCACTCGATAAACTGAGTCGTTTCTTCTCAATCTCTTACTTGATTCTTGCATACACCGAGTCGTTTCTTCAATTCACTTTCTTTCAACTTCATTATTTGCTTCATTTTCAATTCTTTCATCTTTATCAACTGAAAATTTGATGGACAACTTGTTGTTGTGGTTTGCAAGCTTAGATGTGGCAATGTGGAACAATCTGAAGCTAATTATCGGTTGTTTATCAGAGTATTTGATGGTTTATCGACTGTTTGCTTGTTATTTTGTAAACAACTTTACTACTGTTTGTTTTATGAAATAACAACAAGAATTCTCGGTTTACCAAATTATGCTTCATCTTTTCGTTTTCGCTCTGAATTTCTTTTTCAAATCTCTTCTGTTATTTAATAAGAATGAATCTAGAGAGTCTCTCGATGTTTCCTTCATCAATTCTAATACGAAAAGAATATAGAGTTGAATTTTATGATTTAGGGTTAAGGGGGTGTTAGTTTGATTAAGAGGTCTAACTAGGAGATACAAACAAAGGAAATGCTTATTTTGCCTTCAAAATACATTTCAGGTTCCTCAATGTAATTATGTTATATGGATAGGCAGCATAGAAAAAACACTTGGTTAGGAGATTGTTAAGTAGCAAAGACATCTCTAACCAAAACTAGAGAAGAGGATCCTATCTTATTCACAAGGTCTTGTCGGTTGTTTATCAGAGTATTTGATGGTTTATCGACTGATTGCTTGTTATTTTGTAAACAACTTTACTACTGTTTGTTTTCTGAAATAACAACAAGAATTCTCGATTGACCAAATTATGCTTCATCTTTTCGTTTTCGCTCTGAATTTCTTTTTCAAATCTCTTTTGTTATCTAATAAGTGTATGAATTTAGAGAGTCTCTCAATGTTTCCTTCATCAATTCCAATACGAAAAGAATATAGAGTTGAATTTTATGATTTAAGGTTAAGGGGGTGTTAGTTTGATTAAGAGGTCTAACTAGGGGATACAAACAAAGGAAATGCTTATTTTGCCTTAAAAATACATTTCAGGCTCCTCAATGTAATTATGTTATATGGATAGGCAGCATAGAAAAAACACTTGGTTATGAGATTGTTAAGTAGTAAAGACATCTCTAACCAAAACTAGAGAAGGGGATCCTATATTTTTCACAAGGTCAAAACAAACACCAAACATCTTAGAATCAAGACCAGATTTTGTTTCCACAGCAAATCCCAAACATCTTGCCGGCCGCACTGCCCTTTTCCGCCTTCATTCTATCTTCCCCTCTCATCTCTTCCTTTTCATCTACTATCTTCTCATGAACAACTCCCTCCCTGGCTTCATTAACTTCTTCCCCTCCTCTTTTCCTCTTCATATCCTCTCTTTTTATGAACAATCCCATCCCCTCCTATTTTCTCTCTTCCCCTCTTCATTTCCTCTCTTCGCATGAACGACCCTATCCCCACCTTCTTTCTATCCTCCCCTCTTCTTCTCCCCCCTTTTTTAGACTAAACACCTCCACGTTTTTTAAGTTTTGGATTTTTATGTTATGAAAAGGACCGTTTCCATTAATGCATTGTTCTCCTCCTCTAACACAATTGTTTTTCTGTTGCAAATGGAGATTGCTCATAACATTTGCATTGATCAACCCCAAAAAAAAGAATTCCCTATCAGAAATTGAAGTAAAAAAAGTTGCATTTTGTGTTGAGACCAAATCAATACACCACAATGATGGGGTTAAGGATGAAACTGACTACAAATCTTACAACCCGTGTTAAAAACAAATGACATTGACCGATCTATAGCATTTAAATTTTTTTTTTGGAGGACTCAAATAGATAAGCAAATTGAAGATAATACTCTAAAAGTGTCAAAGTGCTTGCTGAAACCACTTTAAATGGTAGATTTTCATTTCCTATGTAATCAACCGAGTTTTCCCATTAAAATGATCCACCACTTTGGATGAATAATTTAGAACATTCAAAGGATTTCTACTTCTTAGCATCATAATGACCCACCAATTAAGATTACATAAATGGAACTATAATTTTGGGCTTTCAATCTAGACCATTTAGTTGATTTATTAATTCTTTCACAGTAGAGAGATTTTCTGGAAATAGAGAAAAAAGTTAGTGCCTGTTCGGAATGCAAGTGTCTCAAAATGCTAAGAGACCATGAGTGAGTGATATGACAGAAACCTCCATAAAAGGACCATTAGAAGGGCCCACCAATCTAGAACCTAGAACCTGAGTGAGTGACATGACATAAACCACCAAAAAGGGTCTTGATGAGGAGGTTAAGTTTTGGCTTTAGTGCATGCAAACATACTATATAAAAACACAAGTACAAGTTGCACACTAATCTGTAGTTGCATACTGAATACTTCCATTTGCAAATTCATGCGAGCTCCATACTCACAATTGAAAAATAAAATGCGAGGCAGTGGCAACTGTGACCCCATCCAAATTCGCTTAGAAAGACTACTACGCAGTGGCACATGAGATTTTAGGGATTCCATTCACAACAACCACTGCGATATGACAAAAACCAGACTCTGTCTATTTAAAAAAAATTTGTTTGGGCCAAATTTTAAATTTTTTGTAATTTCTATGGTTTAGGTACACTCTTAAGAGATAAAATCTATTGTCAAAACAAATTTTGGACATTGCCTTCAAGCATCCATATTTGTTGTCTAAAATGTGGTTTGACAATGGATTTTATTTTTTAAGAGTGTATTTAAGACATATGATGCAGTCATTTTCTGCTCCTTGTTTTGAACTAATCCCACTGACCTGCACAAGTAACGCACATGACCCACGGACTACCATTGTGGTGGCCGATGATACTCCAATGCTAAAGTCAGACAGAGATTTGAGGAGGGTGTAATGTTGTAAATAGAAAATTTGTAGTGTACCTTAACTTGCCAACCTCATGTCTTATTTATAGTGCAGGAGTCTTGGTTTGACCAGGCCATCGATGGCGTAGTTTAGGAAGGAAATCTTCATGGAGATGCTTCTGTAATTAGGAGTCGTGTTGTAGGAGGGAAGTTCCTTTTTAGCCTTGTGCTCCTAGATACGTGGGAGATAGTTTCCTATCTGAGGGTATTCCGTAAGAGGAAGTTTCCCTGTGTGATATGTACTCTTGTATTTGCTTCCTAGTTGGAAGCAGAGAGCTGTTGTAGTTGCATGTCTAAAGCTGATCCTCGAGATACTAGCCTTAGTAGGGCTTACGGGTATTGAGGATAGCTGTGAGACATATGGGCCTAGCAAGCTGTAAGAGTTTGGGATGTCTGGCAGATTGCATTGGGCGGGCTTGGAACTGCTTGGGTCGGATCAGTGCTAGGCTGACGCTGGGGCTCGTAATACATCGAGATCATCATGACACGTGTATGGCTCTGGGATGTGACCGTTTTGGTGTATCATCAGCTACTCCCCCCAGAGTTAGTGGGCCGTCACATTGGTTTGCTAAGTCATCTCTTGAAAAGATACGCTGCTCATGATGATTGAGTCCGAATCATTGCTAGAGCAGCGCGTTACATTGTCGGTTCAGCAAAAAAGAGGCAGAAACTCAATCCCTATTTAGGTCATCCGTTGTACAAAGTTCGACTTTTTTTTTATTTGCTTTTGAAGATACTATTTTATTCATTTTTTGACTAGAAAGATTGTTTGTCTTCTTTATGGCTCAACAAAACCTTCTTGACGATACAACATTGGCCAGAGGCTTGGAGTTTTTCGAAGACAAGTTATTTTCTGAGCCTAGCCTTGCTGAAATCCGTACAAAGTTTGGGGTCCTCGAGGACCCACCGTTGTCTATCCTAAAGGGTGACCAGATGCCAATGTCGCCACCGGCGGGGTTCATCTGCTTACATCGAGGGATGCTTCAAACTGGAACTCGTTTTCCCGGTTTGGACATGATTTGGGAATTCTTGGACCTCCATGGGATTCCTCCGACCCAGTTGGGGGCTAATGGATACATGATTATCCTTCTCATTCTAATTAGGGCGAAGGAGGTTGGCGTCTATGTGACTTTGCGAGTAATCCAGTTGCTGACTTCTCTTCGGTTGAAGAGTAATGCCGTTTGCAAGATGATGTTGCCGACGTGCTTTGGGAATCTGCCCAATGACTTCAAGTTCTGGCAGAAGTATTGCTTCTTAGCCCCTGCGAATTCAAAGTACTTCTAGATCAAGGGTTGTTATCTCGAGTGGGAGTTCAAACCACTTCGTAAGTGCAGATTTTCCCTCTAGTTTCACTGCACTTGATTGGGTGCTAATCATTGTTTGTGTTTATTTTTGCAAGATGGTTTCCCGATACTCTTCTTACACTAGAGAAGAAAAACACTATGGAGACGTTCCACGGATTGTCAACGAGGAACGTGGTGGATGTCATATGCGTCCCCAGCTTCATCCGTAGTGGGCTATGGGACAATTCGCATGTAGCCCCGACTCTCTACCAAATATCAAGGGGCAAGGCTGAAGATGGGGCCCCTTCTAGGAAGAAAAAGGTTGTTGGGGCGAAAGGTCTTGTTTTGTCCGACACGGAGGAGCCGTTTCAAACACTTGCCTCTTATGTGAGTTTAACGAGGTCCCGTATCAGAAATAGGTTGTCTTCAACACGACCCGCTCCAATGAGCGAAGAACGCAAGTCTAATTGGCCCGTCAGAGCAGAGACTGATGTATCCGGCTGGAAGATTGCCTGCGGTTTGCCAGGGTTGAAAACAAGTTGAACCTTAGTGATGCGCAGGCCGAAGCTTTGAGTGAATGGTTTGTGTGGGTTGCAGTGGTGGCTTCTGCCGGTGTTGATTCGCGTGGGACTATTCCAATAAAAGGTTCCTATGAAGATTCTCCTAAGGTTGTGGAATCTGATCGTCCCATTGGTGCGCTGTCTGATAGTGGTGTTGTGGCACATGCCAAGCCTCTTGTAGTCTACACTGTTCACCGTCTTGTTCCAGGCCACAGATCAAGGTGTTGGAAGGCCCTTTGGATATTTCGCTTCTTCTCCTTTCTCCAGATCCTGTTAAGCCATCTTGTAGTAAGGGGCCGACTGCTCGTAACAAGGGAAAAATTGCGAAGGAAAGCTTGGAAGCGAAGGGTGGTGCCGACGTGATTCCTGATTCGGGAAAGCTTCATTTGAACGCACGGATAAGCTTATTTGCACTAAACTTGTTAACGATGAGCACTCAGGTCTGGTACCAGGAGGTTGACGAGAAGTATGCTTCGAGGAAACATATTAGTAGGCATCATAGCTGGCTGATGGATTATGCTCCAAAAATCGAGGAGGATACACTAAAAAGCATATGGATAAGGGCTTAAAGTACCTCATGCTGGGTATGTCTCACTTAAGCCAGGTGGCCGTTGCTGGGATAGAAGTCGAGGCGGCTAGTGAGAGGGTATACACCATGGAACGTGTCTTATCGCACATGCAATCAGTGTATTCTGATGCGTTTTATGAAATTGAGCGGCTATAGAAGCTGGCTGAATAGAAGAGTCTGGAGCAATCATCCATGGCTCCTGCAACTCAGAAGGCTCGTCCGGAGGCCCTTTAGCGTAATCTGGCGAAGGCGGTGTCTGAAAGAGACAGACTCAAGCAGAAGTTGGGTCGGACTCGCCAAGATTTGGAGGTTGCGCATAAAGTTGTAGCTGAGGCAAGTACAACTCTACGATTTTGTGCTAAAGAAAGTGATTTGAAGGAGGCCGACTGGGCCGCGCTCAGAAGTAGAACTAGAAATCGATGTGGAGTTCAATGCTCGGGAGGTAAGGAAGGCCGAGAACCGGCTCGAACTGGAAAAGCATGAGCTCAATGCTGTGAAGAGTAGTCTAGCTACAAAGCAGTGTAAGGTTGTCGCACATATTGACAAACTGGATCTGCTGGAGCGTAAACTAGCCGACGCGAAGGCGCGGGAAGAAGAGCTTCTACAGGAACAAGGGAAGTACAAGTTTTGTTGGGTCGTACATGGCAGGCTGGAGCATCTAGAATGGGATCTTGGCCGATATAAGAAGATGTCATACATAGACTTGTCCATTGCTTTTACATCATTAGACGAGGAAAGAGGTTCGGACCCTGCTGCCCAGGCCGTGGCGTGTGTGGATGTGACCCCTACTCCTTCCTCTATAAAGCTTAGTTTTTTAACTTCTATACCTTCTCTTGATAACGAGTAAACTTTGTATACTTGTACCCTTTTTGTTCTGACTGTTAATGAAAACAGTTTTATCCGTTTCGTGCTCGTTGTTTCTATTGTATGGTTTTTGTTTCGCCTTGTTGTCTTGCTTTGGCATAGGCTGGTCGAATCGATAAGACATCGAGTGGTCTGTTTGCAATAGAGAGCTTCACCGCTTGTGTTGTGAAATGACTCGGGGTCATTGTTGTGTAGTCATGTCCGATAGTGGCCATGTCGCGGACAGTTTAGCTGAGGGTTGGGTTCTCGAGCTGTGTCTTGTCCTCAAGGTAAGCTGCTGGAGGCTTACCTCGCTTGTCTGATTGGTCGGCTGCAGCTATCGCTATGGGCGAGTTGCAATAGGCGAGCGTACAGGTCAGAGCGTTTGTACCGAGTTGGTGTCGTGAGCTTGGGTTGACACACTATGTAGCATTTATTTGGGCACTGGCCGGACGATCAATGTGTCAGCGTAAGTGGCCTTTGCTGATAATAGAGTGCCAGTCCATTTGAGCGTGAGGACTTTGACTCAGCTGAGATTCATCTTTGCAGCCGTTGTATCGAAGGAGAGTGATGGTCGTGTGGCGAGCTATTTGGGGCTCCCACCTTTCGAACTATGTATGTCTGAACAATGTGGACTACAGGTTCAAAAAGTAAGGATTTGACAACTACACTGAAGAGCAGTAATCCCGTGGCGAGTTATCGACATCAATTAGGGACTTACTAGTCTCACACCTTTCGAACCATCTATACCCGCGCAATGGGGACATAAAGTTTGAGACGAAGGGGTTTGGCGACCAGACTAAAAAGCAGTGTCCCCGTGGCAAGCCGTCGAAATCAGTTCGGAATCGACTAGGCTTCAACCTTCTAAATCATCTACACTTGTGCGCATCAAGCTACAAATTTGGGAGTTTTCAGCAGCCACGCTGAAGAGCAGTGGTCCCGTGGTGAGCCATTAGAATCAGTTCGCGAGTGACTATGCTCCCACTTTCTAAACTATCTACACCCGCACAGTAGGGGGTACAAGTCTAGGGTTGGTAATTCGGTGACCACACTAAAAAGCAGTGGTCCCGTGGCGAGCCGTCAAAATCAATTCGGAACTGACTAGGCTCCCACCTCATAAACTATCTACACCCGTGCAGTGGGGGCTACAAGTCAAGGGTTGGTAATTCAGCAGCCATCCTGAAAAGCAGTGGTGTCGTGGTGACCTGTCGGAATCAGTTCGGGATTGACTAGGCTCCCACCTTCCAAACCATCTACACTCGCACAGTGGGGGCTATAGGTCTGGGCTTTGATCAGAAGCTTTCGTTGTCAGTCGTCACCAGCTAGGCTTACCTAATTGTGTTCGTCGATCATTGACCACAAAGGGGGCAACGATCCCGGGCGAGTTCATCACTAGGTGTGATAGCGCACATTAGACTCACACATCCTAAACCATCGAGATCCGTGTTGGGCGAACTAGGTGTCGAGACATACCAGAACCCATCGTCATCAGCCTTGGCTGACTAAACTTTCCCTGTTAGAGAGAAATTTTTCCTATTTGAGGACAAGCGAACCCATGTCTGCCAGCATCGTGTATTGTGTGGACAAAATTACCTTAAACCAAATAGCAATCCGTAGGTACGATCCGTGCGTCAGAACTGACTTAGATTTCTAGTGCTCATGCCAAGAATGTAGCAGAATACTGTTTGAATAGTGGGCTGAGCCTATGGGCCCCAAGAGGAAGCTAGGGTTTCCTACGTGGTTGTTCTACGTGTATGGCATAGATCGCGAGGTAACACATGTATGTCGAAGGTTGCAGGACGATTGAGTATCGGTTACTCCCCCTCAATTGATGGGGTTGCCTGTAGCGCCATTAATTGGACGAACGTGGTCTGCGCAGTTTCCTCGGGAAACCATTGTCTCTTCGTTTTCCATACGATATTCAATGATAGTTAATGTTGGCGAGCCCGTTTGGTGAGCCATCATGTCTATATAATGGTGTTCTTCAATCGTTATAGGAATTAACTTTCGCAAAGCGTATCTCCTGTAATGTTCCTGCTTGAAGAAAATGCTTTGGGTTTTCCAAAGGCTAAAGGGGGATCGTCTTATCTGGAGTCTTCAAATGTTCTGACATTTACACCGATCGGTCACGATCATAATCACTGTTATGCGTGGTCATCTGATCTAGGTGGGCACGTAGTTGATTTGCTGAGATCTCGTAATTTCATTTCATATTGCGGAGAAGTAGTACGAGTTTTCCACCAAAGGAGATGCCTTGGTGTTACTTCATGTCGCTTGTGTCCGCGTGTATGTGGTTCCCTCAGCTAACTTATGGCTTATCGAAGTGTTAGCTAATGCGCGATGCTTCCCGGGGTGGTATTTCTCAGTCATCCCCAGTACCGCACATGGGAAAATGTCGCTTGCGGCCATCCTCATATGCCTTCTTCTATCCTCTTCGGGAGGTCGAAACCGTTTGAGAAAGTTTGCAAGGGGTAGGATGCCTTTCAAGGAAGTCAGCCGTCGGTTGTAAGGTCTGCATCGTAGTTGGCGGATCACTTTTTTGGGGTGATTCGACGGAGCAATCGAACACTCTGTCCTTTCAATTACCTCTGACACATTGTCCTTTATCTTTGGAAGGGGTCGAGCGAAGTCCATTTGAATATCTTTGCTGTCACTTGTGGATAGCTTGCGTGGCCTTCTTTAGATACCTTATGTAATCGGATCATCTAACCGAGTATTTACTTCATGTCGCACTGGATTCAGATGCTTGTAGTATGTAGTCTTTTGTATCCGCCTCAAGGCGCTTATTGTTACATCTTTCTAGTAATCAATAAAGTTTGTTTTCATAATTCTTTCTTTATTTCTTAAATGATTGCAAATATCATAAGTCTTTAAGAACCAAAACTCTACATTGACTTTGGAAAAGGAAATAAACAATTGAAAAATACTAACTGTTGACGAAGAGAGACTGGTCTTGGCCGTGATGTGAATTCGGATGGCCTTTGTGGACCGTTAGTATTCTCAAAAGACTGGGCTTTGCTGGCGTTACAAAGGTTATTGAAGAGTAAACCTTGTAAGGGATTAATCTCCGCACCGACGGAAGGTCGGGGGGTTGTGTTCCCGCTTGCCTCAACCTTTTTATTCTGCTTGGCTGAAGAGTGGACTGCTTCTGTACTGCTTGGTTGTGATGCTTCTACCGTCATTTGACTTGGCACTGGTTCAGGCTGCTCCGCAAGACTCAGTTGGATCTAGGAGCATTCTATTTGTTTCAGCACAACGCAATGGCTGCCTCGTGCCGTAAGTTGGTCTCCACGTATTGTTCCTTCAGAGTGGTTAGTGGTGTACTTAACGCACTGGTGAAGGGTGGAGACTATTGCTTCCATCTGGTGGAGCCATGGTTTTCCCAAGATAAGGTTGTAGGTAGATGGTGCGTTTACTACCATGAAGTCCAGAAACAAGACCTTTCTCAGTTTCGACTTCAGGCCACTACTACTAACCTTATCTTCCATATCGGGAAACACTTCTCTCCGCTGAATTTCAATCAGCGGGTAGTTTGTAGATGACATGCTCTCCTATTTGAGGTTCATATTGTGAAACGCGTTGTACAATAAGACGTTGAGTGAGTTTCCTGTGTTCACCAAAGCTCTTTTTACCTCCTACCTTGCAATGGATACTGATATGACAAGGGCGTCATTGTGCGGCGCACGAACTCCTTCGAGATTCTTGTCTGTGAAGGTTAAGGTGGGAATGGGGCTCTGAACCCTTGAATAGAAAATGTGTCTATCTTCATCCGCGGGTTGTGTCGGTATCTCTCGCAAGGTTCACTTGCGGGACCTATACAATTGGTCTTCATTCGGGCCGACTCCAAGAAGGACATAGACTATGCCTATAGTCTCCTTCTCTATCTTCTTCAATGATTGTCCCCGATCCTTGGTTAGTTCTGGTCGCTTCTCAGAGTTCAAGGTTTTTTTAAGTTTGCCCCTGCGGATCCAGTACTCAATCTCATACCTCAAACTCTTGCAGTCGGTTGTATCATGGCCGCATTATTTGTGGTATGCGCAGTACTTGTTGTTGTCACGCTTAGAGGGGTCTCCGCGCTGCTTTGGAGGCCACTTTAGATCTTCCCAATTTTTCATGGAGTTTAGTACGTCCGACAGCTAGAATTGAGGGGTGTCACGGTTCTGGATCCAACGTAGTTGGAGGCTTTATCTGGCTTAGACCGACTAGGGTTTGGCTTGTTGTGATTACGCTTTCTCTTGCTCATTTCTTCATCCTCGCGTTTCTTTCCCTTCTTTTGTTCCTTAGGAGCGGAGGGTTTCTTCTCGCCTTCGGTTTCCCTCTTTACGGTCCTCAACTCCTCTAAGGTAATATGTTCTTGAGCGCTCTTGAGGAGCTCCATCATGTCCAGAGGGTGCTCCAATGTGAGGTCTTCGTAGAACTTTCCCTCCTTTAGGCCCACAGTGAATGTTGTCATAGCTGTGTTGTCGCTCATCCATCAATGAGTGTCAGTTCATTTTTGAAATGCGTGACACACTCTCTGAGGGTCTCATTGGACCTTTGCTTTAGAGATAGTATGTAGTGTGGGCCTTTTTGGAAAAGCTGGCTCCCAACGAAGGGCGTCAAAAACTCTTTTGCCAGCGTCTTGATGGAGTCGATTGACCTCGGCGGGAGGCTATGGAACCATGTTAGTGCTAACTTCTTCAAACTAGTTGGAAAAGTTCTGCACATCACTGACTCAAATCATTCTTTGAGAGCCATTACGTGCTGGTAATGACATAGGTGGTCGAATGTGTCGGTGGTTCAGTCGTAGAAGTCGAGAATCGGAGAAGTGAACTTCTTCGGAAGGGCCTCATTCATGATTCACACAAATGGTGGGATAGAGAGATGGTACACGTGTGCCCCTTCTGTGGAGGGGGTTCTGAGGGCCGAGATATTCCGCCCTAGCGACGGGCTCCAATTTAGCTGCGCAACCTCCTATTGTCTAATGAGAACTAGCGGGGGCTTGACTCTCCTGTGTTCATTTTCTTCCATCCTCCAAAGACGTGGGCCCGTGCTGCTCTTGGTCTACATTAGCTGGTAGAGGATTTTATCGCGCGAGAGCCTCCATTGTTTTGGCGATCTGCTGTATTTGAGATGACAACATATCTTTTCCAGGGTCCGGCGTTGCTGTTGTCAGTGCGGGGGCATGAGGCTACTACCCATGCATAATCAGAACCGCTGAAAGTAGTGGTACAGTGCTAGCCTGAGCTTTTGACGTGTCCCCTTGTTTTCTGTTGTTGCGTGATCTAGTGGTCACCATCTCTCTGTGTTTTGAAGGGAGACAATGATAGTGAAAGGTTAGGAACTTTGTCGTTCCTCACGGACGATGCCAAATTGATGTAATCATTTTTTGCTCATTGCTTTGACCTAGTCCCGCTGACCTGTTGTCCTGCACAAGTAAGTCACGTGAGCCACAGACCACCGTTGTGGTGGTCGATGGCACTTCAATGCTAAAGTCAGACAGAAATCTGAGGAAGGTGTAATGTTGTAAACAGGGAATTAGTAGCGTACCATAGGTTACCAACCTCATGTCTTATTTATTGTGCAGGAGTCCTGGTTCGACTAGGCCATCGATGGCATAGTTTAGGAAGGAGATCTTCGTGGAGATCCTTATCTAATTAAGAGTCGTGCTGTAGGACGGAAGTTCCCTGTTAGACTTGTGCTCTTAGATACGCAGGATATAGTTCCCTATCTGAGGGTATTCCATAAGATGACGTTTTCCATTATGATATGTACTCTGGGATTTGCTTCCTAGTTGGAAGCAGAGAGCTGCTGTAGTTGCCTATCCAAAGCTGATCCTCAAGATACTTGCCTTAGTGAGGCTTATGGGTATTGAGGATAGATGTGAGACATTTGGGCATAGCAGGCTGTAAGAGTTCGGGTCTGTTTGGCGGACTGCATTAGGCGAACTTGAAACCGCTTGGGCTAGATTAGTGTTGGGCTGACGCTGGGTCCCGTAATTCGTTGGGATAATCGGACACATGTATAACTCTGAGATGTGACCGTTTTGGTGTATCATCACCATATAAATTGCAAAAAGTTAAAATTTGGCTCAAACAAATTTTTAAAAAAATGGTAGTCTTGTTCTTTCCATCGCAGCGGAACTTGCGATGGATCATTAGGATAATAGGTGTCGGTGCATTTGGGGCATTTACTGCGACTATTAAGATCACGTTCGGGCCATAGTTGTTGCGTTCCACGATTCGCCACATTTGGGTATCTCGTGGAAGGATTGGCCTTATCGTATGGTCTATTACGATGTGGGGTATTTTTGTCCTCCAATTATTTCCACTTTTTACTTTGTCTATGAAAAACAAATGTGAATATTAAAAACACCAACAACCTTTTAGGAAGTGATGATGCATACATGGGAAAACCACCATAACTTCACAATCACAAGAAAAGTACTTGGGAAGACAAATAAAATTGCTTGGGAAGACAAATAAAATGGCTTGGGAAGACAAATAAAATTGTTTTGGAAGACAAATGTCATTTAAGTTGAGCATTATAAAAGGGGCGTAATATATTAGTATTCATCACTAATAATAGAGAAATAAGAGAAGATGAAGAGAAAAAAGGGCAATGTTCAAAGAAGAAAATTTAGATGAAGAATGAGATGAAATCGGTGATCCGGATGATGATTCTTTCTGCGATGAGAAGCCCCTAGTCATCGTCTTCAGATGATGAAGAAGAGTAGTCAGAGGAGGACAGTGAATCATCTTAATCCTCTAATGAGGACGATGATGATGATGGACATTCGTTAGTGGTCTACTACTCTTTCGACGAAGTGGGTCGCGAACGTCACCCCCTAAAGAACTTTGTTGAGCGTCTCCTAGACAATTCATGAATTTTTATGTAATAGTTAAAATATTAATGTTTTTTTATTGTCATATTTTTTGTATTTCTAAAATTCCAATGTGTGTTTGTTAATTTATGACATTTTGTTGTGAAGAAAATAAGAAAAGAAGAAAATAAAAAAGAGAGAAGATGAAAAAAAATAGGCGCCGATCGAGTGAGGTGGAGGGGACAGGTGGTGCGGTCGATGGTGGTAGTTGTTGATGGAGAAGAGAGGGAGAGAGAAGGAGGAGAATAAGAAGAAAAAAAAATAGAATAAGAGATTCTACAGGCGGTAGGGGTGGGATGATGGGGTGCGTGATGGAGAAGAGATGAAGAGATGAAAAGAAAGGGAGAGACTGAGGGTTAAGGTTTTTATTTTTATTTTTATTTTTAGGGTTATTTCCCATTTGGCCACCATTTGTTTATGTCCATTCCTCTTTGACCCCCATTTATTCTTATATTTCAGTCTAACACCCATGACTATTTATTCAAGGGCGTTGACATAATTTTCCAAATCAAACACTTTTGTTTTCTTTTTTATTCCCACAATCTCACCTACTTTTTTTTTTAATCTCTCTCTCCCCACAAACCCACCCTCTCTCCTTTTACTACACCATAAAGGGGTTTTTGTTATAGTTCTTACATGTTGCTAAAATGAATCGTAACACTTTTGTGCCCATACCAAATGAGGTGATGCTAATATTTGTATCATCAACCAACCCATACTAATAGAACAATTGCAACATGATAAAACTAATACTAAATTTTATATAACTACATACACTAGCTAATACTAATTTCAAATGAAGTTAATACTCAATTTTGCTTTGTATCATGTAGAAACCATAGCTAATTTAAAACATTTTCCAAATAAAAAAAAACTAAAATATGGATAGTACACATCCAAAATTAGGCAAAACAATGCACATTCTCTAACATAGACACTGAAGCTTTTGGAGTTGCTGCTCATTTTTCCCACATACTTTTATCAACTTTTTGATTCAACATGTTTTTCATCAAGGGCTCTGATTAAGAAAAATAATAGCCGAACATATCAAATAATCAAAGCTCTCCAATCAGAGACATTCCACCTTTGCTAACATTGTATTTTATTAAATTGCATCTAAATGAGACATTGCATCTGAATGTCTTGTACTCTTATCAAAATAGCATACCAAGTGTAATCTAAAAATATATTGTTGAAACAAAACAAATACCAAAAGTCTTACAACCAGGAAGCTCAATAAAGGCAATTACACTAGTTTGTGGGGTAGATAAACTAAGAAAAGATTTATAGCTTTGGCACTGACAACTGGGAACCAGCAATACTCCCTGTTGCTAGGATCTTCTTTTCATTCAATTTTGAGTCAGCAACAGGATCAAAATCTGCAAAAAAACTTCCTTGCAAAATAAGATATATTAGAAAGAATACAAGGGCTTTAGGCTTGTCATTGACTGAGCTAAAAACCAAACGCAATTTATGGTTTCGCATTCAACTCTGTTCTTTTTGAAAAAACTGATCTAGCCAACACTTTAAGGAAAAGTTTGATGATCCACTTCTTATACAATTAGCTCCATTAAAAAGAGTAGGATAGGTACCTGAATATGTGCCTTTAATTGAGAATGGTTGGCCACGACAGTTCAGCCAAAGTACATGTCAAGACGAACAACTCAAACAATTATTTGTAGATGGTGAACAACACTGCCATCTAAGAACTTTTCTTTTGATGAAACTTTATCATGAGAATCGTAGAATTCTGGAATTACGAAATACCAAAAATGTAAGGATTATACTTGTCATCATGGACCGGAACTCCCCATTCTTCATCATGAAAAGCAGCATAACATGGATCTATTGAAGGAGAAAAAAGATACAAGTAGTCACTAGTGGTAAAGCTTTCAAATAAAATAGTTTAGAATTACAACATTCTGTGATGAATTACAAGCTAACATGATCGCCCCCTGGAAATAATTTGGTCATAGACATCAATGATACATCGTTCTGACATTGTATGTTTTAAATCCAAGTAAAATGTGTTCTAGCAAAGAAACTACAACATAGAAGCAGTCACCAATTGGCCTTGAAAAAACATATAATTGGAGCACTGATGCTAACTTCCACCATCAGTTGTGTCACTTTAACACCTATCTTAATATGAAAGGTATGATCATTGACTTTTCAGTTTTCACTTTCTAAAACTAGAGTTTAACATTGTTGCAACACTCCCTATTAGTTTCATCTCTAGCCAAAGATCCAGTGCATGTTGGTGCCATCCTGTAACAGGACATGCAGATGATAAGTAAAACATGGCAGACCAAAATCAAAGGAAGAATCAAACAAGTGGAAAATATCCTTTCCATGCATGGTAGCGTTCATCGCATCCACAACCTCAGCCCCACCAGCGAAGTAGTGGTGGAATGTAGTTTTGTCCCTAGATGATGTTGACGATTGTCTATCTCAAGTTCCATTGCTTGATGGTACAACTTTTCTATGACTTCAAGTTCTTCACCAGTCAAAAAGATTCAATTTATCAAGCAGAATCTCTGTCTGCAGCGCCGAAACCTAAAGCCATGAAAATTATTTCTTATCTTGATATAAATAATGAAAACTCAATAATCAGCTATTTAACATAATCAATAGAAGATAAAATAAAGGCTTTTTTGTAAGAGACAAACCTCAAAAGCTTCAGAGGAATAATTGTCGTCCATTTCTTGTAGGGATGATTGCTTTCATCTGGAGTCGAGAGTGTTTTTAGTTCCTTGCCTAAAAAGGCATAGAACCTCATGCAAGATAGTAGACTAGTAAGATAGTAGGAGCTATCTTTACATACACCATTAACCAAAACAATCCTTGTTTCATTATAAAATATCACATGTAACACTCTGAACAGTAAAAATGCAATTAACAGAACCAGTAGGAACAATTAGGCCTACAGGAAGCTGAATAAATAATTCACTAGAACAAAATCTAGCAGCAGACTCTACACAGAATATGTTGTAAAAACAAATATTTGAATAGTCTGAAAGAGTAAGTACACATTCACCACTAGTAAGCTAAAGAGACTTTACTGCTAACCAGCAAGGTTTTCCAAATTGATTACCAAAATTTCAAACCTCAGACATAGTAGATTGAAGAAAAATAACTCAGGACCAAATGAGCCAATACTTTTAAAATCAGTTGCCTCTTATAAACTTCATCATTATTTAAAGTTTGTTATTCCTCTCCAAAATACTCTACTAAATATAGCATAAGGCAGTAAAAAAATATAAAAAGACCACATTACTTTCCCAACACATCAAGCCAATATTTTTGCTGGTATGTATGGATGATATCAACATCACAAGCAGTATACTGAGAGTGATTAAGATCTGGGCTAAAACCCAAGTAGTATAAATCTATGTACAATCATGGTATAAATCTATGTAAAAACAAGTATAAATACTTTGGCAATTTATGTACAATCATAATATAAATTGAAACATACCTAGATCCTCAATGAGGGTGCTTAAGCTTAAATTTTGAAAATTTTAGATAAAGATGACACCTAGGAAAATCAAAATTGAAAGATGGGGTTGCTGTGAAATCAATACCTGTGACATGTAAGCATCCCAATCTATCTTTGTATCTGAAATCAAAGAGAAGGAGAAAATGTCTGTACCAAAATACAGCAGATAGAACTCTATTTGTTGATGTAATTGCATGTATTTGGAATTGGAACTCCATTGTGCCTAATTTCAAAGGGGTGAGTTTTCAAGAACTGAGTGAACTTTATGGTTCTCAATTTTTCCATTGGAGATATTTTGCATAATTGCATACAAGTCATGGAATACATATTTACCCTTTCTAACAATAATAAATTAAATTAATAAACAAGAGATGCATTGCAACGACCCTGTTAAACTGTCAATGCTTAAAATAAATGAATTTACAAGGAGAAGAGTTACCTCGTTCGTAGGTAAATTAAGATACTCATCAACAAAGACAAACATTATTGACAAGTCTAGGGAAACTAGCAAACCCTAGATCAAGAATTCAAATATTTGTATCCCATGAAAAGTGGCTTTAAGAGCTACCAAAATTTCTAAAAAATGTAAAAACTATATTTCCTAAGAACTCAAGGATTACTTTTCTAAGACCAAAAAACTTGATTACTTTTCTTAGACCAAAAAACTTGATTACTTTTCTTAGACCAAAAAACATTAAGTACTCTAAAAAATGCCTTACTACAATCATTCTTGGCATGTTCACAGTGAACTACATCAGGCATGTACAAACTCAAGAGAAACTCATCATCTGAATGAAAATTGTTCCTGAAGCAAATTTCATACTCAATAGTATTGTCACTCCCAAGATTCAAACAACCATAGACATAAATCAAGTTTAACAATTGAGAGGACGATAGCAGTTGGGGAGATGGAAATCGATCTGAGAGAGTGGGGATTTGTTTAATTGTGTAGAGGGAGGAAATTCAAAACGAAGAAGAAATTAGAGAGATTACCTGAAGATGAGATGGAGGAGAGCAAGGCATGATGGATCTGTTGGTGGCTACAATATGGACCTGTGGCCGGCGACGTGAAGAGATGGTGTTTGTTGTTTGCGTGGAAGAAGAAGAGGGAGAAGGAGATGAGAACTCTTTAATTGGTCTATGGATCTGTCACTCCCCCGACATCTGTCTCTCAATCTCTTTAATCTGTTTAAGGAGAAGGAGATAACAACTCTTTAATCTGTCTCTCAATCTCTTTAATTGGCTGTGGAGGAAGAAGAGCGAGAAGGAGATGAGAGCTCATATTCTTAAGTCAAAGAAAAAATTGGGGACTTTCAATAACCCTAGCTCCAAATCAATTGAGAAATGGAAGAAGCAGATAAATAGAGAGGAAAAAGCTAGACAAAATGGAAAGAGTAGAGAAGAAGACAGAGATATGGACAGACAGAGTGGGAAAGAGGGCAACAACATGAGCAAGAAGGATTGAAGGAGTGAGAGGGAGGGAGTTGTGTTCTGTTTATGCTTTTGGTGAAAAGAGAGGAGTGGTTTTCCAAAAAATTTGAGCAAAACTATAGCGGTGTCATTTTTTCAACCTCCCGCTAGTTATTCCATAGCGTTTTAATAATGCAATGTGATTAAAATTGCTTTTATCATAGCACAAGTATTAAAAACACTATAGTCAAATGCTATTAATAACCAATTGTGGTGTAGTGAGACAATTACAATAACTATCCACTTCCAACTAAGAATCAAATACAAGAGTACATATCACACAAGGAAACTTCCTCTTACGAATTACCCTGAGATTCAGAACTATCTTCCGTCTATCTAGGAGCATAGAGCTAATAGGAAAACTCCCTTCTACAACACAACTCATAATTAGAAAAGAATCTCCACGAAGATTTCATTCTTAAACTACGCCATCGATGGCCTGATCGAATCGGGATTCATGCACTATAAATAAGACATAAAGTTGGTAAGCTAAGGTATGCTACAAATTCCCTGTTTACAACATTACACCTTCATCATATCCTTATTTGACTTTTGCATCGGAGTACCATTGGCCACCACAACGGTGGTCCGTGGCTCACATGCGTTCCTTGTGCAGGTCAGTAGGACTAGCTCAAAGTAAGGAGTGGAAAAATTGCATCAATACTTTTTTCTTGTTTTGCTAGTTTGGCTAGAGAGCATGTGCCCATTGATGCGGTCCATGATTTCTTGATGAAGCTTGTTCGAAAAAAAAGGAATTCCAGCAGTGTAGACTGGAATTTTTTCTAAAATTGAATTGGGTTCTACACATTCTTCTTATAAAGACCAGTGTTGGATAAATCGTTCGAAATTGCAAGTCAAATCTCTGATTTGAATCACCCATTAAATCGGGATTCATCCAAATCGGTGTAAATCGTCCTAGATTTAGGAATTAAATCATGATTGTTACAGAATCGTGTGATTGTGCTAGAGATGAATACACACAAACAAATACAAGAAAAAACAAATACAAGAAAAGAAGAGGAACATAGAAATACATCAAGAAAGGAAGAACAAAGAAATACGTGTTTAATCGTGGTCGAATAAAAATGTTTCCTTCTCGAATGGAATTGATTGTTGTTTCCTTCTTGAATCGAATCGATTGTTGTTTCTGTTTCCACCCCACGCAATAAATTCGCAATACTTACGCTGATCTGTGTTATCTATTTTTCCATAGATCGCAGCAGAAGAAGGGGAGAGATGTGAGAGCTCGATCATTGTTTAGAGTGAGCAATTTGGTTGTTTAGGGTTTGAGAGGGGCAATATGAGAGAGTTTTCGGCTCCAGAGCGTGTTTTCCATTTGTTTTTGTTTTGTTTTTTTTTTTTTTTTTTTTTTTTTGCATTTTCTCTTATGAAGGTGAGGTATGGTGTTATTAGTCTTAAACCCTTAAAAATGTTATTATTATTAAGCCCCCGTTTTTTTTTTTTTTTCTGGTCTCAGCCAATACCATCAAAACTAACTAAACATGGGTTTTCTTCTTATTAGTTGAAAGGATCTCATTCCCAATAGATCTTTGTATTTATCATGGAAGGAAAATAGTTTATAAGCCTAACTTTCCATCTTAGATTTCATCATTTAATGTCTCCCACCAAACAAGTAAATCCTTCTTAACTTCATCTCAAGTCTTCTACTTCATAAATCATGGGTAAAATACTCATTTAGTGTTTTTGAGGTTTCTTTAAGTGTTTCCACCAAACAAAGCAAGTTTTGCTTCAACCAAAGGTAACAAATATTCACTCTCTGGGTCTTTTCATCTTTTTCACTCGATTACTTTATTGTTATTGATGATACATCAAATACGACTATTATCACAGCCATACACGTGGCAGAAATTGTCCATTACAAGGATCAAATATCCCAAGACTAGGCCAATTTATAAAGCCCAAGAAAAGTGAATCCAGTCATAAATGCCCAAACAGTGCCCGTTAGAGTAAATCATAGTCAGAGGCCCAAATTCAGGCTCAATAGAGTTCTTTCTTAAAAAGGAGGAACGTTACAAAGAAAAAGTGTCGTGAATGGAGTTACGCTTCCGAGGACGTATCCTCGTAAAGGAGGAGACTGTTACAAAAAATGCCTCCTCTCATTGCGCCTCACATGCTTAATTCACGCACAGAATTAATAACGACCATTATATAAGATAAAGGGAACATTCGACAAAAGTATGCAATTTCAACAGAGTTCTATTTAGATTTATCTATATCTGCAACTAAGTTACTGACTTAAGTATCGGAGTGCCTTTGGCAACCAAAAAGGTGGTTTTTGGCAATCTAACATTTGTTTTGCAGACCAGACTTACAGAAGAACATATTTTGGACGCATTAGTTTGGCAACGTCCGTGGGGAAAATAGTTTCCTTTTAAGAAGAGAGTCTGCAATAGGAAACTTCTTTAGTTTTGATCAGCGATTAAAAAGCTTTCATGACAGATGGGACATTCTACAGACCCTCAACCTAGCAAAAATAAAATCAACCCCCCCCCCCCCAAACAGATGAAGCTGCATTGCCAAGGATGCAAATTTCAAATCCAGCAACAACTCTCGAGCCGACCATGCCCGGTAATAGAGAGCCACAACATGAAGCGATAGCCCAATCATCTCAAACATCTGGCAACACAGCCACAGATCCTCGTGTGGATCAACTCATGATCCATATGGATCGTCTAATCAAAATGATGGACAAACTCACCCAAGAGCATGCTCAATTCGTTGACCCTGTCCAAGCGCCGTCCCAACAAAACTCTACCAACCGAATCCAATAAATTAATGGAGTTCCTGCAGAACCACAACAATTGAATCTTGAAAGAAGTGAACCACCGGAAGATGGCTTTTCACAGAGTGATGGGACCCCTGCTGAAATCCCATTCAGGATCGGAGTCATAGATCCTAATGTGTTGTACGAGTTGACCATACCACCATTCTCCGACGCGATCATGGAGATTACTATGCCAAAAAATTTCACCCGACCAAAGTTTGAAGCATATGATCAGACCGTCAATTTGACAGACCATCTGTGACACTTCTACCACATGATGGCGTTGAAAGAGAGTACAAAATCCATCCAGTGCAGAATATTTCTGACCAGTCTCACTTCCACTGTGATGAGTTGGTTCAACAACATACTACCAAGGTCAATAGACTCCTTCTAGGCGCTAGCTATTGCCTTTATCATGAGGTTCATCGACAATCAACGGATGAGGAAGGGGCCACACTACTTGGTTCACATCAAATAGAAGCCCGAGGAGATGACAAGGGATTGTCACTCGTTTTACTAATGAGTTGCAATTATCGACGAATGCAGCGACGACACAACCATTGCTACCTTTACCTCTAGACTAGAAAGAATATAATTTTTTTATTCCCTGGACCTAAACCCTCCGAAGATCATGGAAATTCTATTGAAGACCGTCCATAAACACATCATTCTCGAGGAGATGGTGGCCGCTAGGAAGAAATACGAATCAGAGAGGAAGGCCACTCAAAAAGGAGAGAAAAGAGAGAAGAAAAAAGGAGAGACGACAGAACCTGAGAAGAGAACGTTCAGTTAAAGAGGCATCAGATCAATGAGAAACTTGAATTCAGCCAGCAAGAGCCTGAAAAACTGCCATCAGCAAAGACCAGACATGAACGGGTAACAAGTGTGGTGAAAAAGACATAAACTGATGATCCACCAAAATGGTCCCAACTCTGTGTCGTACATGCGTCATGATGATCTCGAAGAAAGATAGACCCTTACGTCAGCCCAACACTGATTTGGCCCAAGCGATTCTAAGCTTGCCTAATGCAGCTCGCCAAATGGACCTAAATTCTTACAGCCTGCTAGGCCCATGCCCATGTGTCTCACAACTATGTTCAATACCTATAAGCCCCGCTAAAGGCAAGTATCTCGAGGATCGGCTTCGAACAGGCAATCACAACAACTCTCTGCTTCCAACTATGAAGCAAATTCTAGAGTATATGTCACATAAGGCGACTTCTACCTATAGACCACTCTCGAAATGAGAATTATCTCCCACGTATCTAGGAGCACACGACTATAAGGGAAACATTCCTTCACAACATGACTCCTAATTAGAGAAGGATCTCCACAAAGATTTTCTTCCCTAAACTACGCCATCGATGGCCTAGTCGAACCAGGACTTTTGCACTATTAATAAGACACGAGGTTGATAAGCAAAGGTACGCTACAAATTCCTTGCTTACATCATTACACCTTCCTCAGATCCCTATTTGACTTTAGCATTTGAGTGCATCGGCCACCACAATGGTCGTCCGTGGCTCACATGTGTTTTTTGTGCAGGTCAAGGTCAAAGTAGGGAGCGGAAAACGACTACATCAATTTGGCGCCTCTGTGAGAGTGACAAAGTTTATAACCTTTTACTTGCATTATCTCCACAGGATACGAAGGGATGGTGACCACCCGATCAAGCAACGATGGAGAACAAGGAGAAATGTCGAGCGCTCAGCCTGGTGTACTTCATCGCTCTAGACGATGCAAGTAACACACATGCATCATGCTTACGCTTCTGAAACACCATTAACAACCCTGACAGACCCCTTATCGGATCCAAGATCACTTTTTATACATCAATTTTTGTTGACGATGGAGTCGCTTAGATCGTTGAAACGAAAGCCTGAGGAGACACTGAAGGCGTATCTAACTTGCTTCAACAGTGATCTAACTGCTGTCAATGTGTGCAATGACACAACGGTCATTTTAGCCTTCATCAACGGTCTGGGGAAAGATAAGTTCTATAACTTCCTGACTCTAGACCCCAGTAAATATGGCAGACCTGGCAAGGGAAGCGCAAAGCTACATCGCTCTAGAAGAAGAGCAGGCAACCAAGAGAGAAGCCGGACCCAAAGAGAAATCACCCGACAGGATATGCGTGCTTCATGAAACCCATTCCAAGTCCGAACTATCAAACAGGTTTAGGAAAAAGGATTTCTGAGGTATGAGAATCCATGAAATATACTGTGTGCTTAGAAACATGATCACTCTGTGCCACTAGCATTTACAGAAGAAGTCCTCCAAAGCATTTAACTCCCGCACAATGATGCCCTAATACTAACGATCTCCCTAGCAAACTGAGAAGTAAGGAAATCCTTGATTGACACTAGGAGCTCATTGAACGTCCTGTTTCTCCGCACGTTCCATAGCATGCAACTGAAAAAGAAAGCATTGACCCCCGATAACCGTCCGATGATCGATTTCAGCGGCGAAAAGAGTTTCCTCATGGGAAAGATATGATTGACGGTATTAGCGAGAGAAAAGCCAATTCAAAAAACCACGTTTCAAGAATTCATAGTAATCGATGCATCTTGGGCATATAATGCGGTCCTGAGGAGACCCTGGATACACCAAATGGGAGCGACAATCCCCACTCTTCATCGGTGCATCAAGTATCCAACAAACCAAGCGTCGGTACATTAAGGGGCCACCAAGCAGTAGCCAGGGAATGCCAGTACATGACGACACTGCCACCTAGTGATTCTCAGTTGGCGGCTGGCCCCACGACTAAGATGACTCTCTATCTCGCCCGAGGAGCAAGGAAAGAGCAACCTTTCCCAGACGACGAGGCTCCAGTAAGCTCTCGAGATAGTCCCAATGCTGGCCGACCAGAGAAAGAAACCATCACAGTCTACCTCGATATCCCTCTCAATAGCTGGGTTATCCAGATAGGTTCCCTCTTAAGCAAAGACTTGGCGGAACAATTCACAAAGTTGCTGCAACGAAACCAGGACATCTTCGCCCGGACCATGCGAGACATGCTGGGAATTGAGTTGTCAATAATCACCCATCACCTAGAGGTGGACCCCAGGAGGAAGAACATACGACAGAAGAAGAGGCTCGTGGCACCCAAAAGGAATGTGATCATAAACGAGGAGGTGCAACATTTACTCAATATGAACATGATTAAGGAAGCACGATACCCAGAATAGATGGCAAACATCGTTCTTGTAAAAAAGATGGGAAATGGAGAGTATGTGGACTACACAGACCTGAACAAACCCTATCCGAAGGACAACTTTCCACTTTCCTGCATTGATCAAATCTGGGACGCCACATCCGGGCACAACTTACTAACTTCATGGACACCTATTCAGGGTATAATCAAATATTGATCCATTCCTCGGATCAAGAAAATACCCCCTTCGTAACTGAAAGAGGAATATATTACTATAGGGCGATGTCGTTCGGTTTAAAGAACACAGGTGCTACCTACCAATGACTGGTAAACCAAATATTTAAATAACAGATTGGCAGGAACATGGAGGTCTACATCGACGATATGCTGGTTAAGAGCCTCTGCAACTCTGACCACATAGAAGACCTCACCGTAGCATTCAACCAGCTCAGAAAATACCAGATGAAGCTCAACCCACATAAATGTATGTTCGGAATTTAGTCTTGAAAATTCTTAGGCTATATAGTAAACAAATGGGGGATCGAGGCTGACCCAAAACAGATTCAGGCCCTTCTCGACATGAAAGCCCCTACCAACATCAGAGACGTTTAGAGCCTGACTGAGAGGGCAGCAGCAATCAACAAATTTATATCTAAGTCGTCCAACAAATGCCTCCATTTCTTAAAAATATTAAGAGGAAACAAAGTATTTTTTTGGAACGAAGAATGCGATCAAGCCTATCAGAGCCTAAAAGCATATATGGGGAGTCTAGAGCTACTCTTAAAACCTACGATGGAATAAAAACTCTACTTGTACTTGTCTATTTCCAAGCACCATGTTAGCTGAGCCCTCGTATGAGACAATCGAGGGACCCAAAGACTAGTGTATTACACCAACAAAACCTTCGTGGAAGCAGAGGCATACTACTCGGACCTAGAAAATCGAGGCCCTATTTTTAAGCCCACTCTATAATGGTTCTGATCAAGCATCCACTCCGCACAGTATTACATAAACCCGAGCTATTCGGCAGATGGTGAAATGGTTAGTGGAACTCGTATAGTTTGACATAAGCTATGCTCAGAAAACCGCCATCAAAGCCCAGGCGCTGGCTGACTTCATTGCCGAGTTCACTAGTGGAGAAAAGTCGATGACAAATCACTAGTCCTTGGATTCAAGCGTCCAGGTGTGGATTTCGCGCTGCGATGGATCATCGACTGGAAAACAAGTAGAGCCAGGATCACATTCCACTCCTCTAGCGCTTCACCCTCGAAAAAATAGTTAGGTTCGGATTTTCCTCTTCGAACAACGAGGCTGAATATGAGGCCCTCCTATCCAGCCTAAACCTAGCCCTGGGAATCAGGATAGGTCACCTAACGGCGTACAACGACTCAATACTGGTAGTCAACCAGGTCAAAGGGGATTTCAATCGCAAGGACCCTCTGATAGCCTACCACGACAAGGTACTTGGTGTAATGGGCGAGTTTAAGAAGTGCGAGCTCATACAATGCCCTTAAGCTAATAAAGAGTTGACGCGCTAGCCAGAGAGGACTCAACCTCTGACGAAGTCTCAAGCGGCCTCATTGAATACCAAGAACAATCAAGCCTCGATGAAGAAAAGCCTAGAGATGTTTGCGTTGTAGACGCCCAACAAAATTGGATGACTCCGATACTCGAATACATTTTAACCAGAGCCCTAATGACCAAGAAGGTCAAAGCCAGAAGACTTAAAAATAGAGCAGCAAGGTACACTATCCTAAACGACAAGTTATACATGAGATCTATGACAAGGCCCTTGCTCCAATGTTTGTCACCTTCAGAGGCAAATTAGTTCCTAGGAAGGATCCACAATGGTATATGCGAAAATCATCCAAGCGAGAAAACCCTCACCCACAAAGCTTTAACTCTAGGATACTATTGGCTGACCATGCAACGAGATGCCAAAGATATTGTCCGCAAGTGCGACAAGTGTCAGAGGTTCACGCCATACACACATATGTCTGCCCCGCCGCCAACATCAATGACTAGTCCGTGGCCATTCACACAATGGGGAATGGACATCTTCAGATCGCTTCCAACATCAGCCGATAAAAGGTTCATTCTTATGGCTATCGACTACTTCACCAAGTGGGTCGAAACCGAGCCCTTATCCAAAATAAGGCAGGTACAAATAAAAAATCATATGGGTGATATATCTCAAATCATATCGCAAGGTCACGATTATCTATTGAGCTAGATAACGACAAATACGGGTTGAATCCCACAAGGAGAGCTATAAATCGGAAAACTAATATTTAAATCTATCTTAAAACCTAACCTAGTTAGAAAATAAGTGGTTGATTAAGTGATTGAACTAAAAACTAAATAAAAACTATGTAAATAAATTACAATCAAATTTGGAGATACTTAGGGCTTTAGAGATCACCACCATGGGATGGTTCTTTTAGGCTTATCTAAATATTTTATTCTTCCAACCATAACTCATCCTTAGACAGGTTCTCACCTCACTTAAAGATGAGAAATTATAAAATGAAGCTTATGTAATCAAACCAATTGGATAATCATTTCTAAGATTATAAACATGATCTACAAACATATAAGGAATCAATACTTAAATGAAATACTTAATATCTAGCAAATCATGCATAACCTTATACTACGATTATGCTTAAAGCATTAAAGGGGTGGGTTTGTTAGACTCATAATAGTGAAGACATCTTGATTCTATGACTTTAAGAAAGATGAAAGCAAGAGCAAGTATTGTATCCATTATTATGAAAAACAAAACTTCCATTAATTTCATTAAACATTGACATTCAAGTACATAGAGTATGCTAATCACAAAGTTGGTCTAATATACATGGAAGAAAATACATTGATAACACCTATTAAGGTCATCCTCCCATGGGGCTCACTCACACCCTAAGTGGGTGTTTAGCCACTCATGGTAAACCTTAGATTTTTCATAAACATAAAGAATATGGAAAAACTTACAAGTAAAATTCTTCAAGACTCTAAATCTCTAACTCTCAATTTTCTTTTCTTCCAAGTTCGATCTTTTCTTTATACTCCAAGCATGGGGTATTTATAGGTGAAGAAATGTGAGATGGGAGGTGGAATGAAATAAGAAAAAGATAAGGGAATATATGGAGAATGGATGGTGGAATATGTAGAGATTTATTTTGGCTAGGATGAAGTTGCCATGTGGATGTCCAATCTTCAAATTAATTTTCTCGAGATCCATAGATGATGGTTATTTGTGGGCTTCACTTTATGGACATCGGGCTTGAAAATCAATGGTAATGCATGTGTTATCTTCTAATGGACTTTGTTGTTGAGGCCTTATTGTGTCATTTTGTGCATATTTGATGATTAATGCTTGAATTCCTGCATTATAAACAAAATACACATAATGAGAGTATTTTATTAGATAATAGAACATAACAAATATAGAATTAGGGGCTTAAAATTTTCATTTATAAGGCTATCAAATCCCCCCCAAACCTACATTTTGCTAGTCCTCGAGCAAAAGAAAAATAAAAACTAACTCACTTTCATAAGAATCATGATTACATTTAGTATATGTAATAAGCCCCTAAACCTCTAGGTTCTCCTAGTGGAAGAGTTGTAGTCTCGAGAGGGTTTTCAGAATTGATACCCATACACATTTGTGGTACTCGGGACTCAGACTAAAAAATTGGTAAAAAATAACTCTTTCCTTATTTAACTTCAGAGAGTTCCTACTTGAATGCGTAAGTCTTAAGAGATGTATTCTTGTAACTTATTGGTCAGTATTAAGTCAATAAGTGACTTCAGTAAACACTACACAAAAGACAGGAATTATTTATTCAAGTTTATATTAAGCGTTTGATCATCTTCTTTGTTGTACACTTCAATTTAAAAGAAGACATATCTCTAGTTCACATTCTAGAAAATTTCCTTGAACTTCAAATCTCACAAGGTATATAATCACTCAGAATGAAATCACTATGAGATTTGGCTATTTTCTCTCAAATGTATGTGAATAAAATGAAACAATGGATAAAAGATAGTTCACATATAAGACAAAAAATCAGAATTCAAGAGTATAATAAATATGATCTCAAAAAGGAATATCATCCACTGAGAATGTTAATTTCATTCACCACAGTATTTTTTAATTCACCCTCCACACTTCGGCCATATGTTTCTAAGGATCATATAAAATTTTGACTAGGTTGTAACGAGGCTTAGGAAAGGGTAGCATTGAAGGTTAAGGACAAACAAAAGTATTTTTGATAAGGTCTGAGGTCTTCAACAAGTGTAAAATTTTATGGATTGGCTTAACTTCTTTTTTATATGAAAGAGTTTTACTTCATCTTTGATGTGAAAAACAAGGTTTTTTTATTTTTATTTTTTTTATATGAAAAACAAAACTTCCATTGATTTGATAGTCTTGTACAAAATGGAATATGAAGCTCTTTCTACTTTTTGGGCACTAAGAAGTATATACCTATTCATTGATGATGATAAAAAATTCTTTAATCATTCATCTCCAACCTCTTTCAAAAGTACAAGGGTCAGGAAAACATAATTGGTTTATATGGGTTTATCGATTAGTGGGTTAACAACAAACTATTAATATGTCAGGCTTCAAATGGGTTCTAAGGATAAACAGTACATGGGTAGGTTAAAAGGCTCAATCTAGGCAAACAAATGACTTTTCTTCCTTTCTTAAGAATTACATGGTTTTTATGCATTGGGGGTGAATTTCAGAACGTACTGTGGTGGTGTGATTCAACTTTGATGTTTTATTTTCAGTTTTTGACAAAAACAAAAATTCATAGAGATTATGCAACAAGATAATGTAGGACTCAAGTAATTCAGAATAAGCGTATAACCCTCAGAAAGGAAAAAGGCTAGAAATCTCACAGGGTTCAAGCCTTCACTATTATTTTTTATTTTCACCAGATAATTAATCCACTTTTTCAACTTTAAATAAGAATATCGAAGCTAAAACACAACTCGTAATGTAAACTCTTAGAAAATGCCTAGTTTATGAGTAGTACAAACTTTTGTCAGATATTGACAAGCTATTAACTATCAAAGTTTCAAATTCTACCCTGAGATGCCTTTGCAACTAGATATGGAACCTAATCTCATCATGGATAAGTACTCGGGTAATAAAGACGAAAAACTTATTTTTTGTGATGTGTTTGGACTCCCCATTTTTCAAATGAGACATTAGTTTATTGAAATCTCTCCCCAAAACCTAAATCAAACGTTGTCCTCAATCTTCTTAGTATGAGACTGTGGGTCAAAAGAGGAACAACAATGTAAATGAAAAAAAAAAGGTAGAGAGCATCGTAAGCTTGTTTGATGCTCAAATGAATGTTGTCCAAAACAAGCCATGATTTGTAAATTTAGTTAAAACAAAAACAAAAAATGGTATAAAAAATGAAGGAGTACAAAAGTCAATTTTCGTAGACAAGGTCTTCCAGAAGGATTTCCTCAACTTTTGGGTTACGAAGCTCTGAAAAGGGCTTCGGGCGTTATCCATTGACTTGGAAGCTACTACTGTATTTTGGGTTCTCAATTGTGATGGCTCCCCATGGGTTAACAATTTTAACTTTAAAAGGTCCTGACCAACGGGTCTTTAACTTCCCCGAAAATATGTGAAGGCGGGGATTGTACAAAAGTATTTTTTGACTTGGTTGAAACTCTTTTCCCATGATTTGACTGTCATGGACTGTTTTCATCTTATCCTTATACCTCTTGGATAGATCGTATGCATCATTTTTTAGCTCATCAAGCTCATTTAATTGCAACTTTCTATGTTCACCAGCTTTATCGAGGTCAAAGTTAAGACATTTGATTGCCCATAAAGCTTTATGTTTAAGCTCAACAAGTAAATGACAAGGTTTGCCAAATACTAGGCGGTAGGGTGACATTCATATGGGGCTCTTGAATGCAGTACAGTAAGCCCAAAGAGACTCGGGCAATCTCAAACTCCAATCCTTTCTATCTGGTCTGACAGTTTTTTCAAAGATTTGTTTGATTTGCCGGTTGGAAACTTCTACTTGACCACTTGTTTGCGGATGGTATGATACAACAACCTTGTGGGTAACTCCATACTTTTTTCATTAAGTTCTCAAACACTCTATTGCAAAAGTAGGAACCTCTATCACTGATGATTGCATGAGGTGTGCCAAAATGGGCAAAGATATAATCCTTTAAGAAGTTGACTACAACCCTGTGGTCGTTGGTTCTACAAGCTATGGCTTCAATCCATTTGGAGACATAGTCTACCGCAACAAAGATGTAGGTGAAACCATATGAAGTTGGAAATGGACCCATGAAATCAATACCCCATACATCAAAGAGCTCCACAATTAGGATTGGAGTCAAAGGCATCATGTGTCTACGAGATATACGCCTTAATTGTTGACATTTTGTACAAGCTTGACAGTACACATGGGCATCTCGAAAAAGGGCGGGCCAATAGAAACCACATTGCAAAACTTTTGCAGCAGTCTTTTTTGCACTAAAATGGCCTCCACAGGCATGATCATGGCAAAATGCCAAGACCTCTCTCTGGTCCAACTCAGGGATGCATCTACGAATGATTTGATATGGATAGTATTTGAAGAGATAAGGATCATCCTAAGAAAAATACTTGACCATGGATAGAAACTTGAACTTATCTTTCCTAGACCAATGTTCTGGAATTTTCTTTATAGCAAGAAAGTTCACAATGTCAACATACCAAGATTGTTGTAACTAGACATGAGCGATCATCATTAATTGCTCATCAAGGAAAATTTATGTTATTGGTGACGATCCTTTTGCTGACTCCACAATTACTTTGGATAAGTGGTCAGCAACCACATTTTCCATTCCTTTTTTGCCTCGAATTTCTAGATCAAACTCTTGAAGCAATAAGACCCATCAGATCAAATGTGGTTTTGCATCCTTTTTAGATAAAAGGTACTTCAAAGAAGCATGATCAATGTAGATAATCACTTTGGATCTAACGAGGTAAGATCTAAATTTTTCAAGGGCAAAAACAACTGCCAACAACTCTTTCGCCGTGGTGGAATAATTGAGTTGCGCGCCATCAAAAATCTTACTCGCATAAGGATTACATGGGAACGTTTGTCTATTTGTTGTCCCAACATAGCGCCTATGGCATAATTAGACGCATCACGCATTATCTAAAAAAAACACTCCAGTCAGGTGGACGAATAATGGGTGTTGAGGTAAGTTCAGATTTAAATTGCTCAAACGCCTTCAAGCATTCCTCATTAAAGTCAAACGAGGAATCTTTGGCCAAAAGTGCACACAAGGGTCTTGCAATTTTTCTAAAATTCTTGATCAAACGCCTTCAAGCATTCCTCATTAAAGTTGAATTTCTTTGACAGTCCTTGGAGATGTTAAACTAGCTATGGTGTCAAATTTGGTTTTGTCTACTTTCACACCTCCTTTTGAAATTATGTGACCTAACACACACTACAAGAAAAAGTATCATCAATAGCGTTTCAAAACCGCTATGGTATCCTACTATAGCGGTTTAGTAACCGCTATGACAGCCAAAGCTATAAAAGAAACACAGGCTATCATAGCGTTTTTAAACCGCTATCGTAGGTAGACTCTATATAGCTGTTAAAAAACGCTATCGTAGACAATACATAGCGGTTTACAAAACGCTATCGAAGACTGCAAAAACAGCTATTGAATACTCTACTATAGTGTTTGAAAACTGCTATAGTAAACTATGCATAGCAGTGTAAAAACGCTATAGAAGACTAAAATCTGCTATTGAATACTCTACTATAGCATTTTAAAACCGCTATGGTAGACTATACATAGCAGTTTAAAAATGCTATGGCAGCCTATAAAATTGCTATTGAATAGTCTACTATGGCGTTTTAAAACCGCTATGGTAGACTATACATAGCAGTTTAAAAACGCTATGGCAGTCTATAAACCTGCTATGGAATAGCCTACTTTGGCGTTTGAAAACCGCTATTTATAGTCTACCATAGCGTTTTAAAACTGCTATAAAACGTTCTTATATACTATACCATAGCGGTTTTGAAATGCTACAGTATGTTTATATCCTTTAAAAATGATATTGTAGACTAATATTATAGCGTTTTGAAAAGCTATTAATCAACATTTTTCTTGTAGTAGAGCCAGTTCACCGTAATCTGGAAACTTGAAAAGGAAAGTAGATCAAGACACAAGATTATGGAATACATTTTATTGACAACAAATTTGAATAATAGCTTGAAAATGTACCAATACAAAACCATTCATGGTGCACAATAATATTCTCTCGAAAACAGGAAGGGGAGACTAACTACTGCAGAATATTCAACACAACACTTGCCTACTCCTGGATTTCAGTTAGATGCTTCTAAAGTGAATCAGCATAATCAACAAATTGATTTGCACCATGAATGACAGGTGTGTTTGATGCATCAGCAGTAATGAATCAACAAATTGATTTGCACCTGGATTTCACTTTTGTTGTTGTCCTCCTCTTCCTCAGCTAGGATGTGAGTCAAGTGTGTTTGCCCACCCCTGACTCCTCGTAGAGAACCATCTGAATTCAGCTTGTGCCACCCTATTGAAGGCTTCCTCCAACTGCACTTGATAGGAGCCTGTATGCTGTTTAGTGCATCCGGGTTCCATCTTCCAAATAGCTGCATTATCTTCAATGACAAGATTTTCAATGCTAAATTTCAGCCTGATATCTTAGTAGATTCATTTTACCAGTTCAAAATCTGTACAATATTGCTGAGCATATAGCCTATTGCTCCTTTCAGACCATAGGCAATAAACTGTCGCATTGTGCGTGACCTTTTTAATCTGAGAAGTGCTGCTATTCCCACTGAAATGCTGATCACACCACTGCTGCAACTCCTCTTCCCAGCCTGTAATTTATCTCGAATAGCACAAGACCTACAACATCTTGCTCCATACATACTTTGAATAATTGCATTCAAAGAATATATGCCTATCAGTCTCACTTACCAGATTACACAGTGGACAAATGTCTTGCTGAGCAATTCACCATTTCTTCAGGTTACTCAATGTTTTCAATGCCCCATGCACTAGAAGCCAAGTTATAAAGTCGTGTCGGGGTTTGCTGCCCTTGTACCAAATCAATGCAGCCCATTCTACTTTCCTGCTTCTCTTTCTTATACCTTTGTAAGTTGCTTTCAGCTGGAAGTGGCCATCATTTCCAGCACCACACTATAACATCCTGTCTACTATCATCAATTTCTACATCTTCCAAGTTGCTGGCTATTTCAGTTATTGTGTTTCCTACACTCTGCGGGTATATGCCATGCATTATGACTTATTGTGTTTCCTACACTCACAGCTGTTCCAGGGTCTGTCACGACCCAGCAAATTCATCCAGAGCCGCACAGGAAAACAGGAGCCATGGTGAGGACAGATGCACCTATTTATAAGTCGGCCTCTATGCATCCTCGAGATGTCATAGCAGGAGTACCTGGTGAAATTACGTATGAAGCTGATTGATAACCCATGAAGATATTGAATTTCAACAAGCAAACACTGACAGAATCTTATACATACCTATCCTCACACCCCCTGTACATATAGCTCCATTATCACCAAATATAACACTTTTATTAAGTGTAATGTGGCAAATCTGACATACCTTCTCATAGTTCTGACCTGAAAAATAAAAATAAATGCATAAGCAAATAAGAATTTATATATTATATGGACCTATAAGAATTTTGTATAATGCATCATGTTATAAATTTAGCTAATCATTAATTTAGCACGTTATACTTGAGTCGAGATCGGACAAAAATAGTGTTTAACCTAGGTTATTAGTTTATCGGGTATTAAATTATCGAGGTTTTACTGTATTAATCAATAGAATTTTTTTTTTTTAAAAAGAACCTAATTCAATTTTCAATTACGAAGGAGTCTACAATCTAACAAAACATTTCTATGCAACACTTGAAATGTTCTAAACACAACCGCATATAACATTTCCGCCCGACAAAAATGGAAATCATTTATCATGCCATGATCATGAATCTATTTCACACAATTGGGAAGAAGAGAGGGAAGGGGAAAATATCAAACAAAACCTGCTCATTTGCCAATGGAGGAAGGCCACCAACATTAACTCTACGTGCATGTCTTGTAGCCTGTTATGGATTGAAACACACCAACTTTAATGGATGCTAAGAATCCTCATCCAGCTTTATTGTAGGTGAGTTGAGTAACTAGATGCTCTTAAATGGATGCAAAAACAGAATTTCGAGTGCAACTATATGCAGCTACTGCAACCTTCAGAAAACTTGTGGTGAACTGATAGGAAACTGCAGGTGTTGTGGTTTCAATTTCCTGACTGCTGATAATTGTTTTTGCATCTTAGAGTAGCGTGTAGAGCCAACGGAGTCACCAACAAACATCACAGACTTCCCTCTCATTTTCACCAGAAACTCAAGCCCGTTAAACCTATATATGGAGTGAACATGAGCTGTTAAACATTTCATCATGACATTTGTAAATACAAGGTAACGAATTGGATAAATAAATTACCTTGGAAGTTCTCTTTATCAGAACCAATTGTATAACTTGTGCTATTGAAATATGATGATAAGTGAAATTGGCACATATACCTATTTTGGCAGAGGTAGCTTCTAAAATGACTATAGGCAGAGAAAATTAGTTGTGAATTCTAGAAAACATACCCAGTCATGGCAAGCAACAAAAAAATGATCTGTTCCACTGGTTCGATTCCAGAAAGAGTACTTTGCAGCAATCGTGTTTGTGTAGTTCTTCAAATACAGTGCTAGATTTGTCCGGTTGTGTGAATTACGCACATACAAGGAATACTCCAACATTCTTGTACTGAAAGGCATGTAAAAAATGTGAGCCTTTCTTGGGTCTTTTACAACAAACTTCTGATTTCCCTCCATTAGTTTCATGAACCACCCCTCAGAGGCATAGATTCCTTTGAGTTCTGCATTATGGAAAATGGGTTTTTCTCCTTCTTCATAAACGTAGACTTTGAGTATGCGTTCCATTAGCTCATAGCTCCTGTCAGTGTTATCATATGACAAGAATTAGAATGAAATCTTTTGCAATTTTACACTCTGATGCCGAAAAAAGAATTCACTGTATGATCACAGTTCACATTCTTTCCATTTCTTTTAAATGGGTAGCAAACAATGAAGCCTACCATTGCAGTGTAATTTGACTCTAGATTATGCACTTTAAAGCACATACCTTTTAAACATAGAAACATTTCGGAAGAGCGGAGCATATAGTTCTCGGTCATTCCTTATAACCGGAGCATTCAAGATCTGTAATTTTGCAGATAAAAGTTCCCAGTCGCGTACAGAAGGCCACTGTGGTTTCTATAACTCAACAGTAAAGAACTTGAATTAAGTGTGTGCCTTCAATTCCTTCAACAATAATACAAATAACTATCAAGAAATTTGTTTTCTTTACCAGAAGATGATAAGAGCCTCTCCTTCGGATCAGCAATCTGTTCATCTCAGATATCGACATTACTGATTTTGGTGGCATATTACATCTATACTTCTTGATTACAGGTCTACCCGGCACCAACAAACTACTTGACGTTGTTGAATTTGAATCATTCTGCAGTAGAACAGGTTCATCGTTTTTGGATTGTGTACCCTTTCCATCCATTGAAGATAAGACTACCTCGGGTTTTATACCTCTTTCTGTCGAAGATTCAAATTTTGGAGCTTCAACATTCTCCTTCAAGAAATTATTTTCCAGCTTCACAACTTTCTCGGCTGGCAATTCACCATCATCTGGGCTTCTACTCTGCTGTCACAAATGAGACCAAAATAAGAAAATCAAACATCATCATTGTTATTATAAAATTTGCCCCTCTATCTAGGGTCTTCAAATACTAGGTTTATATTAAAGCAGATGTTCAAGGTCAATCAACCATGAAATGGACAAGCTGCATACCCTCTCCATCATCACAGCAGTCCATATACCGACCAGGAACAGGAAAAGCAAAGGACAATCCCTTGAAAAAACAAAAATAAAACCATCTAGAGTAAGAAAAACATAACGAGGAAAAGGGTAAATGTAGAAAAATATTTTAGTGCATGATCCATGTTCAGCTAATGTACCGGATAGAATAGAGTGTAAACCCCTCTTTCTTTGTCATAAATTCCAGGGAATGTTGGCCCAAAAAGTGCATAGACAGCTACAAAAGTAGCTAAGATAGATGGTCCCCTGAATTAAATAAATACAAGAAAAAAATAAAAATGTAAATACAAATGATAGGTATATTAGTGCACATAAAGTGAAAAAGCTAACTGAACATAGATACCTGTGTGTTTCCAAATGGAAACATGTTTGTGAACATCCCTGACATTGCTTGAGGAGCTCCTGGCAATTGCCCTGCATAATTAGCAAACAACAAAACAAATATATCAAATTTCTGATCCTACAAATGAATCAACACGCCAGATAGACCTCACTTAGGTTTTTTTATGCTTGCATACATTTTCTAGATGTCATTCAGAATATAAAGTAAGAAATACAATTCATCCTTGCAGATGCTGAAGAATATCTGTAAGTGGTAAGTCTACCAAAATGGCACAAGTTGCCGGTTGAAGGTGAACAAGATCCCACGAATCGGTGCCTTGGTTCCTCGTTGAACACAAAATGTACCGTGGCCACGCCCATGGCTAGCACAGTGGGTCATGTAGCCCCAATATTGCCTTCTTACCAAATGATAACAAAAAACAGAAAAAAGCACAACACACAACAGCCAACAACACAACAATGGTACTCAGTTTCAGTATAAGAACAACTAAATTAAACAAAAGAACTCTAATAACAAGAGAACATTAAACTATAACCTACAAATGTTACAGTTGTTGGCAACTAGGCACATTACTATAAATTACACCCAACGAGATGAGAGGTATCGTCCAGCCTCTTAAGGGAACAGGGAAGAAAAAAGAATTACATCAACCACCACAGGAAGTGCAAACATACCTGGAACAGGTGCACCAGGAACAGCGGAAGCACCCGGTGGTGCCATGTCAAAACCACTTGTTCTTTTGCTGTAGAGAATAAAAATCAACCAGTTACAGACAAAAAATAATTAGGTAGGAATGAGTAAATGAAAATGAGATCACGGATTGGAAATTTTATTAAGTTACCCCTTCGAAAATTACAACAGAAGCTCCATTCAATAATGGACCGTAAGTAACATAGCTATGTCCAGTAATCCAACCACAATCAGCAGTACACCTGAAAAAAGAATATATTGCAAGCTCCTAATGAATCCGATTGCAGAAAGGGAGTTCTGAAATCTATGCTCAACATTCAGTACATATGGCCAGAATTGGAAATATACCAGTATATATCTGACGGTTTATAGTCAAAGGCATATTTGAATGTAGTTGCAGTGTATACCATGTATCCCTCAGTTGTATGCAGAACACCCTGCATGTAAGGATGTTAGTATTCAAAAAACAGAAAAGAAACAAAGGAAACTCCAATTTTGTCACCTTAGGTTTTCCTGTGCTTCCACTAGTATACAGCAGTCAGCAGAAAGAGTGGATCTTCTGCATCAACCCACTCTACTTCACATGTTGTTGGATATTTGGGGACTATATCCTGAAAGACAATCCTTGAGAGTCAAGGAAAGGAAATAATGGTTGCCAAGATGTGAAAGCATATTCAACTGATGAGAGAAATCAGCACCTACACCAGTTTCTCCAAAAGACACCCTGCAAAGAGTAGAAATCAAGCTGAATGTTAATTAACTTCTTAGACCAATTTCTATCATTATTTGAGGATGAGAGAAATCACTCAAAATTTTAAACTAAGCTATAAAAGAATTTACAGCCAGACAGAAGCATTACAAAAAGAGCTAAAAGGTCAGATAGAAGCCACATCAACAGAGCAGCAGCAGCAGGAACAACAGCTATTACTGCCAGACAGGTATCATCGGGCGATCATCGGGCGATCAAAGGTCGTACATAGGTTTAGAGCACCTCATAGGCAGTCACAGAGCAGCATCAGACTTGAACTCTCAGTCAGAGCACCTCATAGGCAGTCACAGAGCAGCATCAGACTTCCTTATGATTTTCCTTCCTTCTCCTAACAGTTGGCTAACAGCGCGCACTAGTTGCTGGAACATATTCCTTCCATTTATAGGGTCCATTCCTGAGTTATGAAAGATCAAATTATCTAAATAGAGGTACCAAACCACTACTACTTTATTATCTAATCCTGACATTCTAACATAAACCATACCTCAATACCCGACTCCGGAGCTGCATTTATACTAAATTTGAAGCATACCTCAATACCTGCCTCCGATCATTAGTTGATTTAGTCCCGAATTTCATACTAAAATTGAAGCTGAGGTAGAAAGGCTTCAACATAACCATGCAAGCATAGTCAGCAGCTACAAACCCATGCACGCATACCCAATTGTAAGTACTTGAACAACAAGACTAATCATTGTCAAAATGACCAAATGCATTTAAAAGGTAAAAAAATCTCTATAGCAAAATTGAACCTGTGATTCCAACTGCTTATTTGTCTCCAATCTTCAGATGGTGTCCTGATTTCCTTTTGCAATTTGTCTCTCTCATCATGAATGTTGAAGCTAAGCGCTTAATAAAACACTCTAAACATTTTGGAGAAATCTCTTCATATTATTCCAACCAATCTCCTCATATCTATCTCTCAAAACTCCCTAAAAACTATGTAGATGAATACAACTCCCTATAATGCAAAATCAATTGACATTTGAAGCAGTGAAACATCTTATTATGCAATACATAAACTAACATTTAATAGTATTCTACAACATTACAACATTACGCAACAACATTAGAGCATTAACAACAACATTACATGTGCATCATTAACAACAACGGTAACAACATTACAAAATAACATTTCAACATTAACATTCATATAACATACGTACATATGCAATGAATACAAGTTGATCTACAAAAGTGGTAGTAGTTCAAGCATATATTCAGGAATTCAAGACCAAGAGAGATATTCATTCATGCATTCTAATATATATTACAAGTCTCTATCAATGCTTACCGAATCTCTAAATCATAACAACTTTGTCTGCTGGCCATGCTACTGTAGTACCGATGGCATCTTCAATAAATTCCAGCTCAGATGTAGGCTTCCAAAGAGATGCAGTAGGAACTTTTGGACTATCTACCCAAACTTTAATAGCATTAGGACCCAAGGGAACGTGATGAACTACCTGATTTGGATCACTTGAAACCCAACGTCCTTCAGCAACTACTTGTCCCGAACCAGTAACATCCAACAACTTGCAGTTTTTCTTTGAGCCCATGTTCACACTCTAACAACAAGTCAAACAGAACAAATACATTAAACTGAGTAATCACTTTACTAATAGATATATATTTACTTCAATTATGCATTACTGTATGTAAATCACATTTAACTTACCAAACGATATGATGCATTTTTGACTTCCTGATTTTCAGGTACTTTTTCTAAAACAACTTTGTCTGCCGGCCAAGCTATAGTAGAACCAACCACATCTTTAATGAATGTCATACTAGATGTAGGCTTCCATAAAAATGCGTCAGGGTTTTTTGACATATCTACCCAAACACTCATGGCATTAGGTCCAAGAGGAATATCATTGATCAGTGTTTTTGGATCACTCGAATGCCAACGTCCTTCTGCCACTATTTCATCTTTTCCACTCCAATCAAACAATGAGCACTTGTTCGTTGAATTGTTGTCGTTGCTCTGTAAAGAAAGAATGTATAAAAACAGGAATCATATACACAATAATACAACTATTTAAAGTACACAAATACATTGTATAAATACCAAAGCAATCAATACTTATCTTACCAAAGGCGCATCAATATTATCTTGTTGAACTGAATCTTGATCAGGTTGCAAAATAACTCTATCGGCAGGCCATGCTATCGATTTACCTTGAGCTTGTTCTATACAAGTCATACTAGATGTAGGCCTCTATAGGAAAGCATCCGGTTTAGTTGGGATATCAACACGGACTTTGATTGCACTAGGACCCATAGGAATTTTATTGACCTCCACATTAGGATCCCTTGATATCACATGTCCTTCCGCAACAATTTCCTTTGTTCCACTCCAATCTAACAACTGGCATTTCTCTAGTGACTTCGTGTTGACACTCTGCAATTAATCAATTAAAATATTAGAATTGAAGCAAGTTTAGATTGAAGCTTAATGAGACAATTTTTAAACTAATTCTCGTACCACTGGAGATGTTTTGTCTTCTTCTCCACTTTGCTCGATCTAACAACACATCAAATAATTAAAAATAAAAAAAATTCAACGACTAAGCAGAAATTTTAATTAATAAATGATCACAACATGTATCAAACTTGCCTTGTTTTTCAATAATGTGTTGACCAATTTCTCCAAATGTTGGATTTTCTCGTGCATGACAGTTTGTTGCTCTTGCATCTCCGTCGCATGTTTGTCCTTAGTTTGAAGGAATGTCAATTTGCTGATGGTCACTCCTCTTCCCATTCCTCTTAGTCGTCCAGGATGTTCATTTCCTAAGACTTTGGAAAGAGCATCATCAGTCACATTTGTTGTCGAGTTAGATGCACTTTCGGCTTCGATTAGCTTCTCCTATATAATTCAACACATATCATATCATAGTGTATGGTTTCAGAAACTATACAAAATTACACATAATGCAAAATTACAAATGACATTTCACTCACAATGGTTTCGGAAACTCCTGTATTTACTGGTTTACCGTCTTTTTTGGTGCGCGACTTAATCCACACTTGAACCCTAGAAACAGAAGATGGCTCGGTACTATTCTTTTTCTATCAGAAAAAAAAAATTGATATAAGGTCTTGAAAAATTAGTAATTGGACCTAAACAATATTTTGACACAACATAAGAATGCATATGAATATGAAAAGAGTATCACCATATCTTCTGCTAATCGAGCCAATCCTTTTCGGCTGCATGTGTGTGGGATTTGCTTACGCCTCATTGCTTTATACTTATCACTTACAGCCTGAAATTGTATTACTTTAGCATGATTTTAACTGAATTATAATGATTTACCATATAATATAATATTACAACTAGTTTTAAAACATACCTTAAATGATGGACTAGTTTTTGTCTTGATGAACTTTATCCACTCTGCTCTACTTTGAATGTTTTTAGGCTGAAGCGCAAGTCTTTCTTCTTCATTAGCTGCTTCTTTTATTTGGCTGACTAACCGTGATTTTGAGGCCCTCCATATACATCCCATCGATTTAAATACGATAGCCTTTTGCCATTCTGTGTCCAAATCGAATCTTGCCTGGAGTTTATATAAAATTATCACTAAGTAACTCAATACTGGTAATTTTACTGTAAGAGTTCTATCACAACTTGTGTATACTTAAATGTACATTTCATTGAATAGTAAGAGTTCATAATACCTGAATTGATCTCCACAAGATTACTTTTACGTCATTACCAAGCTTCCTCCAATCGCATAATGTTACAGGTACGTGCTCTCGTACAAGTGGACCTAAAAAAGAAGACAAACTAATTGACCCGCTCCACATGGATCACCTTTATCTGTAAATTCAACATGAACTCGACTTGCCGCCTCTACAGCAATATCTCTCATTTTGGTTGAACCCCTAGGTTTCTTAACTCCCATCGGGTCTACAATTAACTCTTGTGCATTTTTTTCGACCACTTCTTTGGACGCCGATGGTTGTATATGTTGGAGATTAGGTTCATGACTCTCATGTTGTTGGGTCAAAGTTTGTTGACATGCTTCTGGACCGTTTGATACATTCTTATCCGTTCCTTCTAAGACCTTGGATGTTTTTCTGGGTATCAAAGTACGTTTCCTTTTGTGAGATAGGTCGTTCTTTTTGGCTTCATCAACCATTGTTGTTCACCTGTCTAAGACAAAAAAGTTGATCATTTCAGTATATGTAATGCATTTATAAGCTTAATCATATAATGAAAACAAAACTTAATAGACAACATACGAAATATGTGTGTAAATAATATATAAAAACAAATAGACTTTTGATAAGCAGCCAAAACACAAGCTAAATAAAGATGAAGGTTAAGACCATATATTACACAAATATGCCCTCACAATAAAGATGAAGGTTAAGAACATTAATTACACAAATATGCCCTCACAATTCTCCCTCACATATCTAACTTCACCACTAGACTCCTCAATGTCCATGTCAACTTCTAGTGGTATTGAACCTTCTGCACTTTCGTCATCGGCCTCTAACTCATGGAAACCTCTTGGTGGTGCTTTCATTACAACATACCAATTAGAAGAATCATCTTCTCTTGAATAAAAGACTTGTTTTGCTTGAGATGCTAAAATATATGGATCTCTTGCAAATGATACTTGACTTTGATGGAGGTTCACGAGGGTTAATCCATCTTCAACTTTAACACCATTACCTTTGTTTGCCCAATGACACCTAAATACCGGAACGTAGAATACATGATAGTCTAGTAATATTATATCCGTCAATACTCCATAGTAAGTAACCCAATCAAACACCTGTGCAGTATCTTTTGCGCTTGCCCTACACATGCTGGTTGCCTCATACATAATCCCACTATTTTGGGTTTCCCGGTCGACATCTTTTGTGTGAAAACGTTGCCCATTGATAATATACCCAGAAAAAGACAATGCACTATTCCGTGGACCATATGCAATCCATTTCAATGTGTCCAAGTCATCTTTTGAATCAATAGGAATCTGTTGAAGTATAGAAATGAAATTAAGAGATAAAAAGTAAGTAGTTATAAAATTAAACACAAACTAAGGTAATAAAAACTTGGAAGATTTAAGCTCACCTTATTTTTTATCCATTCTGCAAATTTTTCAGTATGTTTATTCCAAAGTAAGGTTGCATCGCGTGTAAGACGTTTGTTTGATTCTTGTAAAACCTCCAAGTGCATGCTAGTAGGAGAGAAAACTGAATAAGTAAAATGGTTATGGTGTACCGATAGAGATCTAAGATCTGTGAATTTCATTTTACTTACTCTAAATATGTATCCACCACCGCTGTATTCATCAACACAACTTGATGTGCAAGTTTTTTTTCTCTATCGGTTAGTGTGATCGATGTGGCTCTAGAAATTGGACGGCCTTCCAAAATAACTTCATTTGCAAAATCAGTATTGCAAACTTCTTTTTCCTCCACTTGTATTGTATTTTTCAAAAATTCGCTACAAAAACTTATGCACTCTTCTGCAAGATATGATTCGGCGATACACCCCTCTGGCCGTGCAGGATTTCTAACGTAATCTTTCATCGTTTTCATATATCTGTACATAAATAACTTATAAGTTATTCAATATATTAAGGTGCAAACAGAATTATTCGGACTTAAAAAAAAAGGAATGATTCCTTACCTCTCAAAGGGATACATCCAACGAAAATGAACAGGTCCACATAACCTAGCTTTTCTTCCTAGATGAACCATTAAGTGTACCATAATATCAAAAAAAGAAGGTGGAAAAAACCTTTCAAGCATGCATACAGTTTCAATGACGTCTTCCTCCAATATTTCTAATTTCTCTCTATCTATAACACGCTGACACAACCTATTGAAGAATGGACACAACCTATTGAAGAATGCACATAACCGAAGTACTGCATTTCTAGGCCCTTTTGGAAGTAATCCTCGTAAAGCAACCGGCAACAACTGTTGCATTAGAACGTGATAATCATGTGACTTCAGGCCAATGACCTTGCATTCCTCACAAGATACACATCGCCCAATGTTTGAACAATAGCCATCAGCTCCCTTGAAGTCATATAATCTCTTGCAAAATTTCTTCTTTTCAGACCTTGAAAATGTCCATGGAGCAGGTGGAAGGTATATTCTGCTTCCATGAGGTTGTGGATGCAGGTCCTTCCGTATTTGCATATCATGTAAGTCCTTACGAGCATTAACCCCATCTTTTGACTTTCCACAATGCAACATTGTGCCTATAATGCTTTCACAAACATTTTTTTCGACATGCATTACGTCTAAATTATGACGTAATGGAAGTTCCTACAGAAACATGAACGTAACCATTAATACTTATTTTTTTAGACCATTAGTGAATATAAAAAAACTAAGCGATTAAAGACCTAAAAACTAACCTCCCAATATGGTAAATCGAAAAAGATTGACCTTTTCTTCCACCTTGATAGCTCATCATGATCATCATCATCGTCATTGCCATCAACATCGTCATCACCATTATCATCAGCATCAACATCTTTAGCATTATCATTTCTCTTTCTTTTTTTCTTATGACATTTTCCAAAATCATTTGGAAAATTCTTAAGAGCAATAGAAATGTTCCGACCAGACAAGATTCTAGGCTTCCTTCCATGTTCCACATTGTTATCAAACCAAGCCTTCTTTCCTCGATATTCATGTGTGGGTGACAGAAATTTTCTATGACCCATGTATGCAAATTTCTTACTGTGTGTTAACCATCTGTAGTGCGTATTTTTGCCACAAATAGGACATGCCTTTTTACCTTTTGTACAACATCCAGCGAGGTTTCCATATGCTGGAAAATCACTTATGGTCCATAGCAAAAGTGCTTTGAGATTAAAAATATTTTCACCAAACGCATCATATGCCTCCACTCCATTGTGCCACAAATGTTGCAAGTCTTCTATAAGTGGCTGTAAGTAGACGTCTATGTCATTTCCTGGTTGCTTTGGACCCGGAATCAATAGCGTTAACATGATATTCTCTTTCTTCATGCACAACGCAGGAGGCAAATTGTAGTTAACTAGCATCACTGGCCAACAACTGTATTTAGAGCTTAACATGGAAAAAGGATTAAAACCATCAGTAGAAAGACCAAGTCTGAGATTGCGTGGATCAGCTGCAAATGATTCCCATTTATCATTAACCAATTCCCATGTTACAGAATCAACAGGGTGCCGCATTTTTCCATCTGTGCTTTTATTATTGAAATGCCACCTTAAATCTGCAGCCATTTTTTCAGACCTAAACATCCTTTTGAATCTTGAAATTATAGGAAAGTACCTCAAAACTTTAACTGGAATACCTTTTCTAATATCTTTGGTCCTCTTATTTTTCTTCCATCTTGAAGCACCACATTTAGGACAATTGTCCAAGTCTTTGTACTCTTTTCTAAATAGACTGCAATCATTCTCACAGGCATGAATCTTTTCATAACTAATCTCAAATGACTTGAGAAACTTTTTAACCGAGTAAAATGACTTCAAAAGTACATTGTCTTGTGGAAGCATGTCTGCCAATATCTCAAGAAGCTCACTAAAACTTTTATTGGACCATCCACTTTGAGTTTTAAGTCGATATAAAGCTACAATGGCTGATAGCTTGTTGTAATTTGAACAGTTCGGGTACAAAGGGGTTTCTGCATCTTTTAGTTTTTCTATAAAATCATCAGCATTTATGGATTTAGTAGGCTCAATGTAGTCTTCATTAACCAACTCAGTAGGCTTCAAATATTCTTCATCAAAAAAGTGGGCAGCTCTATATAAGTTATATGTCTCGTCGTTCCACATTTTTTCAGGAATAAAATCACCATTCATAATTATCTTCTCCCCATGCTCATACCAATCTTTACTTTGTTTGTACTTCGCATCCATTCCCCTTATAACCAAATGTTCAACAACAGTACTGCCACATTGATGCTCTAGATTGCGACAATCTACGCAAGGGCATAATATCATTTTAGGATTTCCCAAGTTGTTTGTAACCATTTTCACAAAATTCCATGCTCCTTTCTCGTACTCAGGATCAGCTCTATGACAAAAAAGACAAGAAAAATATATTGCTCTAAGACCTCAGACATTTCTAATTCTATAATAAATATCTAACTACGCACAACTAAATTTGTACCTGTGCAGACCCACCCAACCTTTATCCAGCATCATATTTTCTTGTAGTACTCAGCCCAACAAATTCTAAAATTCAAACAAATAACTACTTAAATCTTCATGGGGTAATTGAAAGTTTCATATATATATATATATATATAAGAAGTACTTGAATGGAAGTCCAATGTCATACTAAATACATATTCATATCCGTTCTGAAAGCATTACAAACTGGCAGCATAAATGTTAAACGTAAACACAAAAATTAAAATCACACAATGCTACAACATAAATGTGATGAAGGGGTTCAAATTGGATAAATTTTGGCCTTTTCACCTAACCAGACCATCACTTGCTTACAAAATTGAAATCTCCCCTCGCATTATCTATATCTTTTGTAGGCCAAACTTCTTTTATTTATATCTTATATATGGTCCCTAGTTCTACACTGAGATTTCGATCACTCTCGTTCCGTATCTTCAACTAATCCTGGGAGCATTGGTTTTGCTACTATGGAACCTCGTATACAGTTATATTTCTTGCTTGGGCTTACCTATTCTTGTGTCACACCCTTCCTTCTCCCTTTCATTGTTGTCTTCTTTGGGTTGGCTTATTTGGTTTTCCGGCATCAGGTATGCTAGGCTGTGAGCTTATTTCTTCTTTCAATTACTTATTTTACATCAACATCTTGAAAAATAACCAACTTTAGTGTTAACCAACTACATCATGATTGCTAGTGAAATATCAAGAATTACTTGTATAATGCTTTACATGCCAATGCTTCTAGTTTATCCTCTTTTAAGTTCAGCTAGAGCTCCCATCACACTACTTCAAACATTTGTCTTTTGTTTTTTGCTAGATAATTAATGTGTATGACCAAAAATATGAGAGTGGAGCTTCATTCTGGCCAGATGTGCATCGACGAGTAATTATTGGGATGATTATAGCACAACTTCTCCTGCTGGGGTTGATGACTACAAAAAGTGCCAAGTATTCAACACCATTGCTCATTGTACTTCCTGTCTTGACCATCTGGTTCCATAGATTATGCAAAGGTCAGTTTGAATCAGCATTCGTGAAGCTTCCTCTGCAGGTTAGTAGCAAATCCTTGTCATTGTCCATGCACTACCATGTTTCGATTGATGGCACATTTGTGTGGTCATTAGAAGTAGTTAGTGAATGGTTCTTATATGGTTATAATCACAGGAAGCAATGGTGAAGGACACATTGGAGCGAGCAACTTAGCCAAACTTGAATTTGAAAAACTATCTCCAGGACGCTTATGTTCATCCCGTATTCAAGGGTGATGACTTTGACAGAACAGTGGCTCTTGATGAGGAGGAAAACAATCCATTAGTTCCTACCAAGAGGATCTCTAACAGAAGTACACCCAATCTAAGCGAACCAGAATCTAGTACGGGCCTAAATAATGTTTAACCCTTACATTCCCACTGTAACATCTTCTCTTAAGGATTCTAACTTGTATATTGATTCTTGTAAACACTAGGATGAAAATACTGAAGCAGATAATATCGGGGTTGGTGAAATGTATCTGCTGCATGATGGTAGTTTCCCTTGCAAAGTTACAAATGCTTGTCACTGTAATTGTTCTTTCAAGCAAGAAAGTTATTTTTAGCATAGTGTGTGAGAGGGCATATTTAGTCGGGATCAATGACAGGTAGACCCTTGGAACTGTTTTCCTCGTATTAAAAAAATGAATTAAAGCTCTAATACTAGAAATCTAGAGTGTAGTAGCCATGATTGGATGAGACATGCCAAACAAATTCTTGATAAAAAAGAAAAGGCTAATTTACGGATATCACCGGCACACAGATTAAAAGCTATTTACGATGGGGAAGCATATACACATGTCAGATTGCCAGAGCTTCATGGTTCCTGTGCAATTTGGATAGGTATCAATTGATCATACCAAATCATACAACCAGATTTCCGTGGTTCGTTTATTTAACTCAATAATATTATTGATTTGCAAAGTTACTCTGCCTGGCCTCAGTTTTTCAAAGTTATGAGTAACCCTAGAAAAGACCACTAGATTAGCGAGTACTTAATGTCCATACTAATTAACAAAAGAAAAAAAATATATTGAAATTGCAAAGCAATTACTCATAATGTGTCTTGATCCTCAATGTCTTGAGCTCATTACCTCCGCGCTGTCACATTCGCACTCATTCTTATCTCCATAATCACACTTTGTCAGGATTAACCAATGTTATATTTGATTTTGATACACTGAGCAATATGAACACAAGTTTGGGTTGATGAGCAAGCAACTTTTAAGCGGTAAAAATGACATAAAAACAAGAAGTTAAGCAAAAGTTGAATAATTTTTAAAATGTAAAGATCACACGTGAGACGCATGACAGTAAAACGCATGGACCAAAAGAAGATGCCCCCATCGGCTACTTTGTTCTCAAAAATACTATTTTTACAGAATTATTCCTCATCTTCCCCACCTTACTTTCTCTGATTAAAATGCTCTTTATATGTAAATTTTGGAATCCTATGAGTTGAAACCCCTAAGAAAGCCAAAGATGAGAATTGGGAGGATGAAGGTTTTGCTCTTTCTTGCTTGGAGGAATTTTAACTTTAATGGTGGAGATGAAAAAAGAGATAGGAACTTTGGATTTTAAAGCTTTTTTTAGTGGCCTTCTGCAGCCCTTTTGGTTGCAACAACAAACATGCTCATGAGGTTCATGCAAAGAGAGAATGCAAAATGTAGGTCCTGATCACTAAAGGAGTCTAAAGTTGGAATCATCCTGCTGATTTAGTCGATATGTATGATATTAAGACCTTACTCCCTAAAGCGTTGAAGGGTATGTACTTGTATAAAAGTAAGAATTACGTGTTTATGAGGAATTACTCATGTTTTCTCCTAAATGGTGTACATGGTTAGAAATTTTAAAATGGTATTATTACGAACAAGAACTCTAAACTAACAATAAAAGGTAAAGCTAAATTGGAAAATTGATCCATTTGACACCCCCACTCACAAACAGTGTTTTCTTTTTGTGATAATAATAATAAGATATCTATATATTACTATTAAACAGAAACAAGAAGAGGAAGGCTCGCGTCCAAGTTCATGGCCCCTCTTGAGACACGAGACTGAAAAATAGTGCTTAATCTAGATACTTTTTACATTCTTAAGCTTACAACTACTAATTACACTAATTCCATATTTCTGCACTTGCAAAAGGCCCGCCTGAAAAACACCATCTCAAAGCTTATCATCCTACTGATCAAACCATACAGGTCCAACAAAAACATTTGGGACTCACTTCGTTTGAGAGAAGCTATGGTCTATTGAGAGGAAGATAGTCTCTAAATCAATTTTTCATTAAAAAAAAAATCAGCTGAAAAATCAAAATGAGCACAACCAGAGGAAAATAGCTTGCAGAGGTTGGGTAGGATTGATAAATAGCTTGCTCCACATGAAAATGCACCCAACAATTATACTCTCAATCAGAATGAGAAAGAAACATATAACCCTAAGAAATTTCAAGAAAAATGCAGGAATTTTACTCAAAATGAAGAACTACACAACTCAACCAAATTAATACTCTAATAAGGAAATCAAAGAGGAAAGGGAAAAAATTTCAATTCGAGAATTACCTATCTGAAAAATTGATCATTCAATCAACCAAAACTGATACAAATACTGATCCTTCAAAGCCTTCCAAACACTTCCACAATTATTTCATCAACTGATATAAATCACTTCATAAACTGATACAAAAAATGATACAAATTAAAAATCGTTAGGGTTTGCGGTGAAAGCAAAGCAGGAGAGAGTGAGTGTGTTGAGAATCAGATACCAACCTGAAACGGAGAGCGACAGCTAGTACGGCGATGAGTACAACACGTTTGAGAGGGAGAAACAGAACGGAGAGGGAGAGCGATCGGAGAGGGACAGCAGAACGGAGAGGGAGAGGGAGAGCGATCGGAGAGGGAGAGGGAGAACGATCGGAGAGGGTGACCTGAATGCAGAGGGAGAGCAGAATGCAGAGGGAGAGGGAGACAGATCGAGCGGGATTCTTCTTCTTTGCTTCCCTCTTCTTTGTTAGCTTTTAGTTTTTTCTTTCGATTTGCGCGGGATAGTTGGCGCCCAGCGAAATCAATCCCGCGCCTTCATCACATTTCATTTAGCGAACAAAAATTGGATATTGATAGCTGTTTTACTGTTTCAATAGAATTTTATAGCTGTTTGGTAAAAACCGCTATTCTCAAAAGCTATTAATGTTCATTTTTGTTGTAGTGACAATTCCCTCATTCACCATGAAATGACATTTCCCCAATTGAGTACAAGGTTTTTCTCCTTAAATCTTTCTAACACAAGGGTTAGATGATTCAAACATTGATCAAAGCTAGAACCGAAAATCGAGAAGTCATCCAGAAATCTTTCTACCATATTGGAGAAAATACTCAACATGCATATTTGGAATGTTGCGGGTGCATTGCACAAACCAAAAGGCATACGCCTATATGCAAAGGTATTGAATGGACAAGTAAAGGTGGTTTTGTCTTGATCTTCTTGGGCAATTGGAATTTGGTTGTAGCCAGAGTAACCATCGAAAAAGCAATAATACTCATGACAAGCTAACCTCTCTAACATTTGATCAATAAAGGGAATAGGGAAATGGTATTTCCTAGTCATCGAGTTTAGCCTTCGATAGTCAATACATACTTGCCACCGGTTTGGACACGAGTAGGCACCGACTCATCAACGTCGTTCTTCACAACGGTGATGCCAAATTTCTTGGGCACTACTTGAACTGGGCTAACCCATTTACTATCAGAGATTGGGTATATAATACATGCATCTAGAAGCTTAATCACCTCTCCTCTCACAACTTCCTTCATTGTAGGATTTAGTCTCCTTTGATGTTATCTAGAAGTTTTTGCATTATCTTCGAGATGGATCTTGTATATTACCATAGAAGGACTTATTCCTTTAATGTCTGCAATAGATAATCGTGCGCTTACGACATGATTGAGTTAGATAACGACAAATGTGGGTCGAATCCCACAAGGAGAGCTATAAATCGGAAAACTAACCTTTAAATCTATCTTAAAACTTAACCTAGTTAGAAAATTAGTGGTTGATGAAGTGATTGAACTAAAAGCTAAATAAAAACTATGTAAATAAATTACAATCAAATATGGAGATACTTAGGGCTTTAGAGATCACCACCATGGGTTGATGGTTCTCTTAGGCTTATCTCAAGATTTTATTCTTCCAACTATAACTCAACCTTAGATAGGTTCTTACCTCACCTGAAGATGGGACATTATAAAATGAAGCGTATGTAATCAAACTAATTGGATAATCATTTCTAAGATTATAAGCATGATCTAAAAGCATATAAGGAATCCATACTTAAATGAAATACCTAATCTATATTACAATTTATAGTAGTATTTTACTATTCATTGCTGTCTGGGACAAAGTCAAATCAAAATTATTAGAGATAAAATATGCTTAGGATTGAAAGTTGAAAAATGTATTGAATTTGAGGATTGAGATTCATTTTCTATGATGACATATTTGTAAATATAAAACATATAAAATGGCAAAAATAAAGAAAACTTTTCAAAAAAATTAGTGGAATGTATATATGGCGGAGAGAGAAAATAATGTGTCTTCCTTTTAGCAAAATGAAACTTATCATAACTATCTAAATCGTTGTCAAATTTTTGTAAACTTAATATTGTTGAAATACATTTTTGAAAATCTTTTCAACAAAATCAATGATCAATACAAGCGCAAAAATATAAAAATAAAATTTTATAATTAAAAAAACGTATAATGCACTTCACGTCTTTAATATTTTCAAAGCAGTGAAATCGGCTGATCATATAAAAAAATGATTTGGACATCTTAATGCATATTTTAACAAAACCCTAAACTTTATGTTTTGGCGAATTCAAAGATTGGGGGAGGATTGATTCAAATTTGACTGAGTCCAACCCTAAAATTTATAATATATATTTTTACCTTAAAATAGGTTTATAGTTTAATAATAATTGAGAGTGAAAATAGGGATAGTGACGGAGGTGTTTAGTACACAATATTTAGCAAAAATAAAATTATGTGGAGTGCCATCGGCACGGGGAATACTTTAGTCTCTAACAAATCATGTATAACCTTATACTACGATCAAACATATAGCATTAAAGGGGTGAGTTTGTTAGACTCATACTAGTGAAGACATCTTGAATCTATGATTTTAAGAAAAATGAAAGCAAACACAAGAACTGTATCCATTATTATGAAAAACAAAACATCCATTAATTTCATTAAACATTGACATTCAAGTACATAGAGTATGCTAATCACAAAGTTGGTCTAATTTACATGGAAGAAAATACCTTGAGAATACCTAATTGAGGTCATCCTCCCATGTGCCTCACTCACACCCTAAGAGGGTGTTTAGCCACTCATGGTAAACCTTAGGTTTCTTATGGTGATAAACATAAAGAAAATGAAAAAACTTAGAAGTAAAACTCTTCAAGACTCTAAATCTCTAACTCTCAATTTTCTATTCTTCCAAGTTCTTCTTTTTATACTCCAAGCATGGGGTACTTATAAGTGAAAAAATGTGAGATGGTAGAATGGGAATTGAAATAAAATAAGGAAAATATAAGGGAATATGATGGGATGGATGGTGGAATAAGGAAAAAATAAAAGATTATGGTGGAATAAAATAAGAAAAATATAAGGGAACTCAGTTATACAAAAAATACATGTAATGAGAGTATTTTATTAGATAATAAAACATAGCAAATATAGAATTAGGGGCTTAAAATATATCCTTTATAAGGCTATCAATGGGCCACCATAGTCTGTAGATTTGGCATCCTCAGAGTATTGGTCAGCGACAACGGAACTCGAAGGTATCAAGGTTAAAAAACTTTGCAAAATTTAGAATCACTACTTCTCTTCATCAGGACACCCCCAAGCCAACGACCAAGCGGAGATTACCAATCGAACAATCTTGGAGGCGATCAAAAGAAAGCTTGATGCAGCCAAAGGAAAATGGGTGTCAGATCTACCAGGAATGCTCTGGGAATATCAGATAACTAAAAAATCCCTACTGGAGAGACACCTTTCACTCTGGCATACGGGTTAGAAGCTATTGTTCTGCTAGAACTCGAGGTGTCAACCTTTCGAACGGAAGAGTTTAGACCAGACGGTAACGACGAAGCCTTGCACGTTGGCTAGACCTCCTTGATGAAAAGGGAGATCTAGGCCTTGCCAAGATAGCCGCCTACTAGCAACGAATGATGAAATACTACAACAAGAAGGTCAAGCCACGTGAATTCAAGGTGGGAGATTGGGTACTCAGGAAGACCTAGCAAAACACCAAAAAAGCTAGCACAGGAAAGTTAAGCCCAAATTGGGAAAGAACATAAAGAGTAACCAAGGTCAACAGGCAACGACAATCAAGGAAGTGGGAGTCTACTCAGCGTTCACACGCTTGTGACGACTTGCCAAGGGATCATTGTTCTCCAACAAATAACGATCACCGAACTTACCAGGTAAGCTTAGTCAGTTCTTGACTGATGACGACGGTTTCTGGTGCCCAAAGCCTAGTCCGCTGCACATGGGCAATGACAGTCGAGGACGTGGGAGTCTTGTCAGCGCTCACATGCCTGATGACGATGACTCACCAAGGGATCATTGCTCTCCAACTGACAATGATCACCGAACTTACCAGGTAAGCTTAGTCAGTCAATTGATGACGACGATTTCTGGTGCCCAAGGCCTAGTCCGCTACGTGTGGGAAATGACGACCAAAAAAGTGGGAGTCTAGTCAGTGCTCACACGCCAGATGAAAACGACTCGCCAATGGATCATTTCTCTCCAACAAACAATGATCGCCAAACTTACTAGTTAAGCTTAGTTTGTTCGCGATTGATGACGACGGCTTCTGGTGCCCAAAGCCTAGTCTGTTGCGCGCAGGTAACAACGGACGAAGAAGTGGGACTCTGATCAGTGCTAACACGCCTGATGACTATGACTTGCCAAGGGAGCATTGCTCTCCTATAGACAATGATCGCCGAACTTACCAGGCAAGCTTAGTCAGTTCGCGACTGATGATGACGGCTTCAACTGCTCAACACCTGGTCTGCCGCGTACAGATGGCAATGATCAATGAAGCCAATGTCTCTTAGACATTCCTACACATGACAATGATGACTCGCCATGCGATCAATGTGCAGACAAGAATGGCTCACAATTAAACAATAACAGCCAAAAACAGTCAGTTTCGATATAGTTCGACTGAAAAAAATAGGTAGTCTGCTCGGTAGTACAAATTCTACAATCTACAAAGCATCTAAAGAAAACTCAACAATACAGGACAAAACAATACTTTCATTAAAAAAATGTTTTTTCTTGTCCCAGAAAGGACGTTACAACTATTTTAAGGAGAAACAACCTTATCATCAGCTTTCCTTGGGGAGCCAAAACCTTCACCTTGAGAGATGGGTTTGAAAGCAACCTCCTATAACTAGCGAAGTCAAGGTCGACATTGGGGTGTTTTTCTCTGATAAGCTCTAATCTGCCCTGAATAACCTCTGATGAGATTGACGGTGTCTGCCCCGACATGTCAAAATCCACCACACCCACCAAGGTAGCATAGTGCAAACGCTCCTCCGACAGTAAGCGCTTGCCTCGCGAATGCGGCGAAGTCCCTTGTTGACTTCAGACTCCAACATCAATCGTTTGACGACCCTTTCTGTCTCTGCCCGCCTCCTTTCGACATCTTGAGCTTGTAGATCGAATGACCACTTGTCCACAGCCGCATCTAAGTGCTCCAACTCAGCCTGAGTCTGTACCAGTTCAACACGGGTTGACGCCAAATCCGATTTGGCCAACCTTAGTTGAGATCTTATGCCTGCGAACTCCAATTCAGAAGTAGAAACTGCGGCCTTCATAGCCCCCAAGTTCGCAGCAGTACTGACATTCTACAGCTGACCAATCAAGGAATTCACTCGGTAGAGAGCATCCGAATACGACATTTGCAGGTTCGCAAAGGCCTTCTCCAAGGCACGGACTCGCTCGCGAGCTTTGAGATGCAGCATAACAGGACTATGTGATTCCAAAGCATGAAAGTCTACCTCGGACTCACGATGACGTGAAACGTTAATGCAAGGACCTATGTTCTCTCCCTTTAAGACAATAGGGGGAATAACATAATCTAGCAGAAGATGACGACCCTCTAAAGTTTTTGCATGAGTAGAACGTGACAGCCCAAGGTCAGAGGTCGCACAATAAGATGATTGTCTCCTTCTAGGAACAACAATAGAAGGCATACTCGCCTCCAATTTTACTACCCTGGTCGGGCTAGGCATAACCGAACTTCTCTTATTCGAATGATGACTAATAACCCCTTCAGCCGACGAACCCGATGCAACTAGAACGTCATGAGAACACCGTTGCAACCCACTACGCACAACATTGCCCATCATTATGACCTCATCGATGGACGTCAATGGGAGGTTGATGAATTACGTCTCTATCCGTCTCTCCTCCTCAGTGAGAATCGAAACTACGAACTTTCCTAAAAAAAGAAAATGGCATCAAACTATCATCGCATCTGGGATCAAAAAATAAGTCAGTAACTAAGAAACTTACGAAGGTCGAACTGGAAGTATCTTGGGATTCTACGATTCCCAAGCTTTAAGTACGAAGCCAAGAACTAATACCTTTCCCAAGGCTCAGTGTCATCCACTTCTAAACGCAAACAAGCAGGGCAATTAAGTATGCAAAGGCCCTTAGAATCCAACCGAGCGGTGGTCATATGATGGATTACTGTCGGATTCAAACGAAGGCCGACATCATGCGCCCTCAGGAGAATTGTAATCAAAACCTTGAACCCGTTCGAAACCGTTATAGCTAGAGGCATACGAAGAGTGAGAAAGAAACGTCAGATGTCATCCGACATTGGGAATCAGAGCCCTGACTCAAACATGCCTCAGTGCAAACTTATATATCCCTGAGAGGGTTGGAGCCAAATCTTCAAACACGGGAATGATTTTCAGATCCCTTGGACTGCGATGCAAGCTTCAAAGCCTGATTAATTCAGCTTCATCAACCAGGCTATCCTCAAACAGTTTGAGGTAAGTGAAGGACAACAGATCCTTAGAAGAAGAAAGTTCAACATTGTCTGCAATTGATAAAAATGACAAATCAAACTTTACAGCAACACGATTGCTTGAAGAATTTACACAGACAAGGATGGGAGAAAACTTCCTTGAAACAACGGATATTTATAGAGAAGACAAATCATATATGTCTTCCTTGAGTAGTCGTGTACCCATCAATGTTGTGCACCGCTCAAGACAACTTTTCAGGCTCAATCATCACGATGGTACAATTATTTTTTAAAGAGTCAGTGAACCGACTAAATTTCCCACTCACTCGGAGGAGTAGCTAATGATACAATAAAATGGTCCCAACTCTGCGCCGTACACGCGTCATGATGATCTTGAAGAAATATAGGCCATATCGTTAGCCCAACACTGATATGGCCTAAGCGAATCTAAGCCCGCCCAATGCAGTCCACCAAATGGACTTGAATTCTTACAGCCTGCTAGCCCGACGTGGCTCACAACTATCCTCAATACCCGTAAACCCTGCTAAAGGCAAGTATCTCGAGGATCAGCTTCGAACGGGCAATCCCAACAGCTTTTTGCTTCCAACTAGGAAGCAAATTCCAGAGTATATGTCACATAAGAAGACTTCTACCTATAGACTACTCTCGGAATGAGAACTATCTCCCGCGTATCTAGGAGCACACGGCTAACAGGGAAACTTCCCTCCACAGCACGACTCCTAATTAGAGAAGGATCTCCACAAAGATCTTCTTTCCTAAACTACGCCATCGATGGGCTGGTCGAACCAGGTCTCCCGCACTATAAATAAAACATGAGGTTGGTAAGCTAAGGCATGCTAAGAAGTCCTAGTTTACAGCATTACACCTTCTTCAGATCCCTATCTGACTTTAGCATCGGAGTGCCATCGGCCACCACAATGTTGGTCTGTGGCTCACGACATTCCTTGTGTAGGTCAGTAGATTTGTAGGTCAAGGTCAAAGCAGGGAGTGGAAAATGACTGCATCATAAACCATACATGGCCTTGAAAATGAGTCAAGTAAGCATACTAAAGTCCATGGCGAAATGGGAAGACATCAACTGGCCGCTCAATATGAGAGGAGACCCATAGGGGTAAGATGAGAGCAAATGCTGCTCTTTCTACACGGATCACGGGCACGACACTGAAGACTGCTACAATTTGAAGACGAAATTGAGCACTGGGTTCAAAGAGGGCAACTCGACGAATTCGTCAGGCTGCTAGATAAGAAACCCAATGGGAAAGAAAAGGTGGACACTGATGTGGGACAAAAAAAGCAACCCAAAGAACTTATATACGCCCTACACTGCATAGCTGGAGGAAGTGAACAATCAAGCCTACTAAATAGACAACTAATAACACTGCCCGCTCGAGCTGAGCTTTATCGAAGTAGGAGCACCAACGCCATCAAACGAGACCAAAAAAACCACTACGACAACTCACAATGAAAAACACGGAGAAATTTGCACTTCAAGCGGAGATCAACTAAATGACAAAATCTAAATTCCTTACTGAAAAATGCAAGCTTGATCGACATTATCCATGACAAGGCCAACAACGCCTCCTCCATTACTAACAACGGAACTGATGCACAAAAGCTTGATTCGGCGAAAAAAACTTGATACAAAAGTGCATGAAAGCCTTGGCAGCCGGTGCTAATGTGAACATGATTGAATAATTTGGTTATGGATTTTGCTCCACTCGTTGGAACCACCTGTCAAGAGTACACACCCAAGGATTTGATCAAGAAGCATTCCAAGTTTATTAGGTACCTTACAACAACAATATATGTAACGAATGACTATCAAAACTACAGGAGAACCATGAAGGAAGAAGTTGCAACGAGCGAGTCCGCTCAAGGCAAAGCAACACCAAAACGTACCCCAAGGCAATACGAAACCAAATCCGACTTAAAATCATAAACGAATACCATTCAAAAAACAAGGGCACACTTGAATCAATCCCCTATTGTCATAAGAAACGATATCAATTGAGCAACGATCAGATAGGCACAATGCATATTCACAAATGGACCCTACAACATAGCATAGCTTTATGAGAAGATAATGACGACTACTACTATAGATTGTTAAGCACCTAAAATGGGATTATCAAGAAAACTACGAGTTCAAACCCTCTGTCTTACGTCCAAGCAGCAAAATTAAGGCATCAAAGTTAGACAATGCGAGGCAATCAACATGTCAAGCCATGAACAAAAGGTTAGGATGTATAAGTTAGACACAAACACCAAACTTCTGGTCTGATCAACCACGAAGTAGAAGTTGGGACGAAAAAGTCAACTTACTTGTAAAATCTTCGGGTAGACTAATATGTCAGACCAATGAAGTAAAAGTTGGGACGAACAAGTCAACTTACTCATAAAACCTTTGAGTTGACTAATATGTCAGACCAACGAAGTAAAACTTATGACGAACAAGTCAACTTAATCGTAAAACCTTTGGGTCGACTAATATGTAAGACAACCAAAGTAAACGTTGGGAGAAACAAGCCAACTTACTCGTAAAACCTTCGGATTGACTAATATGTCAGACCAACAAAGTAAAAGTTTGGACAAACAAATCAGCTTGTAATACCTTTGGGTTGACTAATATGTCAGACCAACCAAGCAATAGTTGGGACAGATAAGTCAACTCACTCATAAGAACTTTGGGTCGACTAATATGTCGGACAAATGAAACAAAAGTTGGGTCAAACGAGTCAACTTACCCCCAAAAAACCTTCTGACTGACTAATATGTTAGACCATGAAGCAAAGATCTGGACAAATAAGTCAATATGCATTTATAAAGCCCTCTGGCCTGACCAATGCATCAAATCGCAAAGTACGTCACAAAAGTTTTGACAAGTCAAAACTTACTCAAGAAAACTTCTGGAATGGCCAATATATCCAACCACGAAGTAGACACGCGAAAATCTTAACGAGTAAAAATGAACTAGTAACGCTTCACAACCTGACCGACAAGACCGAAGAAATAAAAGCTTCGGTTGGTCAACGAACAAACAAAAAAAACACAAACAAACCTAAATTATCAAAGTACGTAGAATACAAGTAATGAGGTGACCACAAACTTATAATATACAATGAGTCAACGTGATTGATCCAAGATAAATCACGACTTCGAAATAAGACCATGTGAAACAGAAAATACAATACAACAAAAGATTGTCAAAAGGAAAGGTTTTCATTCATAAAACTATTTTGTTACATCTGGAAAAGAAGATAAAACAGTTGGGGAAGAAACAATAGAAGCATCGATAGTGAAGGCATTTGATGGAACATGGGCAACAACGTTAGTAGCAGGAGAATAGGAGGTTATCTTTTCGACAACAAGAATAGATGATGAAGCATGGCCAAAAGAAGGAGAAAATGATGGTTCTTTGTCACCAGATCACTTGGGAGGTTCATAATACCTTCCTAGCCATCTTCATCCTCGAAAACTCGATCGACCAAACTACAAAACTTGGACAATCAACACCATCCCCTCAGTGTAGTCGAGAAGCACAACTCGTCCATCAACAATTATCTTCCAATCCTCTGATTCCACAATTATCAGCTTAATCTTGGTTGGAACAAGCTCATTCTTGGTCGAGATAAGTTGTCCTTCAATGGTGGTCAACATTGCAAAAATATTTGACTTAACTTCGACAAGCGCATGTTTTAATTCCTCCACCCGCTCCTCAGCGACCTTACGGCTAACGAATTGCTCAATAACATAACGCATGGCCTCATCATGACCAACCTTCTCAACGGACAATTCCCTCTCCAACTTGTCCAACCGAGTACGGACTCCATTCAACTCAGCCATCGAGGACTCAAGCTTAGCTGCGGATCTATCTCGCACAACCTCCACTTCCCAAAGAAAAGCATGGGTAGCCCCAGCTACCTTCTCTTACTCAGCGTACGGTGCTTTCAACACGTCCAATGGATGAAGAACATAAGAAAACACTAGCAATATTGTGTCACCATCTTCCTCTCAAGAGCAACCACCTGGAAACAAGCAGCCTGATAGTCCAACCCCATCACCCTAGCATAAGTAAGGTGATTCATCCCATCCATTATCTGCTTGAGGTCATTATCAAGATGACTGCTGGGCTCCCGCACAAGCATTGGAGCCCTCTCCACCGTCTGCTTATACCATTAACTAATTATATTGCATGCACCATCCTTTATGTCAATCTCAGTAACCCAGCAAAACTTCCGATCCGACTTATTAAGGATGTCTTCTGGGTGGGGCTCCTTCCAACCAACCCGTGGATGAAGAACTAAGGGATCAGGAAGCACAAAAGACCCACCCCTAATGGCTGGAAGAATAGTCAGAGTAGCAGTGATAACAGAAAAACCACTCTTGCCGTGTAGCAGCCGTGTGTGAATGGGGCATGCACTAGCAATTGCAGCAGCAGCAGCAGAAGCCGGATAGGCAAGAAAGAAGCTAGAAGCTCCACTACATCATCAATAAGAATGGAAGAGGATGGAGGAGGAAGAACCTCAGAACTCTGACCATGATCATCGACCTTCTATTCGTACAAAGGATTAAATTCAAAATTGGACAAGGTCTTTGTCATATTCGGATCCTTGGACTACTCCACTACAAATTGAAGTATCTTGTAGTCAATGACTCGAGGGTCATCATCGGACTATTCGATGAAGTCGGGCACACCATAAGCTAAAAGAAGCCTTTTTTCTTTATTGTCCAATGGACGAGTTATTTCTTTTTTGCTCCTTTCCATTGCCAGATTCATTTCTTTAACCTCCTCTAGAGAAAGACCATCCTCCTTCCCACCTTCCTTATCATAAGCTCAGACGAGGAGTAGTTTGGATAGTGACACGAGTGGAACTAGAAATCCTCTTGGGAACGCGGCCAGGGCTTATCGCCAACCGCTTTGATGGACTGGCATGCCTAAAAAAGTTTCATATTATTTGTAGTCAAGCCAGCAACACCAATGCTGACAGCAACATTGAGATCCATAACATCCCTGCTAGAGCTCACTTTTCCATCAATGCTAGGATCACTAACAACAACAGGAACAACACGAGCAACGATCATAGCAGCTCGAGATTCAGTTAGCAAAGCTCGCTTTGTCTCATTCATAATATACAAGCCAGTACATGCCAATATGTCCTCAGCAAGGAACGAATCCGCAACAACTACAGGAAGCTTAAAAAAAGGTCACTGATCATCTATTTTTTCATAGACAATTGCAGTTCCTTCCGTTTATTAGGGACTCGAAATGATTACATAATTTGACAATCTCGCAAGTTAAAATGGTCTGATTTGATAGAAGCATAAAACCAGAATCTTGATCAATCCTTGATGTCATTGTTAAGCTTCCAAAAACAGACAGGAGAGCGGAGGAAGCAAATATTCTTAGTCACCAACAAACCAACCACCTTATGCAAAATCCTAACAGTAAGGGAAACACCAGTAAGAATGGCTTTTGCCTAAGTAGAAACCATAACCCTCCAACCATTAGGACCCATTTGAGTAGAAGAAATGCCCAAAAAAATCTAAAGTCAATGATGAGCTTCTTGCTAGTTCTTTGAAAATAGGTCGGCCTAAAAATTGAGCCTGGCTAAGATTCGAAAGACATATGCGATCCATGAAGACCTAAAATTCTTCAAATTGGGTGCTGATCAGATGCCTTTTTTTCGGAAGGATTCGTCTATTTGCATTGTGGCATGCTTCAAGCAGGTGTCCATTTTCCTGTGATTGATGAGATCTGGAGCTTTCTTGAATTCTATGGTATCCTTTCTGCTCAGTTGGTACCAAATGGATATAGGATTGTTCTCCTTATATTGATAAAGGAAAAAGACGCTAGTGTCCAAGTGACTTCGAGGGTGATTCAGTTATTAACTTTTCTTCTACTAAACAATCACGCCATGTGTGAGATGAAGTCGTCGGCTTACTTTGGTAAACTGCTAGATGACTTCATGTTCAAATAGAAACACTGCTTCCTGGCTCCTTCAGACTCGAAGTATTTCGAGTTCAATGGTCACCTGCTTGAGCGGGATTTCAGTCCACTTTGTAAGTATAATTTTGTCCTATGCTTTCGTTGTGCCGATTGTATGTTGATATTTATGTGTGTTCTTTATAAGGAGGTTCTACACCACTCCTCTTTCATATGAGAAAGAAGTTCCTATGAAGGCATTCCGTGACATGCCTTGAATGAGAGTGGAGAATGTTATCCGCCCTTCCAATTTTAGTCGCAATGAGTTATGGGCCCACTGGCATGTGACTCCCACTATCTTCAGAGTAATGAAGGTTCATTCTGAAGGTGGAACTCTGTGATACCCTTGTGTGGGTGGACCTGAGGGGGAGGGTGCGGGAAAATCCCATGATGGCGAAGCCAAATAGGCTCGTGGATTCCAAGAGGGGTTGAACGAGCTACCAAGGGAAGATTATAACCCCACATCGCCTAGGTGAGGGAATGGGATGTGCTATATACGTACGATGTTGGATCTACAAAGTACTACGCGTTTTAAATCCGTGCGGGCTAGTTGGGCCCAAAGCGGACAATATTGTTACTGTGCGGATCGGGTCGTGACAGAATGGTATCAAAGCCAAACCTAGTAGGAAGTGTGCCAACAAGGACGTTGGGCTCCCTTAGGGGGGTGGACTGTGATACCCTTGTGTGGCCGCACCTAAGGGGGAGGGTGCGAGAGAAGCACATGATGGCAAAGCCCAATAGGCCCATGGATCCCAAGAGGGGTTGAACGAGCTACCAAGGGGAGATTATAGTCCCACATCTCCTAGGTGAGGGAAGGGGATGTGCTATATATGTACGATGTTTGATCTACAAAGTACTACACTTTTTAAAGTCGTGCGATCCTTGGGCCTAAAGCGGACAATATAGTGCTCTGTGGATCGAGTCGTGACATCCTTCCAAGAAGGGGAAGGCCTCGAAAGTTAAGGTTTCTAGTTCGTCAAACGTACATGAGCTTTTTGAGTCGCTTCCTTCCTTCAGAGGCTTGAAGACGTCTCACATTGGGGCTGAGCCTACTTCCAAACAGTCCGCTCAGTTGAGGGAGGATCATGATTTTGACCTTTCTGCCGAGGCAGATGTTGTAGCATCTGATTTAGAAAAGGACCATCTGCGGCTAGTAGGGGTTGATGACGTGTCAAAGCTAAGTACCAAGCAGGCAGAAGAATTGAATAAGAAGCCGATACTAGCTGTCGTGGCGGCTTCTATTAATACTGACCAATCTAGGCCTGTTTTACTAGAAGGTCTTCATAAAGATTTTCCTATGGCTCCCGAGTTTTCTCATCCTTCTAGTGGATCGTTGTACAACGGCTATTGCGTTTGGACCTACCTTTTTGCAGTCCATATTGCCCTCCATTCAGTTCCAGGTCGTATATCGAGATAATGGAGGGTCCGATAGATAATTCGCTTCCTTTATTCCCTTCGAATTCTACTGAGTCAACTCACAATAAAGGGTTGTCTGCTGGTGACAAGGGGAAGGTAGTGGATGAGGGCCTAGGCACGGTGAAGACTGCAAAGGGCGGTGCCGCTATAATTTCACATCCGGGAGAGCTTCGTCCAGACATGCAGACGAATCTGTTTTCTTCGGATGTAGTAAAATTGAGCAACCAGGCCTGTCACCAAGAGGTTGACATTAATTATGCTTTGAGGAAACATATCAGCATACGTTAAGATGACAAGTGAACTGCGGTTTAAAGCTAGAGGAGGATATACGCTAGGAGAGCGTATGAATAAAGGGCTAAAACATCTTATGTTAGGGATGTCACATCTGAGCCAAGTGGCCATCACTTGGATAGAAATTGAGGTAGCCCACGAGAAAGGTGTATACCATGGAGCGCATCTTCTTTAATATGCAAAAGTTATATTCTGATGCACTCTTTGAAATTGAATCACTGAGAAAACAGCTTGAAGAGAGGAGGGTGGAACAATCAGCTGCCAAGGCTGAGGCCCAAAGGGTTCGTCTGGATGCCCTTGAGTCTGATTTAGTAGAGGCGATTATCGCAAGGGATAGATCCAAAAAAAGCTGAGCCTGATTCGCCATGGCTAAGAAGTTGTGCAGGAAACTGCGGCCAAAGTACGCTCTAAGTTGCGGTCCTTTACTGAGGAGAATACTAGGAAAGAATCTGAGTGGGCAGTCCAAAGACAACAGTTAGAGGTTGATGTTGAATTCAACGCTTGAGAAGTAGGAAAAGTTGGGAGCATCCCCTTTTGGTGCAGAATGAACTTAGCGCAGTTAAAAACATATTGTATACTGATAGGTCCCAGACTGACGCCCTGACAGGCAAACTGGAGCTATTGGAGCGTGAACTTGCTGAAGCAAATGCACTCAAGGAAGAGATTTTCAAGGCGCAAAGTATGTTTGAGTCTCGAAGATTCCTATATGGGAGGTTAGAACTGCTAGCGTTGATGAAAGAAGAACATCCGGACTAGGATCTTTTTTGCTATAGAAAGGTGTTCTTCATGGATTTCCGAGAAATCTCTAAGTTGTCAGAAAAATAAGGGGATCCAGATCATGGCGCTCAAGCTGATGCGCGCACAGACACCACTCTTAATTATTCTCCTGTTAAGCTTAGTTCCTCTGTATTTGTACCTTCTCACGATGTCGAGTAACTTTTGTACATCTATACCTTTTGTTTGGACTATTAATGAAAACAGGTTACTTTCGAGTATACTTTGCGCTCGTGTTCTATTCAGTCCCCCTGTTGAATGTTTTCCCTTTCGCCTTGTCGTTTTATTTTGACGTAAGTTTTCTTGGGTTAGCGGGGAGCCATGTGATCTATTCACTGTTGAAAGCTCGACCGTTTATGCAGCAAATAATTATAACATGTACTTCCATGAGTTCTCAGAGTCGCCATCGCGTAGTTATGTACATTATTAAGCATTCTGTATGATATGGATGGTTTGGCAGTGGGTTACTTTACCCAGACTGCAGCTCATCCTCGAGGTAGGCTGTAAGAGGCTCAAGTTTTATATTGGACCATCGGTTGAGGTCGTTGGCATGAGTGAACTGTTATAGTCAAGCACATGCGTTTTCGTTTGTAGTTGAGCAAGAACGCTTGACCCGAGTTAGATTTCGTAAGCTTGTGTTGGTCTCTCGTGTAAAAATTGTCCATGCTTAGCGGATTAGCTTTTTGGGTCGGCTCGAGTGGCCGTTGCTGATAATGAGATGTCAGCCCATGCGTGCGTGAAGAGCAGTGGTCTCGTGGCAAGCTGTCAACATCAGTCGAAACTGACTATGCTCCTACCTTCCAAACCATCTACACTTGCGCAAAGTGACCTACAGAAATTTGGATGAGAAAATTTGGTGACTATGGTCTGTAGAAGAGCAGTGGTTCCATGGCAAGTTGTCGACATCAGTCAGAGCTGACTAGGCTTCCATCTTCCAAACCATCTACACTCGCGCAGAGTGGGCTATAGACTTGGGATGAGAAAATTCGGCGACTATGATCTGTAGAAGAGCAATGGTCCCGTGGAAAGTCATCGACATCAGTCGGAGCTGACTAGGCTCCCATTTTCGAAAACATCTACACTTGCGCAGAGTGGGCTATAGACTTGGGATGAGAAAATTCGGCGACCATGGTCTGTAGAAGAGCAGTGGTCTCGTGGCAAGCCGTCGACATCATTCACAGCTGACTAGGCTCCCACCTTCCGAGTCATCTACACCCACGCAGAGCGGGCTACACTCTTGGGAGCTGACCAGAAGATGTCATCATAATTTGTCACTGACTAAGCTTACCTGGCTAGGTTCGGCGATCATCGTCATTAGGCATGAGAGCACAGATTAGATTCCCACTTCCTAAACCATCAACATTAGCATGCAGCGAACTAGGTGTCGGGGGAACAAGAAGTTGTCGTCATCAGTCGAAACTGACTAAGCTTACCTGGCTAGGTTAGGGCTCTGCCTATTATGGGCGTGCAAGCCTACTTTCAAAATAAGATTGCATTGTGCAGACTAGTTTGCACTAATTTCATTGAAAGTTATTTAAAAAGAGTAGGTACCTTAAATCAGCTGGTCATAGGTAGGTGTGCTCCGTGTGTCAAGAGTGACTAGGGCCTCTACTGCTTGCATCAGTACACGAGCTAGAGTGCCGCTTGGATAATGGGCCAAGCTAGTAGTTGCATTCCTGGGCCCATATAAGAAAAACTAGGTCTTGATGCAGGATCATGGTGCCATGTGTACGACGTAGATTGTGAGACTGTAGAGTATCAGTTACTCCCCTAATTAATGAGGTTGCATGCAACATCATTAATTAAATTTATGTGGACCTGTGCGATTTTCATGGAAACCGTCACCTCCTCGTTTCCCATACGTTTTTCAATGTTGGTATTGAAGGTTGACACGCCTATTTAGTGAGCCACTACGTCTATATAATGGCCTTTTTTTTTACTGATGTAGGTATTATCTTCTATAGAGTGCAGTCTTCAGATGCCTTTACTCAAAGAATATGTTTTGGGTTTTCCAAAGGCTTATGGATCATTTTTGTTCTTTGAGTCTCTGAATGTTTTGACATTTGTAGCAACGAGTCTTGAGAAGACTTGCTATTATGTGTGGTCACCCACTCTGGGTGAGCACCCGATTGGTTCAATTAGACCTTTTAATTTCTTCTTGTATTGCGATAAAAAAGTACAAACTTCCCCTCAAAGGACTAGTAAGTCATTTATGTGGTGGTGCTCCATTGGCGCTTCGAACAACATAATTTTTTAGATAACACACCAGCAGCAAACTTCGAAGCAGTTGTTTTCCTCCCCCCTCAGCTAGCCTTGACACGTTGCATTGCGCTAGAACTGGGAGTTATGGGGTGGAGTAAAGTTGGACATGACCTGTCGGAGTGGGTCATTTACTCCTAGTTGCCCTTCTCATCCCTCAATGGGAGGTTGTACTCGATCCGTTTTAACTTGATTCTTGTCCGAAGTTCGGCTAATTAGGCGAATCGAGCGTGTGAGTTGGCTATAGTTTAGGTCAGCGTGTCGTAAGGACTCGGGTTGCTCATTTTGTACCACCTCAGGTCATCCTTGCGAGGTGGGTCCGACGGAGTATTGAATTGAGTATACTTTTTCATAGTTATTTTTGTACATTTGCTCTTGCTCGTAAATCATCTTCTCCGGTGAAACCGCATAGCAGAATTTCAAGTGGGGACCATAGTCTACCTTGGGTACCTTTTCCTTCACTTCTGAGTCATCTTCTGAAGTTAGGTTGTTTAAGTGAATCTTTACTATTTATCGCATCGGGTTTGGATGCTTGTAGTTTGTAATCTTTTTGCACCCGCCATCTGAGCAAACGTTGTGACATCTTTCCAATAATCAATAGAGTGTGTTTGCATAATTCCCTTTTTATTTCTCAAATGAGTCCAAATCACATAAATTCTTAGGAATTTAGCCTCTAAATTGACTACTGAAAGAAAGTTAAACAACTGGATAGATTGATTGTTGGTAGAGAGAGGCAGATACAACCTTGAAGTGAATTCTCATGGCCCTTGCTTGAATCGTAAATACCTTCGCCGAATTGTCAAGTTTCGCCGATGTTGTTGAGGTTATTGAAAAGTAAACCTTGCTTGGGAGGGTCCACATGCATCGGCTGACAACTGTGGAATTGTATTCTCGTTTGCGATGACTCTCCGCTTGGCTTGACATCCCGTCGAGCCAGAAGGCGGATCGCGCCTGTGATGTCGGACTGTCCTCCATCGTTAAGTTGAGCCATTGCCGCTGGGTCTTTGTCTCTATCTGGGAGGAACGACTCTTTCCCAGCTTCTGTGTCTACTTTTTTATCAACTTGTTTTGCGGACTCGAGCTATATCTGAGAACAATAAATCTGCTTTAGCGTGGCTAGTGGCAACCCCGTGCCAATGGTCCTCGCGAATTGTTCCCTCTGAGTGGTTGGTGGTATACTTGATGCACTGATGAAGGGTGGAGACCTATGCTTCCATCTGGTGAACCAAGGCCTCCCCGAGATGAGGTTATAGGTAGATGGTGCATCGACCACTATGAGGTCAAGGAACGGACCTTCCTCAGTTGTGGCTCTCCTGCCACCATTGCTCGCTTTATCTTCCCGATTGGGAAGCATTTTTCTTCGCTAAACCTAATTAACGGGTAGTAGGAAGGTGTTAACTTCTCTTTCTTGAGGTTCATGTTGTGGAATGCATTGTAGAATATGACATTGAGGGAGCTTCCCATGTTCACTAGGGCTCTCTTTACGTCCCAGCTTGCAATGAAGACCAAAATGACAAAAGCATTATTGTGTGGTGCACGGACGTCTTCGAGGTCCTTATCTGTGAAAGTCAAAGTCGAGATTGGGTTCTGTAATTGCGAGTGATACACGTATCGGTCCTCACTGGTGGGCTGTGTTCGTATCTCAAAGAGTGTTTGCTTTCGGGACTTGTTTGATTGCTCCCCTTCTGATCCTATTTCGTGCAGGACATATATAATTCCCTAAACTTCCTTTTTGATTTCTTTGACTACCTCTCCTCTCTCCCTGGTCAGGTCTTGCATTTTTTCGAGCCCAGGAACTCATTCAGCTTCCCTTTCGAATCCAATACTCTATCTTGTTCTTCAGACTCTTATAGTCGTTGGTGTCGTGGCCACCCTCCTTATGGTACGAGCAATATTTGTTGTTGTCATGTTTGGAGGGGTCTTCGCGATTCTTCGAGGCCCATTTTAGATCCTCCCAATTCTCCATGGAATTGAGGACGTATGTTAAGCTAAAGTTGAGTGGGATTATGGTTCTGGACCTGACATAGTTGGAAGATTTTTCTAGTCTTGCACGACCAGAGTCCAACCTACTGTCGTTGCACTTCCGTTTGTTTCTATTTTCGCTTTCTTGTCTCTTTACCTCCCTTCTGTCTCTATAACCGGAGGGTTTCTTTTCTATTTTAGTTTCCTTCTTGGCCGCTCTCATTTCCTCCAAGGTGATGTACCTCTAGGCACTTTTTAGAAGGTCTGCCGTATCAATGGGGGGTTCCAGTGTGAGGAAGGAAGTTGTAAAACTTTCTCCTTCTTAGCCCCACAGTAAAAGACGAACGAATGTATCGTCACTGCAATCGTCAATGAGCATCAACTCATCATTAAAGTGCTTGATTTATTCCTTTAGTGTTTCATTTGATTTCTGCCTGATGGAGAGTATATAGTGCGGGCCCTTCCTGATCCGCTGGCTGCTAACAATGCGTGTAAGAAATGTTTTGGCCAGTGTCTTGAATGAGTCAATTGACTTTGGCGTAAGGCTATGGAACCATGTTAGTGCTAACTTCTTCGGGCTCGTAGGGAACGTTTAGCACAAGTTGATAATGATGCAAGTGATCAAACAGGTCATCGGTTTGGTCATAGAATAAAAGCTTTGGAGGGTTGAACTTCTTTGGCAGAGCTTCATTCATGATGTGGTCCATGAATGACGGAACACAAAGGTTGTACAACACATCTGGGTTTTAAGCCCCTTATCGGAAGGGATTTTGTGTGGCGGGTTTGTTTGCCCTAAAAGTTGGATCTCTGTTGATTGTGCCTCCATCTTTAGACCAGTGAGAACTGGCCGAGGCTCAACTCTTTTGCTCCTGCTCTCTGTTGTCGTCTGGAGATTGAAGTTTGTACTATTCCTGATCTCCATCAGCGGGTGGAAGTTTCTGTTGAGTAAGGATCTCCAATGCTTTAGTGATCTGTTGTATCTGGGATTATAGTAGATCCATCCTGGGGTTTGTCGTTCTTGCTACTGGTACTGCTAGAAACGGTGGTATAGCTCTAGTCTGAGTGTTCGATGTGTCCCTCCGGTCTCCATTGTTACGGGATCTAGTGGTCACCATCTTCTTGAACTCTTAAGAAAGAGGATGTCAATGCTTTGCTAGGAACTCTGTCGTCCCACGGACGGTGCCAAACTGATGCAAATGATTTTCGCTCCCTGCTTGACCTTGACCTACTGACCTGCACAAGGAACACACGTGAGCCATGAACCACCTTTGTGGTGGTCGATGGCACTCTAATGCTAAAGTCAAATAGGGCTCTGAGGAAGGCTTAAAGTTGTAAACATGAAATTTGTAGCGTACATTTATTCACAACCTCTTATCTTATTTATAGTGTTGGAGTTCTGGTTTGGCCAGGCCATCGGTGGCGTAGTTTAGGGAAATAGATATTCCTAGAGATCGTTCTCTAATTAGGAGTTGTCTTGTGGAGGGAAGTTTCCCTGCTAGATCTATGCTCTTAGATACATGGGTGATAGTTCCCCATTGGAGTGTGGTCCATAGGTGAAAGTTTTCACGTATGACGTATACTTTGGTATTTGCTTCATAGTTGGAAATAATATATTGTTGGCTTGCCCATCTGAAGCTGATCTACGGGATACTTGCCTAAATAGGTCTTACAGGTATTGGGGATGGTTGTGAGACGTATGGGCTTAGTAAGACAAAACAATTCGGGTCTATCTGTTGGACTGCATTTTGTGGGCTTGATGCCCCTTGGGCCGGATCAGTGCTAGACTGATGCTTGGGTCTGTTATTCCTAGAGATCATCATGACACATGTACGGTGTAAATGAAAGGACGTTTCAATGTATCATCACTCCATAATGCTGAAAACTTATCATTGATGTTGGATGAAGTGGTACAGGAAGTAGCTGAAGAAAATGTTATCCAAGTGTGCACGGATGGTGCATCGGCTTATGTCAAAGCTAGGGAATACCTCTTGAAAAATAGGCCACACCTTTTTTGGTCTCCTCACCCAACGCACATGATAGGTCTCATACTTTCGGGCATCGGTGATTTGCCTCTCCCAAGTGAAACCATTAAAAATGCTAAGAAAGTAACAATGTACACATGTGTGTATTGTCCCATGAGAGAGAACACTAATGCATGGAGTTAGCAAGGCCAGTCGTCACTTGATTTGCCATGACCTACCTCACATTACAGAGCATTATTGACAATAGGGTTGGCTTGAAGGGTATGTTTACTTGCCCAGGGTGAAGTATAGTATTAATTGTGTCTCTCTATTGGTTCATGCTTTGCATTTGGTTGATGCGAATGATAGGCCTCTCATTGGCTACATTTACGAAGTTATAGATCAAGCCAAGGAAAAGATTGCTAATTAAGAATCTTGGGAACAAGGAGTTAAGATACATGAAAATATGGAAAGTCATTGATGAAAGTGGAATCTACAATTCCATCGCCTTTTACATGCGGCGACCTACTATTTTAATCCTCATTTCCATTATAGTGACAACTTTCAAGCGGATGAAGACATTATGGATGGCTATTATCAAACAATTGAGTGTTTGATTCCATCAATACGAGAAATGAATCTTATTGAGCAACAAATTGATCAATGCCAATAACATAGAACACAAGGCACATATCTTATTCTATTGTCAAAGTTTGATAATGACAATGAATGGATTGTGGAGTAAGAAGATCATGCACTCCCCAAAGATACCTCATGGTCAGACACAATAGGTTGTTTCATTGAGAATGAAGAGGAGCAAAGTAAAAAACGACGTCATAAGTTAATAACAGTGTTCTAAAAATCGTTAGGCGCTGGGCGTGCGGCGAGCAGGTGCCTAGCGCCCAGGGGCCTAGGCGGGCACCTAGGCGATTTTGTATTATAACTTTAATAATTTACAAAAGTTATGCATAATACCTTATCAATTACATCCAGTTTAATGCCAATATACATATGCAAAATTTAAAAACATGAAAAATTAACAATCATGAACAAAATTTATTAAAACTCAAATTACTGAAGTTGGTAATGATGGGTACTTTATATAAAATTGAATTTGTTGACAAATATCCAAACCTACTATTTTATTTTTCTTCAAATTGCATGAATAACCTCAGTCATGTTTGATAAAATCTACATTAGTAAAATTGGTACCGGCAGATCTTTTGAGAATTCCATTAAGTAATCATCCTTTGCTACATTTAAACATATACTGAATAAAAAAAATTAAATAGTTTATTTCTAAAAAAGAGGAAAGAAAAATAAAATAAGAACACAATCAACCTTATTAAAAAAAATTAAAAATAAATAAAAATCGTCCAGACTACCTAGACCCCGCCTAGGCCGCCTAGAGTCAGCCTAGACCCGCCCAGACTGTCAGCCCAGCCATTAATCTGGGCGATTTTCCACCTTCTAGCGCCTAGTCGGCCGCCTAGGCCGATTTTTAGAACACTGGTTAATAATATAATCCTTGTTTACTTTATTTCTTCCAGTTTACTTCTAGTTGTGTACTATAGTTACTTACTACTTTAAACTTTAATGTGGATAAGACCAAGAAATATAACGAAGTCGACAAAGCACTACACCAAAAATGGCCATTAGCAACGGTTTTAAACCGTGGGGGTAACCCATTGGCACGGCTTAGAACTGTGGGCTGTAGGGGCGTCGCTAAATCCTCAGTAACGGCTAAAAATCGTGGCAAAATATATGTTAGCCACGGTTTTAAGCAGTGGCCAGGAATAGTCACGGCTTAAAACCGTGGCAAGTCCTAGCCACGGTTAAAAGCCGTTGCAAAGGTTTTAGCCACGGTTTTAAGCCGTGGCAAGTCCTAGCCACGGTTATAAGCCGTGGCAAGTCATGGCCACGACTCTGAGCCGTTGCAATAGTTAGCCACGATTTTAAGCCGTGGCAAATATATATATATATATATATATTTTTTTTTTTTTAATATCAAATGACTTTTTATTACATCTTATAAGTTTTATTTCTAGAAAATAAAAATTTTAATGTGCCAAACTTCAACGAATAGAAGCAAAGTAATGTAATTAATAAGATTATACAATTACATCAAATGTGCCAAACTTTGTTTCATGCTGTGCACATTTTGTCATTTGTCAGTTGACCAGATTATACAATTAAATCAAATGGTCAAAGAATATGCAATACATTTATTCTCATGGACTTGCCCGAAGAGAAAGCTTGAAAGCACCCATGCAGTTGAATGCAATAGCAAGAGCATGATAGCACACCGCAGTTTGAATATGCTCCACACCTAAAAGGCATTCATACTTTTTTAATGCTTCTGTAACGAAGTGCAATATTCATCTTTCCAATATCCTGATACATCATTGCAACATTAATGAATGTTGCAGCTACATCAGGGTGATCAGGCCCACAAGACAGTCCTAACAGAAACATTGTTCGAGACATGACATAGAGCGAGCTCCGGTTGATTGAGGCCATGGTAAAAAAGGGCCATATTACCATAGCTGCACGACATTAACGCAGTTCAATTGGGTAATTATATCCATGATAAATTTCTCAAAAACAATCCAAACAAGTTCATACCTGTGTGCAGTATCAGGATGGTCCAAACCAAGGCACCTTTCATTAATGATAAGCTCCTTATGTTGATGTGTTATAGCTCCAGCCATGTCACCCGCATGATATAAAACCATCGCAAGGTACCTGAAAATTGCAAATTTTGTATGTCAAAATGAATAACACAACCTTTTATTTAGAAGCTATTGTCTGTAAACTCGTTCAAGTTATAACTTAGAAGTGTCATAAAACCTTATCAGAAAAAATAAATAACTATTTAAGAACTAATATACATTCTTCTTTGAGTTGTTATAAGTCACTACTAAAGAAACACAAAACATGGATGCCCGCATAATTCTGCAATCAATAAATAGAGAACTTTCAAACCATGATCACAGTGAAGATCACATACACACACAGACATTGATTGCTTTCAAACCATGTCCAGATGACATATACCCACATGGGAAGTCTAGAAAAATTGTGTTATTGATAGGTAATTGCAGCAGAATAAGCAAATAAATAAAACAAATCTTTCACTACCTAGGGTTCATAGACAAAACCCTAAAATAACACAATAAAATCAAAGAAACTACACTTTTTCAATCTCAATTCAACATCTAAACTCCCAAACTTGTCACTTACAATAGCCAATGGCCTCTATTTATAATTAACGTAAGCTTGCTAAGCAAGCAACTCGTTTCTTAAACAAAATAAAAACCCTAACTTGAATTGAAATTCCTAATGCCCTAAACTACTACCCACTTATTAATAGATAAACTAATATTAATATCCATCAATTTACTGATAAAGTTTTTCTGATTCCACCATTGTCATTACACAATACATGCTTTAGATGAATTACAACTCCGAAGAGAAATAACAAATTTATTCTCCACTCAAATATTTTTGACTTTGATAGTCCTTGGCTTGAATACTTTTGACATTTCTTATCATGTTTTATGCTTTATATTTTAGTGACTTATGTCTTATTCTTTAATGTCAAAATCATGGATGTTCAGCTGTACAAATTGAATGATTCAATTGTATATGTGTATAACATATTAATTCAGTTATAACAAAAACGAGTATACCTAGCTCATGCTTCATGATTACAGTTACTCAAATGGATAGAAAGAATATATAATTCAGTATCAGCAGCACTATATAACACTTGAATCCTATATACTGGCATAAAAAGGTACGATGTCACATCATTTTCTCTCAAATTTGAGTTTTCAATGGGATAGAATGAATCGAGATCATTAATTGACCCAAGACATCTAGTGCATGGCTTTGTTGAGGTGTTAAATTGTTGCAAACATTCTTCACCAAACCAAATATTCATGTAAATGTTCATATTCATGGAAAAAGAAAGATGAATATACTGCCTTACTGACATTGTATGTGATTATCTCCACAACCTCAGCATTAGCAAGTACATGTGTAGGAGAAACAAGATTCCCATTGACCTGCAACAGATGAAGTTAGTAACTTTTTCATCCTAAAAACATGTATAAGGTAACTAACAGTGAGTACAAACCTTTGCAGCCACCATTTTGTTGCCAATTTCAGTGTGTATCATGTATAAAGTTTAATTTTTCTGAGTCCATTAGATCAAAAGAAATACATACCAATGTCACAGTGAAGATCACATATACACACAGACATTGATTGCTTGCATAGCAAAACCAAATTATTTGGATAATGAACCAACCATTTATTCTAAACAAGCCATGAATTCTAGTACAAAACATAAACAACCTAAATTCGATGAAAACCAATCTGACTGGCCTATTGCATTTGTTATTAATTTCTACAATACCCATTTCAATTATATGACCATAGAAATTAATAATAATGTTTAGCAGTGACAATGTCTGTGCACTTGCAGTTTAACCATGACCCTAACACATTGCTTCAGTAATATATATAATAGGAACACCTTGTAGTTTAATATTAAAAAAGTTGAATTTATTGTTGTACCTTCTGTTTCGATCGGCTTCCCAAACAAATAATACAAACGGCCTGGAAGTTTTGGGATTACTCCTGGAATGTAAAAAACTTGTTTTGCCACCTTCTCCTCATCAATTTCAGTCCTAGCAACCAAATAGAAGAGGGCATAAACTGAGAAGCAATGTAAACACTAACCAATCAAGGTACATAATTTCAATAGCAAAGTTGATAGTCGGTAAAAATGGAAATATGCTACTGTACTTGACTGCATACAACAATCGGTGATCTTCTTTAAAACAATCGATGAACAACAGATGTTTGTGTGCTATTTTGCATTTTGTGGCCTCTCCAATGACACCAAAGGGCACTATTTTAGCTCCAAATCGCGCTGCCACTCTGACAAATTTAGGCTGTGATGGCCAAAATAACTGGTATTCCTCACCCTAAAATTTTAACAGCAAGGTATTAGAGATTCATTACCAATATGATGGTACATGCCAAGCGTAAAAGCAAATAACCACTTAATGTAAACTGATGAAGCAAAACTTGTATCATATGAACAGTCTGACAAAAAGGGGAAAATAGCCTTTCCAAAGGATGGGTGATTGTTGGCACAAACTCACTAGAAAAATATATCAGTTTAAAACTGGTTCTGATATGAACTCACTCTGCGTAACAGGAACACCCCTCTTTGTGTGGATGCAAACAAAACCAAGTCAAAAATGTGTCGTGGGGAAGAAGAAAGACCACATGTAGGAATAACGAATAATTATTTGTAACTTACCTCTTTTGCTCCCGGGATCTCAAAGATAGATCGTGGTTTATCTTCTGTAATATACATGGCATATGCAGAATCATAGATGATGATAGACCCATTTTTATTAGCAAACTCCACCAGCTGGGTCGGTTGTTCCCTCGTTGCAGCAGAACCAGTAGGATTGTTTGGGGAGCAGAAAAATATGACATCCGTGCGTGCAACTTTTGACAAATCAGGGAAAAACCCATTCTCTGGATTGCACCTCATATACTCGATGTTTCCATATCTCTCAACATCCTTCTGATATTGTCCAGTTTGACCTATAATAACACCTGAATCTACATATGCCTGCTCTGAGAAAAGTAAGTTAAGTGATCAAGCAGAGAACTATAAAGAATACAAATCGATTAAGTTCATGTAGATACCACTAGTATACAACATGAAGGACAAACCAAGATGAACTAAACAAGGCTGAGAACCAACTTCATTATCAAACTTAAGGAATTATATCTATATGTAATAAAGAAAAAAATGGCAAAAGCATAACATGATAGCAAATAAAAGGTTCTCTTAAATTATTAATAAGTTGCATTGAGATTATGATTAGAACATACAGGGTAGGATGGGTCCTGAACAGCGATTGTCTTATCAGATCCAAAGAGGAGCTGCCATAAAAAAGGACGAAGTTTCAAGGTTAGCATTATAAAACAAGGTGGAAGATTGTTCGTTGTGCATTTAAAAGCAATCAATGCACCATAGCCAAGCATGCCAGAGCAATAACAGCAAACCTGAAGACGAGAAATGTCACACTTTGCTCCATCTGACACATATATCTTGCTTTCTTCGATGCCAAGGTCACCATAAAATTTTGCTGCTAGAGCAGCTCTCAGTTGCTGCACAATTAATTTACACATATCAGTGTCTGCGACAATAAAGGAGGAAAATCAAATGATTCATGGGACTTGAAGAACATTAGATCTCTAGGTATTTAGCAATCTACAGTAATGAAGCAACCATATTTTAGACAATCTTTCATTTTACACACTGTTTGGAATTTTTATCTTTCTCTCTCTCTCTCTCTCATGTTATATACAACCTACATGCTGAGTCTTCTTTCTTTGATCAATTAAAAAGAAGGAAAAAACTCTGCTGGTTAATTATGTTATCTGCTCACTTTTTCAAAATTCATCCGCATATATCAATATGGAATACCGAATCTTCTTGGTATAAAGGTTCATGTATACCTTTTAACTTTCATGAAAGTGTCAACTCAGACTGTTAATATAAGGTGCCAAAACACATTATGATATCTATATCAATATAGAATACCGAAACTAACAGCAGAAGAGAAAAAAAGCAACAGAGTGCATCAGGACTGACCACTCTGTCAAAACAGAGCGTACTGTCCAGTGTATTGCAGCACCAAAAAAAACTAGACAGAAGGCAGATAGCACATTGTAGTTCAACTGAAGGATTTCAAAATTAACCCTGAAGCATGGATACTAATTGTTCAACTATTTGGCAAATACTACAATAAAATTAGATCAAGAGCTTTATCCAAGAACGATCGTCAATAAGTTAGATAACAACAACATGGACACTAATTGTAAGACACGTTGGCCAGAAACGAGACACTTTTAGTTAATGTCAAAACCCTGTATATTAACATCAAAACGACACACAAGAAAACATAACACAAGCTTGATCAATCTCTTACTGCAACACCCACACATAAAAACAGAGAAAATCAATGAAACCCAATACAAGAAAACAACTCATTCTATTTCAAAATATAACTAAATACAGGCCTGAAAAGCTCTTCCTATTTCAGAAACAGAATAGTAATGAAAACCATGAGTTTTGTTTGGTCTGGCGCATTGAAGGTTCACCAATCAACATGGCAGGGGGTAATAATTCCATTGATTCCAGGCAAACAAAACTTGAGAAAGCTTAAACATGCATTTGGCTATAAATAATGTCTCCAAAACAGGCCACTAAAAAAATACTTTAAAGTCATTCTAAAGCAATAGTTTTTTGGTGGGAAACCTCAGAAGAGTATCACCCTTTAGCTTTTCTAACTAACATTTACCAATCAAAGTCATTCTGAGACTGATTCTGGCTCTGGCTCCTTGTCTTGCTCAGACCTAATATAAAAAAATAATCAATTCTACCAAATAATGAATATCGGCTTTCAATAAAGCCCTTATTGACAAGTGGTCTAGAATCAGAACCAGACAGTTGCACAAGGGGATTGGTACTTATATGGTGGCAGTCAAGAAGAAAATATAGTAAGCTTTCTAACTAAAATAAAAGGAAAAGAAAACCTACCGAAGAGGGACTTGATAGAAGGTTTTTAAGTCTATCAATTCACAAAATATTCCATCCTGCAAAACCACAAATATCAAAAGTGAATAAATATCAAATACCTTGATGAGAGAACAAGGTAATACATATGTGCATGCACCTTACTCCCTAGCAGAGGTTCCCCAAGAGTGTTTTGTTTCAAATCTTCCTCGCTAGGTCTTTTCAGGGTCTGTCCTTGCCTGTTCTGACCAGCCTGAAAACAGAAGTAAAAACTATGTGAATCTACATTCAAATAGCAAGGATACATGGAAGGGAGATGGGCTTAACTAGCAGTGGATCCGATACTACAAGGTTAACATTCTTAAGCTATTCTCAGGATAAATATCTACATGTACATATATAAACATGTAAGGTAATTTAAATAGCTTACATTTTGTGATCCCTTCAAATGAATTCACTATCAGGAATCGATAAAAGTCAGAAGGCAGACATACATCACATAAATATGTTGTAATAGGTTAACAGTATTACACTATAATTAACGTGAACTGCATTAAGATAAGTCAAATACAAGTTCTAATAGTTGTTTACAACCTTTTCAGTAAAACCTACAAGATCTACCTAATAGGACTATGGTCCATAAATAATTCCCAATAATGGGCAAATAGTTGTTGCAAATATTTTTGGCTCGGTGACAAAAAAAAAAAAAACCCTCTGATTTTCAGTCATTGAGACTTGAGCTCATTTGAAAAGGGGGAGGGAGGAGGAGGGGGGTAAAATCCCATGGCAGCAGCCATTAATCCAAGCATAAGTAAATGAAGAAAACAACATATTATCATACAACATGCTCACCACGAGGTAGATCAAACTTGTCGAACTCAAATAGATGAGCCATCTACCTCAAGAATATCAAGATCTGAGCCCTGGGAGTTTGCATCCTCCAGTTTATCCACCAATTCGGATCTTGAGATCCTCAAAGGATGACCCTGTCATTTCTCAAATCAAAATCTGAGTCTCTTAGAACCTTGGGAGCTTATTCACAAAAAGAAGTTTAGTTTGTGTTGATACGAATAATTAACAAGAAGTGAAGAAATGTATCAAGAAATTTATCTAAAGAAAAAAGGGTGAACAAAGATTGCCACTTACCGCTCTTTAACCAGTCAACCTCCGACTGGATGGGGCCCTTACAACCGATGAAGCAGTTCCCTTGACTACCAGGATTTAATCAAAGCGTCATGATTCATTACTTTCAAAATTAAAACTAATCAATGTAAAAGCCTATCCATAAGACACTTCACTTTGGTAGCTAACCTTGTCCTGTAGCAGACCACCAAACATTGGTAATGAATATTATCATCAAATGCATACAAAGTACTTACTGCCTAAGCTGAACCTTCCAACCCCCAGGACCATTCAAAGAGCTCTTTAACTCTGTCCATCCTCATGGCTCTCTTCAACCAAGCTTCCTAGGCATATGAATATACTCCACCCACCATAAGCCTGCAAGCCATCTGTGTGAAGGTTAAAATTCTAGGTATATGATATTCTTTGTGTTTTGACAGTGAACAATATGCATTCAAATTCTAAGTCACTAGCATACACAAAATTATTAAATTTGATAAACATTTAGGAATTAGGATTAAGAATTTAAGAGTGAGATTGAACACATTCAATAAAACATTCAAACTATGAACTAAGATCTACTATTAGAGAAGCTTTCAGCCCTCGTTCCAACTAAATACTAATTTGTCAAAATGGTAGAAAATAAACGAAAGTTTTGACATATTGAACAAGAAAGGTACAAACTTCTCAAGAATAATGGAAATCGGGAAATTTCTTTGAATATTCAACAAACATATGAGATAAAATGAGCAGAGATTTGTACCTAAGATTAGCATAACCTCCAATTGCATACATAATTGAAGCATTTTATCAAACAACTAGTGTTCACTTGAAATTGTTCCATATCTTTCAAACTCTTTCATCAAGGGATAGATTAATTGAAGCATTTTATCAAACAACTTGTGTTCAAGTCAAATTGTTCCATATCGTTCAAACTCTTTCATAAGGGATAGATTTTCACATATTTATTCTCAATGTTAGTAATTCTCGCTGTTAATGATCTTTCCTACTCAAAGTAGAGGGTTTTCCTCTAAATCTTCAAAGCAAGATGAATTAAAGAAGATGAGAGTTCATTGATAGTCATTGTTAATGATGCTTGGTAGTCATTGTTATCTAAATGTATCAAGGATATAAGCACTAAACAAGAAGGTTATGACACTAAAAAGTGAATACCTGACATAAGTGGTAGAGAAATACTAAAAGCATGTCAGGTGTTGAAGCACACTTTGGATGATGATTCACATGGAAAGTTTTGTATGTGCAGAGAAAACCTAACCTGAAATAAAAAAACACAGATCATTCCTTATCAATTTTAACATCTAAATAACTTATAGACAATAGTGAAGTTTCTTCACTGATGACAAAACCAAACAATAACAATTCGATTTTTATCAAGCAAAAAACCCAATTTAAACTTTCTCCCTAATCGATTGAGATTCAAAGTAAAACCTTCAATGGGGGGTGTAAAACCAGGCTTGCAAAACCAGGCTTCATCATCAACAATCTTCTTCGGGAGCGGAGAAATTGATCCATTCAGAGAAATCTTCTTCTTCTCCTCTTCAGAAATCGAGCTGGAGAAAAGAAGAAAGTGAGTTCTAGGGTTTGCTTTGCTGAAAGAAGAAAAAAAATAAGAAGAAGAGATCAACAAAGAAATCTAAAGAATAAGGAGATCTAAAGATGAAGAAGGAGATCTTACATTTTCTTCTTCTTCTTTTTCTTTTTCTTCTTCTTCTTCTTCTTCTTCTTCTATCGTCCTCTTCTTCATTCGTCCTTCTTCTTCCCTGCTTCGAGAGTGTTTCGACCCTGCTTCTTCTTCTATCGTCCTCTCCTTCTTTCGTCCTTCTTCTTCCCTTGTGAGAATCTCTTTTTCATCAATTTTTTTCTCCAAAGCGCGAAAATGCTCCATTCAAAGCGCGAAACCATTTTGGCCAAAACGCGAAAGTTAAAAAAATTTAGCTACGGTTTCAAACCGTTGGCAGGTCTACCACGGTTATAAACCGTTGGCAGTTATAGCCACGGTTTAAAACCGTAGCAACCCTTTCGGTGTAGTGTTTTTTTGCCACGGTTTTATTTTTTAGCCACGGTTTTAAACTGTTGACTGTTATAGCCACGGTTTTTAGCCGTGACAAATAAACCAACGGCTTAGAGCCGTGGCCACCTCCCCGTAGCTAAACAAGCCTTTTGGTGTAGTGAAGGGAAAGAAAAAAATTCATTGAAGATGAAGAGAAAAAAGGTTGTTACTTGGAAGATGAGATTGATGTCATTGATAATGTAGACACTACAATCATTGATGCAATGATCGATGAGCATGAAACTAGTTAATGAAGATAACGAAGTTGGAACTAGGAACCAATGAAGACATCTTGATTCTTGAATCATACTTTTGAGTTTTGGGGAAGACTCTAACTTCTAGTTTAACAGTTATTGCTTAATAGTTTATATTTTCCCTTTATGGAACCATTTTGTATGCTTCAACACATTTTTGGGTATATTTTGTGGAAATAATAGAATGTTGGAACGAACATAAAGTGTTAAAGCCTTATACTTTTTGGCAAATGAATTCTTATACTATTTGGCAAATGAAATCCATTTTGTTCTACTATATTATGTTTTTTTTCCCTAACATTTTCAAAAAGACGTGATACAATTAATATTATGTAGAATTATCAATCCATTGGAATTGATAAGTTCTTTAGTAATTCTTCGTCACAAAAACAAAGTTGAACTATAATTACATTCATTCATCTTAATTCTAACAATTTATGTTATTATTGTCCAATGGTAGTAGGTCATTCTGATAGGATTAGCAGGACTGATTGTATAGAGCTTGGAATCACACTTGCCACACATCAGCTTCGAAAGAATGTGGTCAGACTTCGTGCACCTACCAACCAATTAACCAACGTCAATGTATTCTGGTACTTGATATTCACATAATTATCACATAATATATCCCTTAATTTATATATGTTAGTGTTTCGATTATTATAATTTATAATAATTATTTCGTTTTCATGTCTTAGCAGGAATTTGAGCGTGAACGATGAAATCATATTAAGGCGACAATTTAAGAAATGACAATTGGTCGATTCTAGCGGTGGTACAAAGTAGAGAGACACATATCTAGACCTAACCCTAATAAACCTAGGTCCACCTAATTTAACCTAAGCCCAAACAAAAAAAAATGCTAACCTAAAAACCCAAGCCCAATATAATATGAGAACCCTATTTAGCTCCCCCAATCTTAGAGAAAGGGGGTCTCATCTCTTATTCTCTCTTCTTCCACATCCCTTCTCCTTTTCCACGTTCTTTCTCCCATCTTCTCTTTTTCAGCCACAACACCACTCCACCCTGCCGGCAATCCTCGCTCGATAGGAGAGCCGGCAGCGATAATCTCGCCATCACCCTTCATCTCGTCGTCTGTCTCGATCTCCCAGCCAACAACCACCTCCTCCTTCATCCCACTGAAACAGGGGGCGTCACAACCCTATTTCACGTCATCACGCCACACAGCCACCACCACCATCGAGCACCACGTTCTCCGCCATCACCCGAGGACCACCACAGCCACCTCGCGCACACAACAGTCCCCGTTTCTCCTCCTTCACGAACCGCAGCCCCTGTGTCTCCCCTTTCTCGGCCTCCTTCCTGTTTACCTCTCTCTTTCTCACTGTTTCTCTCTCTTTCACGACCACCGTTACGAACAGACCACTCGACCACGCCATCAGCCGCCACTGTCGCGAAACAGAGCCTCACCACGACTTTGTTCCGCCTCGCCACAGGACCTTCCTCCCCTCTCTCGGCATCTCTTCGTCTCGACATCCTTCCTGCCTCCCTTTCTCCCGACCACCGTCGCAAGCAACGCGTCAGCAAGCGTGGCGTCAGCAAGCGGCACACTTCGACAGGAGAAACAGGGCTCCGCCACTTCGATCTCTGTTTGTTTTTGTCTGTTTTCTTATCTCATTGCTTCCTCACTTTCTCTCTCTCTTTTTGCAGGTTCAAAACTAGGTTGGATCAGGAGAGGAAGCTCGCGAGGAGCGGAGCAGACGCTGTCGCGCTGGAGACGAAGCTTTGAAGAGTCGCGCGATTTTCGGGCGGGAGAAAACTGATTTGAAAATCAGTTTTCATTATTTGCACCCCGGTGTTCACTCTGAGCCACCACAGTGCCATTAGCAGCTTTTTTCTCGGGATTAGCGTCCGTGCAGAAATGGTTTCCACCTCCAATGATGTTGTGACCACCGCTACCATGGAGAGCTAAACCCTTCGCCAAGGCTATGATGAAACCACGGGATTTCCTAGAGTTTGTGTATTTAAATTTATTATTTTCTTTATGCTTGAACGTTAAACACATTTGATTTATGATTTTTAATAATTTGCTTTCACCGATTATATCCTGATTAATTATCTAGACTAGTCGGTAGTTAGAAGTACCCTTTGTTGAAATTCAAAAGCCTGATTTAATCAATTAATCTGAATCTGTGATTGTGTGTGCCGTAAGAAGACATGCAATGCTAGGGGTTTAGGATTAATTAAAATAAACCTGTGATTTTGTGTGCCGTAAGAAGACACGCAATGCTAGGGGCTTATACTTTTGCTGAAATCAATTGCGAACTTAGATTAATCTTTAGGTTAATCATGTTAATTCTTGAAAATAATAATTTGGATTACACAAATCTCAAAGAACCTGTGGTGGATTCAATGCCTTGGTTTCCCTTCTCATATTCTTTAAAACTTTCTATTTTGTTTTTTTTTAATTTGATTTTTAGTTTAGATATTTTAATTGTTGTAACCCCATTTAAATTAGTTTAAATAAACTCTGAAATTTAATTGCAACCACAGTCCTTGTGGGATCGACCTGTACTTGCCCTTGTCTACCAGTTAGACACTGTGCACTTGCAGTTATTAAAATTAGGTTAAATTAACCTATTTATTTAGGTTAGTTAAATCTGCATCAAGTTTTTGGCACCGTTGCCGGGGACTGTAGCGGTGTAATTGGATTTAAGAGTTTATTTTCACTTGTTTGTAGTTTAGGTTAAAAAAAATTTTAATAAAAAAAAAAAATTAGGTCAGATATAAGATTGCTTTTGCTTTTAGGATAGGCTTGATTTTATTTTTTTTAGTTATTTCTTTTAAGTCTTAGAAGTTTTGATACTTGTTTTTGTTTTTAATTTTTTTTATTTTTGCAGGTATTAATATGCAGGAAGCATATATTACAGATTACACGTTTATCGAGAAAATTGAACGATCCTGCAAACGTCAAGCAAAGTTTTTATTATTTTTTTATTTTCTGAGGAGAGTTTTAATTTTATTTTCACCTCGTTTTACGAGTGTGTGGTGTAATAATTTTTAAACTCTACTATTTTTCATTTTGTTTAATAAAAAAAAACCCTAAATTCTCTAAGTCAAAAGAAAATATAGGGAAACGATTTTCATTGTTACCCAATAATTTCTTGTGATTTAGAAATCCGACTTCTAAGACCAAGACCAGTAAATTTATTTTCATGTGCTTGTGTGTTGAGTGAAATGGATAAAAAGAAGTCGGACAATTTTTTTTAAATTGTGCTAACTTTTTTTGTGCAGAACGGAATACGCACTCTATAAGTAATTCTATAACACGCAACGTATTAGCGACTCGGGTGCTTTGTGTAATTGTTTGAAATTCTGTGATTGGTTGTTTAATATCTGTAATTGTGGATGCTAAACTTTAGTAATTCATAATAAGCAGACCCGGCTTCTAAATAGAAACTAGTGGGACTTGATATCCCCACCTCATCACTCCAGCTGTGTGCAACCAATAGCCAAACATAATTAAAATCAATTAGCAAGTTAGATAGAGCCATTTTTTAGGTACGGTGTTCATAGGACAACCAAGACCAAGGTGAATCCAATAATTTTTGTGTTGACCAAACTAAAAGTGACGATGGGTTTAATCATTCAATGAACTCCGAGAGGCCACTGCCACAAGGGTAATTTACCCGGTACGCCGAGTCATAAGTTAGCTACGATCCACAAAAAGAATTGGTGTAACCAACAGTTTTGGGTTAAGAACACAAGCCTCAAGTGTACATCTAACGTCACATCGTTCTCACATCTACTGGCTTACAGAGCGGTAGCACAAGGAAGTACTTAATTGGACCATTGTGACCTCCTTCTCTTGTACGATAATCCAGTTTCTTTGAAACAAAACTCAAGCCTACTGATTTTGAACTTTGTGGTGTAAAGTGTACACTCTTAGGATCAACTTGTAGCACCCATTGCTTTGTCATAAAGATTACATAAGAAATAATTGTCCCCCCAAAAAATAAAAAGATAATTGATCTCAAAAATGTTGATTGCTTAGGGAGGCATGTTTCTTGTGCATTTATTGGTTGTTGATTTCGTGTAAGTCTGTGTATATTTTTAGAGCTAGTGCTTTAAAAAAAAATTAATTATTTAGGAGTGTTGACTTTGCACCTTCGTTGTCCACTAGTTTATGCATACTTGGGTGCGTGATTCTAAGAGTAGACTTGTTCGACAAGAATTCGAAGAGTTCGTTGAAGTCCCCATTACCTATTTAGGTTCATCATCCTTGTCCACTGAGATGGCTAAGGGGAAGGCCTTTAAGGATTACTTTGCCCATCTTCCTAGTAGTGCTCCATCTTGCATTATCTTACCTGAGACAAATGCAAACAGTTTTGAACTCAAACCATCTATTATTCATCTATTACCCACTTTTTATGGTTTTGAGAAAGAGCACCCTTATCTTCATGTCAAAGAATTTCTTGACATCTGCGCTACCCTGAAGTACCAAAAATTTTCTGATGATTCGGTCCGTCTTAGGTTATTTCCCTTTTCTCTGAAAGACAAGGTGAAATCATGGTTAAATGCATTAGAGATAGGATCCATCACATCATGGGATGCGTTATCAAGAAAGTTCCTGACAAAATACTTCCCCATTCATAAAACAAATGCCCTCTGACGAGATTTATCTAAGTTTCAACAAAAAGAGGGTGAACATTTCTATGAATGTTGGGAAAGGTTCAATGAGCTCATTGTCAGGTGTCCCCATCACGGATTCGAGAAGTGGCGGCTAGTTCAATACTTCTAAGACGGTTTAACCCCTCAAAACCGTCGTATGATTGATGCCACTAGTGGTGGGCCATTAACGAAAATGAGTGTCAGTGAAATTTGGGAATTTTTTGAGACGCTTTCCGAAAATTCTTAGCAATGGGATTATTTGAGAAAGGAGTCTGATAGGCGTAAGGGTGGTATATATGAAGTTAGAGATACATCTGTTCAACCCCCTTATGCCTCAAAGTTAGAAACGACTGTTATGACCATGACTCAAAAGATAGATGCACTTTTGACTTTGAGTCAACCTGTACCCCTCGCAAACGCGTCATCTGAAGTCTGTGCAGCATGTTCGAGTCCTGGTCATTCAATAGCTAATTGTGACTTGCAAAACGATTATCCTGCATATTATGCTGAGCAAGTTAACTCCTTTAATGCGATACAGCGACCTGGCAATAATCTGCAACCTAACTATTACAACTCAGGATTCACCAAACATCCAAGTCTCTCCTGGGCCCATGGCCCACACCAAGAGGGACCTATTGTTGTCTCCTAGGCTCCTCAAGCCCCTAGCCCTGTTAGGCCCCACCATAACCAAGTTCCTCCATCCAACACATCAAGTTTAGAGGAAACGATTAATCAGCTTTTGCACCGCTCAGCAAGTATAATGGATCAGAATTCTAAGGATATATCTGAGTTGAAAGCCACGACTCAAATACTTGAGATAGCTGTGAGTAAGATTACTCAGTCTTCTTCTGAGAGAGAGCCAGGGAGATTTCCTAGTCAACCTGTTCCAAACCCAAAGGGTCAATTCGTAGTTGGTAGTACATCTGAGTCTTACAATGAAGATGTCAAATCTATTACTACCCTTAGGAGTGGAAAACATGTTGACAATCGAGTACAAATGCCCGATTTGAGTATTGGTGCATCCACGTCTAAGTCAAAACAGGTTGTATCTCCATCTGATAAGGAGGCTGATAAAGCCTCACCTTCTACAGATGCTCATGTTGACTCTGACCCCACTCAGGCATCTTACTTGCCTAGAGCCCCGTTTCCATCACGGTTAACTCCGGCAAAGAAAGGAACAAATGTAAACGATGTAATGGAAATTTTTAAGCAAGTTCACATAAATATCCCATTACTCGATGCTATCAAGCAAGTTCCTAACTATGCCAAGTTTTTGAAGGATCTTTGCACACAAAAGCGGAAGCTCCATGTGCACAAGAGGGCCTTCCTCACCGAGCAAGTGAGCTCAATTATTCAACACAGAACCCCGCCTAAGTTTAGGGATCCTGGTTGCCCGACTATTTCTTGTATTATCGGTAATCATGTGATAGATAAGGCATTATTGGATTTAGGGGCGAGTGTTAATTTATTGTCATATTCTGTTTATGAGCAATTAGGTCTCGGTGGGTTGAAACCGACTAGAGTAACACTGCAATTGGCAGATCGGTCTGTCAGAGTCCCCCGCGGTGTTATAGAGGATGTGATTATCAAGGTTGAAAAATTTTATTACCCTGTGGACTTTATAGTTCTTGATACACAACCTGTTCACAATCCCTCTAGTCACATTCCTGTCATTTTGGGTCGACCATTCTTGGCCACATCCAATGCCATTATTAACTGCAGGAATGGAATTATGAAATTGTCATTTGGCAACATGACCGTCGAACTCAACGTTTTTAATGTTAGTCAACAACCTCCCAAACCCGAGGATGTTTGTGTAGTTGACATAATTGAGAGTTCGATGGAGAATTCCTTATTGGAGTCTGTATCAGATGATCCCTTAGCAGCATGCTTGACTCACTTCGGTTTAGACTTTGATGTTGATGATTCCATTAGGGGAGTCAATGATTTGTTTGACTCAGTCCCCATTGTGGATCCTAGTTATAAATGGAAATTTAAAGTGGAACTCCTTCCACTCAGTGAGTCAAAATTGAACCTTTCTGCTGATACTATTGGAATTTCTGACCCATTCCCTTTTCCGCGTGTTCATGATGACCAATTTGACATAGGTCCTCCTTGTGACTTCTACATGAAGTCTGATCCTCAGTATTCCTTGGAGAGACTACATGCCATAGGTTGTGCTAATTCTAGGTTTGGGGGTGTTGTTACGTTGTCTAACTCATCATCTTGATGTACTTCATTTTGTTATGATGAGCCTGTACCACCTGATACATCTATAGTTACATTTACCTGCATCACATTTCCATTGACCAGGGCTAATTATGTGGATCCCATGCTCCTGAGTGAGGATTTAAATTTTCACCATCTTGATGTGGAAATTATCCAATCTTCTGATTTGGAACCAGACTTAGGATGTTCCATTTTAGGAGTAAGGGAGGATCCTCTGTTGCATAACACTACTTGCGACCCATTCATGTTTAAGATCCCAACCGACTTCCAAGGAATGTGAACTTTTTTACAATTTCTATATGATTTTAGATGGTGTCCTTGCAACTTTTGGGATGTGCTAGTATATCTTGTGTCGCATGTGGTTGCTATTTTTGAGTGGACTGGTCCTCAACTTTTTAGGTTGTTGGTATACGATTCATTCACCCTTTTGGGGTGAATGTTCCCTATGTTCTTCCTCATCACTTCATGATATATCACTCATGAGGGAGAATATATGTCGGGCTGACGACGTTAAACCAAGCGCTCCTAGGAGGTAGCCTAGCTTTAGTTGTGTGTATTTGCTGTTAGTCTAGATTGATTTTCGAGTACCCTATTTAGTTGTGTTTCACTCATACTCGTTATCTCCATAACAGTTTTGACTTATAACTTGCCCTTTTTTTTCTTTGTTGATGTCGAGTCTACATTTTATCGATTTCTAATGAAAACTCCATGTTTCTTATGTTTGTGAGCCTCATTGATGGATGATTTCTTGGATATTGGTAAAATCTCTCCCATGGTAATATCACTGTAACTCTCATATTTTATTTTTCCTGCATTTGTCATAATCATCATTTTATACATTGAGGGCAATGTTTGGTTTAGGTTTGGGGGTGAGGTTTATGAGTTTTTTCTGTATTTTTCAAAAATTTGGAACTAAAATTTATTTCACAATTTACTATTGTATTCTACTCAATCTCCATTGAATACATAGTTAATTATGATTGTGTGACAAATTTTCACTTTGAAAATGCATTCAAAATCTAAGTTTCTTTCCAATGAAGATGATGTGCTTTCAAGTATGCCTTTAAATTGGAGGAATACATGCTTTCACGTGTCACTTTTATATATCAATAGGAAAACATATGGTTTGATATTATCTTTAAGTTAAATATATTTCATGAGATTTTTTTCAACTCGATTACTTTTTGCACTATAAGCCATATTAGCATGATTTGAAGTTGATGAGTGAGATATGAGCTAGAAAACCTTAGAATAATAGTGGAGACTTAACCCGTGAAAGTTTTGAGCCATTCTTTTCTTTCTGAGTGTTAGATAAATATACTCTAATTTTTCTTGAGTTCGCATTAAGTCGTTGATGATTTCATTATTCTCATTTTTTTTATCAATTGCTTTGAGAATTAAATTATTGCACTAGAACTTTTTAGTTTATTTAGTTGAGATGTCATAATACCAACCTGAACTTAAGAAATGATGTAGGCAAGTTTTTCTTAAACCTTTTCTAGCCTTTTTACTTACCCACTCATTAGTTCCCTTTTGAAGCCCTTTGAGCCGTTGATAGCCTTTTATTTGTTAACCCCTTATCAATACCCAATTTATCTAAGAATGTATATGGATGAATGTTAGTTGGAAATGGGCAATTAGAAAGAGGAGAGTCAAATATACCATGAGTCCTCAGTGTTGAAACATTTTATTGAGTAGAAGAGGAAAAACATGTAGTTGAAAAACAAAAAATGAAGAAAGTAATTGATGGTTAGAACATTGATTTACTCTTCATAGCTCTTGTGTTAGTTTAATGGGTGTATACATTCTTAGAGATTTTTCGTATACTTTTTTCCATTCTTTGTTAGCCATTACCTAAGCCCCATTACAACCTATTAAAGTCCTAGTTGATCTTAAGAGATGGTTAGTTTCGTAGATGTGGAGATTAAATAAATAAGAACTATGATGTATGATTTAACATTCTTAAAAGTAATTGATATTCCTGTCCATGAGATCATATTCATTCCATTCTTGAAAAGTTCGTTCTTCATATTACTATATGTGAGATGATTGTTTTCCATTATTTACTCTTTTCCTCACATATAAACTGAGTGAAATAACAAATCTCTGAGTGCTTTATTGTGAGTGACATGAGAGGTTTGAAGTCAAAACAAACTTTCTAAAGGAGATTTAGTAATTGTTTTACTCTGAAATAAAAAAGTTATGTTGATATGGCCATGCGCACACACACTTCGAGTTGGGAATAATTGATGAAATTTATTTAACCTTTGGGTATTATTAAATTGTTGTGAGACTCTTTGATATATTATTGTGAGACTGTTAGCTATTTTAAAATTTTTTTGGCAATTAAATTCTTACTCTGAGGATAATAGACTGAGTTACCATGTTTTGAAAATTTATGAGTCATAATGTTTGTGGGTAACATTTCTGGAAACCCTCACGAGACTATAACTCGTCCACTAGAGGTAATCTAGGGGTTTAAAGCCTTGTTGCACGTTTAAGGTAAGTGCAACCGATGATTCCTGCGAAAGTGAGTTAGATTTTATTTTATTTTTTTGCTCGAGGACTAGCAAAATATAGGTTTTGGGGTATTTGATATTCACATAATTATTACATAATATATCCCTTAATTTATATATGTTAGTGTTTCGATTATTATGATTTATAATAATTATTTCGTTTTCATGTCTTAGCAGGAATTTGAGTGTGAACGATGAAATCATATTAAGGCGACAATTTAAGAAATGACAATTGGTCGATTCTAGCGGTGGTACAAAGTAGAGGGACACATATCTAGACCTAACCCTAATAAACCTAGGTCCACCTAATTTAACCTAAGCCCAAACCAAAAAAAAATGCTAACCTAAAAACCCAAGCCCAATATAATATGAGAACCCTATTTAGCTCCCCCCATCTTAGAGAAAGGGGGTCTCATCTCTTATTCTCTCTTCTTCCACATCCCTTCTCCTTTTCCACGTTCTTTCTCCCATCTTCTCTTTTTTAGCCACCACACCACTCCACCCTGCTGGCAATCCTCGCTCGATAGGAGAGCCGGCAGTGATAATCCCGCCATCACCCTTCATCTCGTCGTCTCTCTCGTTCTCCCAGCAAACAACCACCTCCTCCTTCATCCCACTGAAACAGGGGGCGTGACAACCTTGTTTCACGTCATCACGCCACACAGCCACCACCACCATCGAGCACCACGTTCTCCGCCATCACCCGAGCACCACCACAGCCACCTCGCGCACACAACAGTCCCTGTTTCTCCTCCTTCACGAACCGCAGCCCCTGTGTCTCCCCTTTCTCGGCCTCCTTCCTGTTTACCTCTCTCTTTTTCACTGTTTCTCTCTCTTTCACGACCACCGTTACGAACAGACCACGCGACCACGCCATCAGCCTCCACCGTCGCGAAACAGAGCCTCACCACGACTCTGTTCTGCCTCACCACAGGACCTTCCTCCCCTCTCTCGGCATCTCTTCGTCTCGACATCCTTCCTGCCTCCCTCTCTCCCGATCACCGTCGCAAGCGGCGCGTCAGAAAGTGTCACACTTCGACAGGAGAAACAGGACTCCGCCACTCCGATCTCTGTTTTTTTTTCTGTCTGTTTTCTTATCTCATTGCTTCCTCACTTTCTCTTTTTTTTTTTTGCAGGTTCAGAACTAGGTTGGATCAGGAGAGGAAGCTCGCGAGGAGCGGAGCAGATGCTGTCGCGCTGGAGACGAAGCTCTGAAGAGTCGCACGATTTTCGGGCGGGAGAAAACTGATTTGAAAATCAGTTTTCATTATTTGCACCCCGGTGTTCACTCTGAGCCACCACAGTGCCATTAGCAGCTCTTTTCTCGGGATTAGTGTCAGTGCAGAGATGGTTTCCACCTCCAATGATGTTGTGACCACCGCTACCATGGAGAGCTAAACCCTTCGCCAAGGCTACGATGAAACCACGGGATTTCCTAGAGTTTGTGTATTTAAATTTATTATTTTCTTTATGCTTGAACGTTAAACACATTTGATTTATGATTTTTAATAATTTGCTTTCACCGATTATATCCTGATTAATTATCTAGACTAGTCAGTAGTTAGAAGTACCCTTTGTTGAAATTCAAAAGCCTGATTTAATCAATTATTCTGAATTTGTGATTGTGTGTGCCGTAAGAAGACACGCAATGCTAGGGGTTTAGGATTAATTAAAATAAACCTGTGATTGTGTGTGCCGTAAGAAGACACGCAATGCTAGGGGCTTATACTTTTGCTGAAATCAATTGCGAACTTAGATTAATCTTTAGGTTAATCATGTTAATTCATGAAAATAATAATTTGGATTACACAAATCTCAAAGAACCTGTGGTGGATTCAATGCCTTGGTTTCCCTTCTCATATTCTCTAAAACTTTCTATTTTGTTTTTTTTTAATTTGATTTTTAGTTTAGATATTTTAATTGTTGTAACCCCATTTAAATTAGTTTAAATAAACTCTGAAATTTAATTGCAACCACAGTCCTTGTGGGATCGACCTGTACTTGCCCTTGTCTACCAGTTAGACACTGTGCACTTGCAGTTATTAAAATTAGGTTAAATTAACCTATTTATTTAGGTTAGTTAAATCTGCATCAGTACTCACACCATTTATTGCCCTCTTTTGTACTTGGTCAAGTTGAATACACTTCCAGATAATTTTGAAACCTACAAAGAGAATGTAAGTAAAAAAGAAATGCTAAATTCCAGAGTGAAGACAAAAATATGTATATAATATATAACATATATAATATAATTTGATTAACAAATCTTACGATTTACGATTAAATCTAAATCTTACACATTACAATGTACTTATAGTTCACAATTCACTAGCATTAATAACGACAATTATATAAAAAGAATATATAATGCCATTGAAATAAATTCAGTAATTTCCTTAAAGGGCAACTCATTACTTTTTGTTACCAAGATCAGATAATTCATTTTTATACTCAACAATGCTTTACTTTGTAAAATAATAATAATAATAACAACAACAACAACAACAACAATAATACATCAAACTGTCCTCTGATCAGCACCATACACGTGTCATGATAACCTCGTCAACAGAACGAAGTAGGTCTGATTGTACCTCAACCCAGCAAGGCCCAGACAACACTAAGCTCATCATTGGCAGAATATAGACAGTCTGGTCCGAGTTGCAATGAGCTAGTAAGCCCACACGTCAAGTGATTAGACCCAATACTCATAAGACCTCTAAGGCAAGAATCTGAGAAATCTACTCAAGACAGGCATGCCAGCAACACATTGGATCCGACTAGGAAACATATATTAGAGTATAAGTTGGGCAAGGAAACTTCCTTGCATGGAAAACACTCAGAAAGGGAAACCTCTCTCATAGATCTAAGAGCACGAATCGTGTAGGGAAACTATCCCACATGGACAACTCCTAATTATGAAAGGATATCCACAACAAGATATCTTTTCCTAAACTATGCTACCAAAGGCCTTGCCAAACAAGGAATCCTTCACTATAAAAGGGAAATAAGGTCGATGAACTAGAGGTACGCTACATAATCCTCGTTTACAGTTTTAAGCATCTTCTAAGCCTTATCTAACTTAAGCATTGAAGTGCAATTGGTCACCACATGGTGGTCGTTTGCTCAAGTTTGCTACCAGTAGAGGTCTAGGTAAGCAGCAAATAAGGAGAACAAAAATCAACTACATTAGTTTTGCACCGTCCGTAGGGATCGACAGAGTTTCTCAAAATGAACTGTAGTTCCACATTTTCCAGAAAATCAGTGTGATGGTGACAATGAGGTCTCGCAACAATGGAGATGCTGCCGAGCTTTCGAATGCTCAAACCGGTAAAGAATCGCCAGTCCCCCCCCCCACCACGGGAAGAAACTCCTCAGACCCTCGTGTCGGTGGCGGCCGTAGCAGACCCAAGGGTGGACATGCTTTCAACACAGATGCAACAAATCACATAAATGCTAGAGGCTCTCAAACAGTGAAATCCTCCACCTACAAAGGGAGGTCGTAAGCTGCGAAGGGCCCGATCCTCAAAAAATTTTAGAAACATGTTCAAGATAAGGCCTCCAATTACATCGGGTCCAGGTCTGTTACCCTTCTCAATACCAATCTGTCCAACGTCCTGGATTCCACCAAGGATTGGGAAGAGCTAAAATGGCAGCCTAATCAGCTAGGAGACCCTGCTTAACGCAACAATAGCAAATATTGCGCCTACCACAAGGAAGGCAGACATGTTACTGAAAATTGCAGAAACCTTAGAGGAGAAGTCGAGTACTGGATCAGGAAAGGCAAACTCAAGGAGTTCCTAAGCTCGGACAAGAAGCAAAGCCGAGCAAAAAAAAGAGCGGACGCTGTCAAGGAGATTGAAAAGTAAGCTCCATGCGTCATTTACGTTCTCCATAGGGTTGGTCTTGAAAGAGAACAATCAAACATGTCCCACAAGAAGACACTGACCTAGATGTGGATACCATCTCAATATGAGGACCGACAAGTGTAGTATGCACAAGTTAACAGCCCAATCTCAGCACTGATGTTTATGGAGATGGATCTCTAGGGGGTACATTCTCCTCACAATGACACCCTGGTCATCTCCACCCTTATCGCTAAGTGGGAGGTAAAGTAAGCCTTGGTGGACACTGAAAACTCACTAAATGTCATGTTTCTCAGTGCATTCCGAAACATGCAGTTACAGGAGAAATACCTAACTTTCGCCACCCACCCTATGGTCGGATTTAGCGGAGAAAAATGCTTCCCCATCGGAAAGATCAATCTAATGGTTGTGGCAGGAGATCCACAACTACGAAGTGCCTTGTCCAAGAGTTCATGGTAGTTGACGCCATATCCACTACAACATAATTCTAGGAAGGTCGTGATTTCATCATATGGAAGCAACGGTATCGACCCTACACCAATGTATAAAATATACAACCAACCATGCCCAGGGGAATATCCGAGGAAATCAATCAGCAGGGAGAGACTGCCATTATGTAGCCCTAAAGCAGCTAAATTGTTGGCAGTTACAGCTCGGGCCCACAGAACTAACATGTCAGGCATTAGGCCTAGACAAAAGAGGTGAATCACTCTATAAGGGCGGAGGAGCCCAGATAACCAAAGTGCAGTTATACAGAGATTCAGAAGTCAAAGCTATTAACACAATCCAGACTACCAAATAACTAAGTAACGATACTTCAGCAAACGACACCAACTCCAAGAGCTGTTAATCTGCAAGGAATTGCCCGCCAGAATGAAGTCTACTATTCAGCAACTTTGTTAGATTAAAAAAAACTTTGCTAGAGTGACCATGCAATCCAAGCCAGGACCATTTGCGCCTCCTTCAGGGCCAGATTAGCTCCATCTTTGCTCGAAGTTAAATTAATTGTTACTTTGATTTCATTTTTTTTTCATTTCAGTTTAGAAGAGTTGTTCGTATAAGACACATTCTTGAAATAAAATAGATTTTATTGATTGCAATGAGAGTTACTACAAAGCTTGACGGCCAACTAGTACATCAATTTATACACTACAAGTATCTAAGTCCGATGCAAACATCTATTCGCCGAAACAAGGGTGTTGACTACGATATGCTAATCCACCTCCAGAAGAAAATGTGGTTGAAGTAAAGTGTCAGCGAAAGAAGGCGAAAGAGCGCGCTCAATTAATTGTTCCATCGAATCACCCTAGAAAGAGGATTCAAATGTTGCAAGCATAGTACATGAAGAGGGTTGTGAATACTCACTCAACTCTTTGCCCCGTCAATCTGTCTCATGAAGAGGAACAGAAGGAAGTGACTGAAAGCTGACGAGGAAGCTGATGGAGCAATAGAATCGTCGAGGTTTCACAATGCTACCAAATGGAGATACCTCTCAAACATGTAATGACTAGGGTGACACAAAGATACCACCTCGGGAACGAAAGTCATGACCTCCAATGCTCCCATCAACCATAAACTAACTGCGAGGACCATCCCTCAACTACAGTAAACGGATGAGTGAGTCTTTGAGCACCAAAGGATTGAAGACAAACCTTGTCCCCGAGAGGAAGTCCGTAACTCTTTTTCACAATGTAAGAAGATATTACAAGATCTAATGGGATCAATCAGATGCCCACCCAGATCAGGTGGCACCACATAATTGCAAGTCTTATTAGGACTCATTAGTGCAAATATCAGAACAATCAAAAACTCCAGTGAAGGAGATCTTCCATCAGCTTTTAGAAAACCCAAAGCAAACTCTCTGGTAAGATGAATTGATTAACATGCTCTACTATTCTCATTGCATTACTTGAATGCAAAATAGCTAGCCCATATATAGGCGAAATGGTTAACGAATAGGCGTCGACAAGCAGTTCTTCAACATTAAATGTCATACTGGAAATCGGGAAAACGACAGTTCCAATTGCAACTGCACAAGTCCACATCCTTTGAATTAATGACCCTACAAACAACCCCATTAATTTGGGAGCAATCGATATTTCATTGTCTTGTAGAATGTGATGTACCCCTGGTACGTTGATTCATAAATATTTTTTTATTGGGCCCCTTAACTAATGGGCCCAAGTTTATGCTCTGCCTGATCAAGCCCAGCACACGCAAACGAACAAACACCAAAGTCCCTTAGCGCCACAGAATAAGGAGTGTGCCTATAGAGTGTTATCATCAAACATAAGGCATCAACTCCACTATTATTCTGCTATTGTTCATTAAATCCAGTCAATCTATTATTAGTCCGATCAATCGATCTGATGCTGGAATCAGACCGACATGCGAGTTAAGTAAGTTAGGACACCCACAATCAGACTTACATGCCCAAAATCTTACATGCGAGCTAAGTAACTTAGGACACCCAAGTCAGACTTACACGTCCATAATCTTATAGACGAGTTAAGTAAGTCAGGACACCCAAGTCAGACTTACATGCTCAAAACCCTACATGCAAGCAGAGTAAGTTAGGACACCCAAGTCAAACTTACATGCCCATAATCTTATTATGAATAAAGCTTAGTCAGCTCCGACCGATTACAATAGCTTCTGGTCCGCTCTAACACCTAGCCCGCCAAAAGCGGATGATGATGGATTAGAAAGTGGGAGCTTAGTCAGTGTTTGTAATACATGACCATAATGGCTTGCCATGGACCATTTTCCAACTATAGATAATGGTCTCCAAACCTAACCATAGCTTAGTCGGTTTCGACCTATGCCAGTAGGTTTTGGTACGCCATATTGTCCAGTCCATTAAATTAAACAGGTGCCAACGGTTTAAAGAGTGGCAGCTTAGTCAATGCTCTCATGCCTGATAAAGATGGCTTGCCAGGGATTTGTGTCCAAACATGGGCACTAGAGACCGAACCCAACCAAAGTTTATTCAGTGATGATCGATGACGATAACTTCTGGTTTGCTCAAAGCCTAGTCCGCAAATAATGGATTTCGACGGCCTAGAAAGTGGGAGTTTAGTTAGCGCTTTGGACGCCTAATTAAGATGGCTTACTAGGGGTCACTACTCATATGCATACAGTGATAGCCAAACCCTGACCAAAGCTTAGTCAGTGGTCGATGATGATGACGATTTTCGTCCACTTGAAGCCTAGTTTGCTGCATGCAGATTTCGACGGCCTAGAAAGTGGGAGCTTAGTCAGTGCTCATGTAGCCTATTGAAGATGGTTTGCCAGGGATCATTGGCCAACTACAGACAATGATCGATGAACCCCCGCCAAAAGTTTAGTCAGAACGACTAATGATGATAATTGTCGGCTCACTCCAATTCCTTGACCCCAGTTTAGTTAGTCATAACTGGAGATAACAACCCCCAATCCATTTAAGCCTATTTTACGAATAGCAAACAAAGACGAGTCAAAAGTTCGGTGAAAGGTCTGAATGCTTGACCCAGACGACTCGCAAGAACTACAGTCCAACCATATACAAGGGCAAAAGTGCTGGGATCACAGTGTAACTAATACACTTAAAAAATCAACAACAACTGCTGGTTCAACAGACAACCAAACTGCCAGACAAAGGGTGTATTACATTCCCTGATCTCTAAAAAGGAGTCTGACCAAAACTACACAAACTATCACAGCGCAAGAAGTCAAAGCTCCCAACAATGACTTAAACATAAGCTTCCTAGCCCAACAAAGTTCCTTGTCTGACAATTAATGTCAAAATAAGACAAAGAAAGTAAAAGCTAGTAGGAAAAGCAAAAGGAAAACAAACAAGTGCAAAGTTCTATTCATTTGTAAACTTGAATACAAGATTCACCCCTCATCAGTAGAATTAGATACAACATAACTAGACTTCGCATGGGAAGAAGCATGAGAAACATCTGTAGGTGTTGCCTTTCGACCCCCCTCATCAAGGTCGCCTTCTTCTTTAGATGAATCGAAAGGCGCTCCAAACTCTACATATGCAATCTCTTTATAATAGGAGAGATCCTAGTTGGGATGCTCCTCTTTTATCATATGCAATATCTCCAGCCTTCCATGCACGACTCTACTGAATTCAAATGTGCCCTGAGCCTTGTGAAACTCTTCTTCATGCCGTCTTGGCTCCGTGAGCTTCTGCTTTAGTTGTTCCAACTCACCCGACATGATTTCAATCTTGGACTGCTCAACATCCAGCTTATTATTGGCGATATTTAGCTCACTTTGTACCAGAAGGAACTGCTCTCCAGCGGTCTGCGCACTCTTGGCATGAAACTCAGCATTAGCTTCCAACTACTGACATAGGACAGTCCACTCAAACTCCTTTTTTATCCTCTCAGCATGAAAAGCCTGCAATTCAGCTTGCATTCCATCCACAGTCTCATGGGCAAGCTACAAGTCATGACGGACAAGGTTCAACTCTTTCTCGAACCGATCCCTCGCAGACACTACCCCAACAAAGTCGGACTCAAGCGCTTCCAAGTGAGCCTTCTGAACCTCCGACCTCATGGACTTGGACTCCACTTCAGTATCTGAGAAAACTTCAAGTTTCTTCCTCAACGACTCAATCTCGTGGAGAACGTCAGAGTATGATTTTTGCAAATTTGTGAAGACTTGTTCCATGGTATAAACCCTCTCACGAGCAACCTCGACTTCAATTCCAAATGTGACCACTTGATTCATATATAACATCCCCAGCACAATATGTTTTTGCCCTTTATCTAAATGCCCTCCTAGTGTTTCCCTCACTGGCTCCGAAGCCCAGTTCGCCAGCCAGTTACTCCACCAGCTAATATGCTTCCTCGCAGCAAAAGAGATTTCAACCTCCTAATGCCAAGCTTGGTTTCTCATCCTTATTACATCTGAAGCAAATAGACTAATCCGAGCATCCGGATTAGGATCATTCGGAACTGGAATCACCCCAGCACCGTTCTTAGCCATCTTCACTGCATCAGGGCCCTCATCAACAACTTTCCCTTTGCCCGCAACAATCGGCTCTCTTTCATGTGTTGATCCAGCATCAGCTGGTGGAGAAGAGAGAAGAAAGTTATTCCTTGGACCCATTGTTAGTTGAAGATGTGGACAAAAATGAGAAGGAACACAGTACGGGTGACAAGAAGGAGAACCTTCACCATGACGCCGATGATAAGACGACTTTTCAACAGGCTCATGACCCAGAGAAGACACATCTCAAAGTCCTTTACTGAAAAAGGATGACCATCATAAAATTCCATGCCTGCCTGCAGGAGTATTCTATTCAGAAACTCCGCATGTTTGGTGCTTAATTTGGTATCATCATCCACGCGCACATTTGCAGATACTCTCTTTCCAATCTAGGAAGAAAGATAGGAGCCACGGCTTGAGAAACAACAGTCTCATCAGGCTCTTGCTCGGCAACATCATGTCCTTCGAACGAGGCCAGACGCCTGCGAATGGACCTAGATAAAGCACGAGATCTCTTCGGATGAACAGAAAAAGGAAGCACCTCATATATTTCTGCCCACTTCGAAAGGCTTTGAACCTTGAGCTTGGGAAGCCTCCTCGTCCGCGAAACAGACACACCTTCAGCCTTGGCTTCTTTACTCGATACACAGTGGGAGCCACATGCCAATGAGCCCACAGATCGTTGCACTCAAAATTAAAAGGCTTAAGGACAACTTCTACCTCTAGACGAGGCATGTCGCGGAACGCATCCAATGTTGTTTTATCTTCAGCAGAAATAGGCGAAGTAGAAAATCTCCCTGCAAAAATCATAACAAGTCAATCTAATGTGCAGTTAACACAAGCAAGATCGAAAAAGGAGTCAACTAACTATGTGGTCTAAATTCATGCTCAACGAGACGACCAACAAGCTCAAAATACGTCGAGCCCGCTGAAGCCATGAAACATAACTTCTACCATGATTTAAAATCATCAGGTAGTTTGCTAAAGCAGTCCGGTAATGTCACACACACAACGTGCTCGTTTATCCAAGGAGAAATAAGCAATTGTATCACCCACGAAGACACTCGGACACCAATGTCCTTAGCCCTAATTAGAACGGTAATCAAAGTCCTATAAGTGTTCAACACAATTTGAGTGAGTGCAATGCTAGGTATGCTAGGAACTCCCAGATCTCCCTGATGACAGGAAAATGAACATCTGATTGAAGGATACCTCGGTGAAGACGGATAAACCTTTCATGAGGGTACAATGGCGTCAGACCAACGCCTAAAGTGCATAGCACCAGATCATCAACATCTTGTATGTCTTACGGAGGCTTCCGAATTGGATTCAAAGAGCAACATTTCCTTAAAAAACTTATGGCCTTTGGCAAACAGTTCATTAGAAAATTGATCCTAGCCTGCCATGAGAGAAAGCACAAGCTTTCGAATGCGAAGGTTAAGCAAAGTCAAAAACACAACAAACAACATGGTAAAGTAGAATATCTGAGATCGAAAAACTAAAGGAACTATATTCCACAGGATGGAGATCTTTATAGAAAACTGAACTCTCGCCTTTCCTGCTTTCAAGTCGGCGCACGCTCAATTAATGTAATTCACTGCTCGAGGAAATCATTCAGACTCAATCATGATGGCAACATGACTGCTTCACGAAATGACCTAGTGGATCGATTAGACGACCCGCTAACTCGAGGGAGTAGTTGATGATACAACAAACCATCCTCTGATCAACACCATACACGTGTCATGATAATCTGATCAATAGAACGAAACATGCTTGATTGCATGCTCAATCATTAGTAGAATCCAGACAGTCGGGTCCGAGTTGCAATGAGCCAGTAAGCTCACACGTCATGTGGTCAGGTTCAATACTCGTAAGACCTCTAAGGCAAGTGTCTGAGAGATCTACCCAAGACAGGCAGGCAAACAACACATTGGATCCAACTAGGAAACATATATTAGAGTATAAGTCGGGCAAGGAAACTCCCTTGCATGGACAACACTCAGAAATGGAAACTTATCCTACAGATCTCAAAGCACAAGTCATGTAGGAAACTATCCCACATGGACAGCTCCCAATTAGGAAAAGATCTCCAAAAAAATTTCTATTTTCCTAAACTACACCACCAAAGGCCTAGCCAAACAAGGACTCCTTCACTATAAAAGGGAGATAAGGTCGATGAACTATAGGTACGCTATATAATCTCAGTTTACAATTTTAAGCCTCTCCTAAGCCTTATCTAACTTAAGCATCAAAGTGTCATCGGTCACCACACGAGGGTCCTTGGCTCACATTTGCTACCAGTGCAGGTCTAGGTAAGTAGCGAGGAATGAGAGCAGAAATCGACTACATCAAATAATAATAATAATATCATCGTAGAAGGTACGAGGTGGCATGATGTAAGTTAATGTTAGGAACATGTGTCATGCCTTACATGTTTTCTCTTGCCTATTTATAGGCATCAATTTTCTAAGATGAACGAAGTCTTTGTAATGATACAGAAAGAAAAGAATGTGATGGAATCTACTCCCTTAGTTGAATTGAATGAAACAATCTCATATTAGTATATTAAAGTACGTTATCAGCACGACTCTAAACAACTGAGCAAATAATTTTATTTTATTTTTTTAAGTTGAAGAACCTAAATCGCGAGTAATTCTAACTAATGAATGTTCCTATTTACTCTAGTTTTCTTTTCACTCTTAGCATTTTGGATGTACGTATCTCTACCTCAAATTAATATCATATTAATTTGATTTTATATCACACTAACATACATATACATATTACATTTTGATTCATTTTAGCATAAGTCTCATATATATATCTTGTGAATTGTTAAAATACATGCTATGTGTTTCACATGTTTTTGGTTTAAAGTTTTATGAACACATTATTTATGTATGTCATCTATACATACTTTCTTATAGATGTTGAATCTTGCAAAACTTGAGTTTCAAGCTCTTGCTATTAATGGAGTATCTGTAAAAGAGATTAGGTGACGCAATTAAAAAAGAAAATGCAGTATCTGTAAAAGATAAGACATCTGCACTTATTTTCTCACCATATTCATGATGATCGCAAAAATGAATATCTTGCTAAGAAAGATCCTTTAGTTTTATAGAAATATTTAAATGACAGATATGACCACCAGAAGACAATCGTACACCATCTGGCCTAGAATGAATGGTTAAACTTAATATTTCAAGATTTTAAAATGTTGTCAAAATATAATTTTGCAATGTTCAATAGTGTTTCTCGTCTCAAGTTTTGTGGTGAAAATGTGATAATTGCTTAGATGATTGAGAAAACATTATCTACCTTTCATGCATCTAGTTGGCTCCAGCAGTAGCAGTATCAAAAATATCATTTTACTATTTACTCTGAATTAGTGACTTGTCTTTTCATAGCAGAAGAAATACTAAGGTTTTAATGATAAATCGTAATGTCAGATCATCTAGTTCTACGGCATTTTCAGAAGAAAATACCAACTATAGCTCTCAAAAAGGTTGAGGCAAGGGACATAATAGGAATAAATACTCCAAAAATGGTGGTTACTTTGGAAGAGGTAGCCACTATGACCACTCCAGCAGAGGTGGCTATAACAATTATTCCAGCAAAGTTGGTTGCCCTCACAGCAGTAGTCACAATACTTACCATAAATGGTCCAAAGCTCCCGTTCGGGAAGCTGATAAAATTTATGTGAAGGATACTGAGAATCCTTCCAGAGATGATATTTGTCATAGATGTGATAAACTTGGACATTGGTCCGTGTTTGTCGTGCAATAAAAAATATCGAGCTTCCATTAAAACCAAATAAACAAGTTTGATGCAATGGGAAGTAATACTAATACATCTGAATATACAGTCATTGTTACTCACTTGGACTCTTTAGACTTTTTCCAAGATGTTGGAAAGACATCTTTGTAACTTTCTTAGTTTTAAGGATATAGGCTTCAATGGGTATCATACTGAAACAACTATTGAAGGGAGATATGACATTATAAAATCTCAAGTTATTTCTACTTATATGTAAAATATGCACAGTTTATCGACACTTATATAGATTGATAGATTGTTGACTACTTATATGTTTATTATTTACAAGTATGGATCATGACATGCAAATGTGGGATGATGATACATGTTTGCTTGTTAGTGCCACCACACATACAATATTAAAAAGTCACAAATTATTCCTATCCTTAGACAATACAACACAAAAAGATGTCTACCATAGTTGGACCTGTGCAAATAATTGAAGGCTCTGGTAGAGCTCACTTAGCATTACCAAATGGTACCCATTTATTTATTCGAATGCATTATATTCAAGCAATTCCAGAAGAAACTTGCTTAGTTTTAAGGATATACGTTTCAATGGGTATCATATTGAAACAACTAATGAAGGGAGCAAAGAATATTTATGCATCATATCTAGTGTTGGAAGCCAGAAGGTCACACTAGAAAAATTATCCATTATCTCCTTAGGACTATATTGTACAACCATTAGTACTATTGAATCACATGCCATTTTAAGCTAGAAGCTTAAGGCATGTCACAAACCTATTGACCAACACACTTTGTTTCTTGGGTCTTCCTGGATCCTCCATGTTGATGAAAATTGTTGAGAACTCTAATGGCCATCCTTTATCACACGCTCAACTTCACCTCCCTAGTGGATACTTATGCATTCCTTGCTCAAAAGGAAATTTTATTACTAGACCACACCCTCTCAAGGTCGCTATTGAGTCTCCATCATTCTTACAAAGAATACAAGGCGACATTTGTGAACCAATTCACCCCACTGGTGGACATTTTAGATATTACATGGTTTGAATAGATGCTTCCAATAGATGGTCTTTCATGTGGTTTCTTTCATTTCACAATTTTTATTTTGTTAGATTTCTAACACAAATTATCAAACTTAGAACCCAATTCCCTGGTCATCCTGTTAAGTCTATCCACCTTGATAATGCAGTAGACATCACATCACAAGTGTTTAATAAGTTTTTCTCCTCCATAGGGATTGATATTAAACATTTAGTCCCACATGTACATCCACAAAATGGTTTAACAAGATCTTTAATTAAGCGTATACAACTTGTTTCTAGACCTTTACTTATGCAGTCCCAACTGCCCACTAGTGCTTGAGGACTTGCAATCTGGCATGCCGCAAAACTTCTTCGCCTTATAGCCACTTTGTACCATTTGTATTCAATTTTACAACTTATGAAAAGTTAACGCACTAAGATGGGTCCTTAACACCGCCTAGCATTTATGTCGATTTTGACTCTCCTTTTATTATTCGTTATCTTGAAACGTTAACTAGCAACATTTTTACTACTAGATTTGCAAACAGTCATTTTGTTGAGACTATTCCCACCATGTGAAAGAACAATGTGAATTATCATGGAACGCTTTCATTTTGTTTCACATACCCAAAAAATCCCAATGTGATGACGAGCTACGGAGAATATTACAACTTTAGACAATTGCAAATTAATCACATGTTGCATTTAATGATGTGGTTAAAGTAACAAAGTCACATGTGCCAGCAATGAAGGCACCTGCTTGTATTTGTGTCCCTAAAGGCCAAATTTTGAATAAGGCAGCTAATGAATCTATTCCACGCCAGAAACGTGGCATGCCTATAGGTTCCAATAAAAATTCATGTCCTAATGCTCCCGATAAGCAATTATTAAAACTCCTGCAAAAGTGTACAAGCTCCAGCAGAAACTGTACATGAAGCTCTACAAGTAGCATTACATAATGCTCCTAAAGAGGTTATAGCTCCAGCAGCAACAACATTACATAACACTCTTGAAGTGGTAATGATATCCCAAAAGTGATTCAAAAAGCCCTCGAAGAGGCTCGGGTACCTAACAATAATGGGACCTCAATATATTTAGGAAAAATGTGGAATCAAAATGTAATGATCATCGATGACATATTTGTACATATGGTAGCTACCGAAATATATATCAAAGAGCAATGATCTTTTAAATGATATTGAACCATGTAGTATCTATGAATGTCGACAAAGAAATGATTAGCCAAAATGGAAAGATGCTATCGAAGTATAACTGGGTTCTCTCGAAAAATGTGGTGTATTTGGGCCTATAGTACAAACACCAAAACATGTTTACCCCGTTGGTTTCAAATGAGTGTTTGTAAGAAAAAGAAATGAGAAAAATGACATTGTCGGATATAAGGCAAGACTAGTAGCACATGGGTTCCTACAAAAACCCGACATTGATTTTGATGAAACATATTCTTTGGTTATGGATATGATTACATTCCAAGACTTAATAAGTCTTGTAATTTTTGAAAACTTGATATGAGATTGATGAATGTCATAATTGCTTATTTATATGGAGATTTAAACACATATAAATACATGAAAATCTTTGAAGGATTTACTTTGCCTAAGACAAAGTCAAGAAATGATTTATTCGATAAAACCAAGACATGCCTTATATGGCTTGATATAATTCAGAAGAATGTGGTAAAATTGTCTTAGTGAATATCTGTGTAATGAAAGTTATACAAATAATCCCATTTGCCAATGTGTTTTTATCAAGAAATCTATTACTATGTTTATAATAGTGACAATTTATGTAGATGATATAAATCTTATTGGATCTATTAAAGATGTTAAAAATGTTGCTAGTTATTTAAATAAAGAATTTGAAATGAAATATCTTGGAAAAACAAATTTTGTCTCGGTCTGCAGATCGAGGAAAATACTAGTGGAATATTGGTCCATCATTCACAATATGTTGAAAAATATTAAAACACTTTAATATGGACAAATCACATCCATTGAGTATGTCGATGGTTATTCGATATTTAGATTTAAATAAAGATCCATGTAGACCAAAACCAGAAAACTAGGAAATGTTTTGTCCTAAAGTACCATATTAACTGTCATTGGTGCATTGTTATCTTTGGCATAATGTACAGGACCTGATATAACATTTTCTGTAAATCTATTGGTAAGGGATAATTTTATGCCTACTCGTAGACACTCGAATAGAGTTAAACACATATTTAGATATCTTCATGGGATGATTGATATGGATTTATTTTATTCCTGTGAGTTATCTAACCATTCTCATCTAATTGGCTATGTAGATTCATGCTATCTATCTGACCCCCATAAAAGTCTCTCACAGGCAGGTTATTATTTATGAATTGTAACATAACTATTTCTTGGTTATCTATTAAACAAACATTAGTAACTACTTCCTCAAATCATTTTGAAATTATAGTTCTAAATGAAGCTAGTCGAGAATGTATCTAGATCAAATCATTAATTCAACATATAAGCAATAACTGATCTCAATTGCCATCGGTTATTGATTAAACGACTACAATATATGAATATAATGTTGCATGTATTATTCAACTGCAAGAAGACTTCATCAAAGGAAATCGAATCAAACACATTCCAGTAATATTTTTCTATCCACATGAGTTCTAGAAGAATCATGTGATTGAAATCAAACATGTTTGGTCAAGTGACGAGCTCGCGGATCTCTTCACCAAAACACTCCCTAAATCAACATTACAAATTGGTTTATAAGTTTGGTATGCATCAACTAAATCTTCAAAGTACTTAAAGTTTTACTATCATTATGGGGGGGTCAATATTACGGGGGATATCCATAAGTATGTTTATACTTCAAAATCATGAAGAGTTATATTTACTTACTTTATGCATGAAGCAACTTAAGTATGTAAAATTGAAAGTTGTACTCATTTTTCTTCGACGTGATTTTATCCCACTAGATTTTAACGAGAGAGCATTACTTAAACCCTCCATCTTCCTGAAGAATGTTGTAATCTTTTTTCCTTTGCCCTGATTTTTCTCATTGGGTTTTACATGCAAGTTTTTTAATGACACAACAATGGTGATAATTTAGAGCATTTCATTAGGAAGAGACAACATGCGGTGAACATCCAAGGGGAAACATTGTAAAACGTACCCGAATATGATGGATGTCAACCTAGCCACCTCATGCTATGAGGTGGCATGATTTTAACTCCTGTAAGGAACAAGTGTCATGCCTTAAATGTTTTGTCCTGCCTATTTATAGGCATCGGTTTTGTAAGTTGAAGGAAGTCTTTGTAATGATACAAAAAGATTGACAATGTAATGGAATCTACTCCCTCAGTTGAATTGAATGAAACTATCTCATATTAGTATATTATAGTAAATAATAATAATAATAATAATAATAATAATAATAATAATAATAATAATAATAATAATTGATGATACACCAGAATGGTGCCTCCTTTGCAACGTACACGTGTCATGATGATCTCGATGAATGATAGGCCCTAGCGTCAACCCAACACTGATCCGGCCCAAGCAGTTCTAAGCCGGCCCTATGCAGTCCGCCAAACGGACCCAAATTCTTACGGCCTGCTAAGCCCACATGTCTCACAATTATCCTCAATACCTGTAAGCGTTGTTAAGGAAAGTATCTCGATGATCAGCTTCGGACATGCAATTACAACAGATCTTTGCTTCCAACTATGAAGCAAATACCAGAGTACATGTCACACATTGAAACTTCCATCTACGGAGTACTCTCTGATTGGGAACTATCTCCCACGTATCTAGGAGCATAAGGCTAGCAGGGAAACTCCCATCCACGGAACAACTCCTAATTAGATAAAGATTTCCACGAAGATATCCTTCCCTAAACTACGCCACCATTGGCCTAGTCAAACCAGGACTCCAACATTATAAATAAGACATTAGGTTGGTAAGCTAAGGTACGCTACAAATTCCCTGTTTACAGCATTACTCTTTATTCAGATCCATGTCTAACTTTAGCATCAGAGTGCCATTAGCCATCACAATAGTGGTTTGTGACTCCCGTGTGTTCCTTGTACAGGTCAGCAGGTTTGCAGGTCAAGGTCAAAGCAGGGAACGAAAAACAACTCATCAGTTTGGCGTCGTCTATGGGGACGACAAAGTTCTTAACCTTTCATTAGCATCGTTTCTCTTCATAATACAAAAAGATGGTAACCACTAGATAACGCAACAATGGAGAACAAGGGGACACATCAAATGCTAAGACTGGTACTATACCACCGCTCTCAGCGGTGCTGGTGACACACGAGCAGCAAACTCACACCCCCACGCCAACAACAACAATGACGAACCCCAGGATAGATTTTTTGTCATCTCAAATACAACAAATCGCCAAGGTAGAGGAGGCTCTTGCACAACAGAACCCTTCACCTGCTAATGGAGAGTTGGAGCAGCTCAGACCTCCATCTCCAGAAGACAACAGAGAGCAAGCCTTAGAGAGTCAAGCCTCTGTTAATTCTTATTGGACCAGAGGATGCAGTGCAGCCAACGCGGAATCGACTTTCAAAGCAGACAGGCTCACCCTGCAGAACCCGCTCCGCAGAGGGGCACACTACCCGGATGTGTTATATCGTCTCTTTGTTTCACAGTTCGTGGATCGTATCATGAATAAGGCTCTTCCAAAGAAGTTTACGCCTCTAAAGCTTGACTTCTATGATGGGACCATCGACCCATTCGATCACCTATGCCATTACCAGCACGTAATGACGCTCAAAGAAGAATCTGAGTCAGTGATGTGTATAACTTTCCCTACCAGCCTAAAGAAGTCTGCATTAACATGGTTTCATAGCCCCCCACCAAATATTCGATCGACTCATTCAAAACGCTGGCTAAGGAGTTCCTGATGTTTTTTGTCGGAAGTTAGCGTCTCCGAAAAAGCCTGGACTACATACTATCTCTGAAGCAGAGATCCAATGAGATGCTCATAGAGTATGTCACGCGCTTCAACAATGAGCTAACACTCCTTGATGGCTGCAGCGATGACATTGCCGTGACAGCTTTTACCGCAGGCCTAAAAGAATGAAAACTTTATGACTTCCTCACCATGGAACCCGATTTGGATATGACGGAACTCTTAAAGGGCACACAGAGGTACATCACCTTAGAAGATATGAGAACCGTGAAGACGGAAACAAAATTTGAGAAGAAACCCTCCGTTCCTAAAGACGGGAAAGAGGGAAGAAGACGGGATGATGAAGAAATGAGCTAGAAAAGCGCAATGACAACAGGTTAGACCCTGGCCAGGCTAGGCTAGAGAAAGCTTCTAACTACGGTTGATCCAGATCCCTGACCCCTATTAATTCTAGCCTATCGGAGGTCTTGAATTCCATGAAAAACTGGAAAGATCTAAAGTGGTCTCTGAAGCAGCGCGAAGACCCCTCCAAACTTAACAATAGAAAATATTGCTCATACCACAAGGAGGGTGACCATGACACTAACGACTGCAAAAAGTCTAAGGTATGAGATCGAGTGCTGGATCTGCAGGGGCAAGCTAAAGGAATTCATGAGTTCTGAGAAGTGACTAGAATGACCTAAGGACAGGGGGGAGACAGTCAAGGAGATCGAGAATGATACTCCGGGCATAATCTATGTCCTTCATGGAGTCAAAGCAGATGAAGACCAGTCAAACAGATCCCGCCAGCGGACTCTACTGAAGATACGGACACGGCCCGCAGATGAGACAAACGTGTTTATTACTCGAGGGTGCAAAGCTCCATCCCACCTTAACCTTTACAGACAAAGACCTTGAAGGTGTCCACGCACCTCACAACGACGCTCTCGTCATATCAATTTCCATTGCAAGGTGGGAGGTAAATAAGGTTCTAGTGGACACGGGAAGCTCTCTCAACGTCCTATTCTACAATGTTTTCTACACTATGGACCTCAAGGAGGAGAATCTAACATCCTAAGACTATCCACTGATTGGATTTAGCTGAGAAAAATGTTTCTTGATAGGGAAGATAAGGTTAGCAGTAGCGGCAGGAAAGCCACAGCTGAGAAAAATCATGTTCTTGGACTTCATGCCCCTCTACCTACAACCTTATCTTGGGAAGACTATGGCTCCACCATATGGAAGCAGTAGTCTCCACCCTTCACCAGTGTGTTAAGTACACCGCTAACCACTCAGAAAGAACAATACGTGGAGACCAACCAACGACACGAGGTTGCCACAACGATGCACTTAAGCAAATAGAATGTTCCCAAATCCAATTGGAGCTCACAGGGCGACACGAACTGAAGCTAAACCCAGAGACTATGGATAAGTCGCTCCATTTACACGGAGACGAGACCCCAATAGCAGTGGTTCAACACAGAAACAGGGGACATTCAAGCGGTACATGAGCAACTCGCTTTTCAACCCAACGAAGCGAAAAGGTCAATGCAGTCGGGAATATGACCACCCCCTGACAAACAGTCGGTGCAGAAATAAACTTCCATACAAGTAATACTCTTTAGTAACCCCAGGGACATATACTAAGCGAGGCAGTTCGCTGAAGGTACCAACGATCCAACTAGGGCCATGCAAATTCACTTGAGGGCTAGATCGACATCTTTTCCTCGAAAAGTTAGTCTATTTCAGTTGTTTATTTTTATTTTCATAGTCAATGTAGAGTCTTAGTTCTTAGCAACTTATGTGATTTGCAATCATTTAAGAAATAAAAAAAAATATGCAAACACACTCTATTGATTACTAGAAAGATGTAACAACGATCGCTCAAAGGCGGGGATACAAATGACTACAAACTACAAGCATCCGGATTCTATGCGACATACAATAAAGACTCGCTTGAATATTCCAACTACATAGGAACACTCAGAAGCGACAGCTAAGGTATTAAAAGTAAGCTTTGCAAGCTCTTCGACGAACGTTATCCATGAACAAGAGTAGGATGAAGGATCGACATGAGCAAGAGCAGGATGAAATAGTGCGCCCAATACAATGCCTCTATAGACACGCCTCTCAAATATGGTCTGAGGTGGTACAAAATCAGCAATCAGGGGCCTCATGAAACACCAGCCGAAGCTACGACCAACTCACACGCTGGATCCGCTTGACTAGACGAACTTGGGACAAGTATCAAAATGAAACAGATCGAGTGCACCCTCCCGCTAAAGGGATGAGACAAAAATCTAGGAGTCAATGGCCCACTCTAACAAGCCACGTCCAACTCCACCCCAGCTAGAGATCCCGAATTCCAGCACAAAGCGAGGTGACAGGGTTAATCGAGAAGTGATGGAGGCAACCACTCCAAAGATGGTTGTTGGTGTTATCTCTGAAATTAGGCACTCTAGAGCAGCAACGGGGCACCAGCGAATAAACGACAGACTCATCCCTTGGAAGGGACTTCGTAATTCTTGTTCGAAATATGAGAAGAAATTACAAGATCTGAGCGAACCAATTAGGTGTTCACCCAGAGCTGGTGACCATGCATAACAGTAAGTCCCATCATGACTCATCAGCGCGAATGTCGGAACATTCAAAACTCCTAAGTTAGAGACTTCCCTTCAGCCTTTGGAAAACCCAAAACATGTCCTGCGGAAGATGACGCTTACAACGATAAAAAAGCACCATTATATAGACATAGTAGTTCAACAAACTGGCGTTTCAGCATTAAATGTAAGCATTGAATACCGTATGGGAAACGAAGAGATGACGGTTCCAAAGGAAACTATACAGGACCACGTTCATCCAATTAACGAGGCTGCACACAACCCCATTAATTGGGGAGAGTAACCGATACTCAACCGTCTCGCGATCTATGTTGTACAATGTTACTTTTAATCTACGTTGTACACGTAGTGCCTCGATCCTACGAAAAACCCTAGATCTTCTTCCATGGGCCCATGGGCTCAACTCACTATTCAAGCGGTATCCTACCACGTGCCTAACACGAGCATCAGAAACCTTAGTCAGTTCTGACACACGGATCACACCTGCATATCACTAGATGATTTAAAGTACTTTTTTCTCTTAAAAACTCGTCTACACAATGCACTTCGCTAGTGAATGTAGGCTCGCACGCCTGTAACAGGTGTAGCCCCGACCTAACCATGCAAGCTTAGTCAGCTTCGGCTGATGATGACGGCTTCAGATTTGTCCTGACACCTAGTCCGCCTAGCGAATGTCAATGGTTTAGGAAGTGGGAGTCTGCCTAGCTATTAGGCCTGATGATGACAACTCGTTAGGGAGTGTTGCCCCTTCGTGGACACCAATCCCCGAACCGATCAGGTAAGCCTAGCCAGTGACGACCTACAACAGCAACTTTTAATCAAAGCCCAGACCTGTAGCCCCCTTTGTGCGGGTGTAGATGGTTTGGAAGGTGGGAACCTAGTAAGTTCTGGCTGATGTCAACGATTCGCCACTGGACCACTGCTCTTCTACATACCACGGTCGCCGAATTACCAACCCCAAACATATAGCCCCTTCTGCGCAGTTGTAGATGGTTTGGAAGGTGGGAGTCTAGTCAGTTCCGCCTGATGTCAATGGTTCACCACGGGACCACTGTTCTTCTACAGACCATGGTCGCCAAATTACCAACCTCAGATCTGTAGCCCCTCTGTAGAGGTGTAGATGTTTCAGAAGGTGGGAGCCTAGTCAAATTAGACTAATGTCGACGGTTTGCCACAGGACCACTGCTCTTTTATAGACCATGGTCACCGAATTACCAACCCTAGAGTTGTAGGCCCCTCTGCGCGGGTGTAGATGGTCTGAAAGGTGGGAACCTAGTAAGTCCCGAACTAATTCCGACGGCTTGACACGGGACCACTTCTCTTTTACAGACCATGGTAGCTCGATGTGCACAAGTGTACATGATTTGGAGGGTGGGAGCCTAGTCAGTCCCGAATTGATTTTGGCGGCTTTCCACGGGACCACTGCTTTTCCACAAACCATGGTCACCGAACCCCCTCATCTCAAACTTGTAGTTCGCTCCGCGCGGGTATAGATAGTTTGAAAGGTGGAGCCTAGTCAGTCCCTAAATGATATTGACGACTAGCTATGGGATCATCGCTCTTCATTAGAGCATGATCGACAAATTCTCACTTCTCGAACCTATAGTCCATTTTGCTCAGACATAGATGGTTCGGAAGGTGGGAGCCCTGGAGGGCTCTCCACCCGACCCGCGATCCCTTTACAGCTGTCGATCACAGCTCAGGCATCGTCTTCACCCTCATACGTGGTGACATTCTATTTTCAGCAAAGGTCGTTCATGTTGACCCAAAAACTGTCCCATCAACACATGAACGAGTGCTACATGCAATGCCAGCCCGTGCTTATGAAACCTGACTTGGGAGAAGCGCTCTAGCTCAAAGACACCGTACATGCTTAGCTATCACAGTTAACTCATGCCAGCAACCGCAATCAACAATCAGGTAGGCGAAACAAGCCCCTAGTAGTTGACCATAATTATGAGCTATAGCTTGGGTAGCATAGCCCACTGCTAAACCATCCACGGAACACCCACCATTGGATGTAACCAAGCAATAGTGACTTTGAGACTTCACAATAGAGTAGGTCAGAATCACCTGCAACACAAATGGTCAAACTCTCAGCAGCAGATAGACTACTTGACTTCCTATTGACCAAACTAGCCTATGCCAAAGTAAAATGACAAAGCAAAACGGAAAAGCGCGCAATAGGGAAATCGAGCATAATACGAGTACATAACATACTCAAGATAAATATGTTTTCATTAATAGTCGAATAAAAAAAGTACAAGTGTACAAAGTCTATTCCTCATCCGAAGGGGGTACATAAAAAGAAAAGCTAAACTTAACGAATGAGGGAACAGGAGTTGCGTTCGTACGCGCCGCAATCCGAGAATCATGATCCGGATCACCCTCTTCATACGATGACATAGAAACCACTGATAAGTCTGTATACGGCATTTTCTTATAGTGATCAAGGCCCCATTCCAGATGCACCTCGTTCATCAGCACCAGCAGCTCTAATCTACCATGTATAACCCAGCGGATTTCACACTTGCCTTGTTCCTAGAGAAGCTCTTCCTCACGCACCTTCGCTTCAGCAAGTTCACACTACAATAGCCCCAACTTGCCAGTTAGATCGTCGACATGAGACTTATATTTGCAGCACTAAGCTCATGTTGTTCCAGTTGAAGCTGGTCCTCGATTTTTCTCGCCACCCGAGCACTGAATTCCACATCGGACTCCAAATGTTGTCTTTAAGCAGCCCAATCAGCCTCTTTCAAAAAAAATTCTTTGCAGAAGACCATAGCTCAGAGCGCAATTTTGTCATAGCTTCCTACGCAACCTCAAGATCATGGCAGATCAGATCCAACTCTTGCTTGAATCTGTCCCTCACGAACATCGCCTCTACTAAGTTAGACTCAAGGGCTTCCAGACGAACCCTTAGAGTCTAAAAAAAAACGACTAGTTGTTCCAACCTCCTCTCCTCAATCTGCTTCCTCAATAGCTCAATTTCAAAAAACGCATCAAAATACAGCTTCTACATGTTTGAGAAAACACGGTCCATGGTGTACACCCTCTCACGAGCCGCCTCAACTTTCGTCCCATCGACGGCCACCTAGCTCAAGTGAGACATTCCCAACATAAGGTACATTAAGCCCTTATCTATACGCCTCTCTAACGTATCCTCCTCAAGTTTCGGAGTGTGATCCATAGCCAACTGTGACGCATGCTTATGTGCTTCCTCAAAGTGTATTCAACATCAACCTCCTAGTACTAGGCTTGGTTGCTCATCTTCACTATGTCCGGGGCAAACAGACTTATCCGCACGTTTAGTTGAAGCTCTCCTGGACACGAAATTTCACCAGCACCACCCTTCGTAGTTGCCACTGCTCCCAAGCCCTCCTTTGTAGGCTTTCCATTCTGACTGACAGTAAACCCTTTATTGTGAGACGGCTTAGAGGAATCCATAGGAATGGAAGGAAGCGAGTTGTCCAACGGACCCTCCATCACCTTGAGTTGTAGCCTGGAGTAAGATGGGGAACAATGCGAACTATAAGAAACTTGGTATGTGCCACCACGACCACTATCGGATGAACCACCAGTGGAACGATTGGACTCCGGGACCTTGGGAGAATCCTCATCAAAACCTTCCAGAAGAATGGTCCCGAACGGATCAGCACTAGCAGACGCAGCCACAGCGGCCAGCATCAGCTTCTCGTTCAGAGCTTCGACCTGCACAGTAGTCAGATTCGATGCATCTGCAACCCCTGCTAATAGTAGATGGTCCCTTTCCCAACCAGACACTCCAGCCTCCGCCCTAGCAAGTCGATCATGCTCACGCTCCCCTCTTACTAGAGCAGGTCGCTTGGAAGATGACTTAGTCCTAACACGGGACTTCTTCGAACCTATAAAAGAGGCGAGCATCTCAGAAAACCATTCCGTGTCAGACAAAACATGAGCCTTAACTTTGGCTTTCCTTTTTCAAGAATGGGCCCCATCTTTGGACTCAACTCACGACGATCGATAAAAAGGGGAGTTTCATGCCAGTTGCCCTACAACCCACTATGACTAATGTTGATAGGACATATGACTTTCTCCACACTCTTCTTCAGCAAGTCGTGGAATTTCTCTATAGTGTTTCTCTTCTCTGGGGTAAGAAAAGTAATAGGGAACCTCCCTACGAAGAAACACAAGCAATGGTTAGCACACAATTAGCGCAATGTAATCAGAAGATAATGCTACACTTTAAAAGTTGATTGAACTCTCATTCGGGCAAACGACCCTTGAACCGGAAGTACTTCGAATCCGTAGAAGCCAAGAAGCAGTACTTTTGCTAAAACTTGAAGTCATCTGGTAAGTTCCAAAAATAAGCCAGCGACATCATCTTACAAACGACGTGATCGTTCAGCCAAGGAGAAGTCAACAACTGGATCACCTGCAGAGTGACGCGGTCGCCAACCTCCTTAGCTCTATTCAAAATAAGAAAAAGAATCTTGTACCCATTGGTTAGCAACTAGACATAAGGAATTCCAAGAAAATCCAGAAAGCCCCAAGTCACGGCAAGAACAGGGAACCGGACTCCAGTTTGGAGTATCCCGTGGTGCAAACAAATAAACCCCGCCGGCAAAAATATTGGCGTCTGATCATAATTTAGAGCATATAGTGGTAGGTCTTTAGAGACCCTGAATATCTTTCAGATTTCAGAAGGTCGATTCAGAAAGCGACTTATCTTCGAAAAACTCAAGGCCCTTGGCCAAAGTCATGTCATCAAAATGGTCTTTGTGAGCCATGAAAAAAATGAACAAACTTTCAATCAGAAGATGAATAAAACAAAATCTCTAAGAGCAAAGGGAATAGAAAAGTCAGTCTCTGCAGAGAAAAAGATCTAAATAGGGATTGGATTTTCGCCTCTTCTCCACTGATCTGACACACACTCAATTAATGAAGCGTGTGGCTCAAGCACCGATTCAGAATCAATTATCATGAGCGATTTATCTTTTCAAGAAGTGACTTAGTAAACCGATGCGATGGCCTACTAACTTAGGGAGAGTAGTTAGTGATATACCAAAACGGTCCCCCCTTTGAGTCGTACATGTGTCACGATGATCTCGAGGAATGATAGGTCCTAGAGTCATCCCGTTATTGATCCGGCTGAATCAGTTCTAAGCCCGCCCAATGCAGTATGCCAGACGACCCGAATTCTTATAGTCTGCTAAGCCCACGTGTCTCACAGCTATCTTGAATACCCAAAGGCCTGCTAAGGCAAGTATCTCGAGGATCAGCTTCGAACAAGCAATTACAACAGCTCTTCGCTTCCAATTAGGAAGCAAATACTAAAGTACATGTCACACAAGGAAACTTCCATCTACGAACTACTCTCTGATTGAGAACTATCTCTCGCATATCTAGGAGCACAAGGCTAATACGAAAACTCCCCTCCACAACACAATTCCTAATTAGATAAGGATTTCCACAAAGATCTCCTTCCCTAAACTACACTACCGATGGCCTGGTCGAACCAGAACTCCAATACTATAAATAAGACACGAGGTTGGTAAGCTAAGGTACGCTACAAATTCCATGTTTACAGCATTACGCCATCATCAGATCCTTGTCTGACTTTAGCATCGGAGTGTCATCGGCCACCACAACGGAGGTTTGTGGCTCATGTGCTCTCCTTGTGGAAATCAGTAGGTTTGTAGGTCAAGGTCAAAGTAGGGAACGAAAAACGACTGCATCAATAATAATAATAATAATAATAATAATAATAATAATAATAATAATAATAATAATAATAAATGACAAAATATGATAGAAATTACCTAGACAACATCATTGGCTAGTATCATATGGTACTAGTTCCTGGATAACAATGTCTAACTATAAGGATGAGTTTGTTCAAGGGATCAAAGTGGTTTTAGGAAGAGGAAATAAGGTTAAGTTTTGAGAAGATGTTTGGGTGGGTGAGATGTCATTAAAATATAGGAATCCAAGACTTTTTGCATTATGTGAGAGGAAGCATGGTTGAGTGGTTCATTATCATAGGCAAGATAAAAAAATTTGCATTGTGTGAGAGGAAGCATAGTCGAGTGGTTGATTATGATAGGAAGTATAATCGCTATTTGCATTAGGATTTTCATTTAAGTAAGAGCACCCTTTCAATGGGTGAGATGGAGGAGTTTGCTTGTTCGTGACATGCCTTGGAGAGTGTTACTTTGGGTCCAAAAGATGATAGATTGGTGTGGAAAGAAGATAGAAAAAGAAACTTTTCAATTTGTGCATATTTTTCGAGGTTGGCCTTGGAAATTTGCTTGGAATAGCTATTCAAGATTTTCCAACTATCTTGGTGTGGAAAAAGGGTTTGCCTTCACAGATATCTTTTTTTGCGTAGACAATATTGTGTGAAATAGACTACCGTATAAGGTAGAATTAATTCACAGGGAAATTGACATTCAAGTGAAATGCGGTTTTTTAGGTTGATTTGCAAACCACATACCATAGTTCACATACCATAGTCCACATACCATAGAAATATGCTTACAATCAGGGACGGATTTACGTGGGGTCAAGTGGGGGCACTTTCCCCCACTGACTTTAGAAAAAAAACTCGATTTGCCTAACTTGCAATCGACGACGCCATCCCGCCCCACCCCTTCTTCTCTTCCACTATTCTCAGTGATGCTGACAACCCCTTTCCTCCATTTCTTATTTTCTTTACCCTTTATTTGTTTACTGGTAAAAGTGTACTAGTTGAGTTAGTAGAGGTATAACGTATGGAATCACATGTCACGGGTTCGAACTCGGCCGGCGGCATGAGGTAGGGAGGGTTATGGATAAAAAAATATTTACTATGAGAACAACAACCGCTTTGCATCCACTTCTCTTCCTCTCATTCTCTCTCTGTTTGATTTATTTTCCTTTCCCACCAACGCCCTAACCTATTTTTTCTGCTTTGAAGAAGAATAATGTTTTTAAAGTATTTCCTCGAGATGAATTTGTATATCAAGATCTAGTTTAATATTTTATTCATAGGATTACTTTGGAGAAATGACACATTAGTATTTTTGGCCCTTAACTTTATACACCAAATGAATTGACCATATCAATAGAATTGCACGATGTCGAGTTCTCGCCTTGTTATGTATATTTGAAAGGCAAATGTGCTGCCGTCCTATATATATTTATTTCTTGTGTACCTACAAAGTAGATTGTTAGATCAATTTTCCTCTCCCATGGATTAGATGAAGTTTTGTATAGTTATTTATGTATTGTTCAAAATTTAACAAAAATTATATTAAAGTACTTAATTATTATATTATCATTAGTTAAATATGACTCATCACTCTGCCCCCATTCAATGAAAATCCTGACTCCGCCACTTCTTACAATCACATAATAGCAATATAGAATTTTTTCTATTATAGCTTCAAACAATATCAATAATTAATGACAATTTATATTTTAAATTTAGTTATAAAACTAAAACGATACACATGGCAAAGTTTCAAATGTCGCATACATTCACAAAATATTAATACTATATTGGTTTGATAAATAATTTTTGATCAGTCAAATATTTATCAAATTATTCTAAGGGTGAAAAATACTCATATCCACTAATAGCTCTAAAAATACAATTTACTAATCGTAATATAAAATACCATATAAGAGAGTTGGAAAACTGATTTGGCATGCATCACACATACTCCCGCAAACGCATAGACAAATCAATCCACGTCATAGAACACATGCGCACACCCCCTCTTCCTCCTCATTATTCTGTTTTATTCTCGTTTTCTCTCCATTTTCTCGTTTCTTCTTCTTTCTTTCTCTTTCCCTTTTTCTCTTTCTTTTAATCATTTTCTCTTTTTCAATTTCTCGTTTCTTCTTCTCTTATTCTTTCCTCTATTCTCCTTCCCTTACTCTCTTTGATTTCTCATTTTCAATTTCTCGTTTATTCTCTCCTTCCCTTTCTATTTTCTTTCATCTCTTCGTTCTCTCGACTTCAATTTTTTTTTCGTTTTTTCTTCTCTCCTTCCCTTTTTTTTCTCTTATAATTTTTTCCTCTCTCTCATTCTCTACCCCAATTCTAGCTAGCCTGGGAAAGGGGCGAGGTTGCTGTCTGGGGGAGGCAAATGTACACTTTTGCCCCTCTCTTTAATCACTTTTTAGAAAAAGGTATTTAAAAAGGGGGGCAAAAGTGTATTTTCGCCCTTCTAGGCAGTTGGGCCCAGGCCAGCAAGAATTACTCCTCTATGTTTCTCTATTTCATTAATTGTCTGAATCAGATAAGAGAGTTTATCTTTTTTTTCTTTATTCTTGAAAATTTCACTCAAATCATCACCATTTGAAGAAAAAGTTGACAGAGACCTCCCGTTCACTCCTGATCTTTGTCTTTCTCTCTTATTAGTCACCAAATATACAGTCACTCGTCTACATGTAAAGCACTTATTGTTCACCCTCTGTCGCCACTCCATTGAACCAAAACATGGATAAAAACTCATTAGGACTAGGGTTTCAATCAAAATATATGTGCACCCTCTCCTAATCACTACCCTAATCACCAGTTTAATGAAAACTCAAAGTCCAACTTTAATATGGTGTCCAACCTTATATAATAATAACACAAGTCCAATGTGAGTCCAAACCCAATCTTTTTATTTGCATCCACTCAATTTTTTCTAAACAATAAACTTACACTTAGTATACAATATACGCATGATGATATTGTTTTAAATAATGTAAAAACTTATTGAAATTCAAATACATTGTGAAAAATATAAATTTATAGTTTAAAAAATGAGAGTGCTACATTATACACAAGTCGATTCTTGTTTCGGTATATATTCGTAAGTATAAAAAAAAGTGAAGATTTTCACACCTATATCATAGCCAATGAAATGCAATTTCGAAAGAGAACTCGTGTCTTCCATACATGGACAACACTAATCTCAAATATGTCTAACTACACCAAACTATTCTTAACAAACGTGTAACACACAACATACACTACTACATATACTTGCACATGTCTTATCAAGAATATGAATAATGTAACTTATAAAAATGAAATATACATATAACTAAGAATTTTTAACAATAGAAAATTGCGGGTATTAGAATATATACACTTCAAAAGGAATCTCGCCCTGAGATTCGATGGAATGGCTAACTAAACACTAAGGATAACAAAACCACTAAAAGGAAAAGCTAAACAGAGTAATCTTACAAAAGATTGACATTAAAAATAAGATATGATTACTTCCACACACACAAATCAAATGAATCTGATCACTAGATTAACGAATAAAAAAAACAAGATTAAATGTTCAAGGTTCACCCTTGTCTCTTTATCTCTAAAACTCTATACTCTCACTCACCCATATCCACATTCCGAGGATCACCTAGACTTTATCCCAGTCTAGGCTGACCAAATATTCTGATACCAAACTGTCACGCCCTGATTTTCGAGAAAACGAAATCCTTATATGCACGTGGGATTATCCGTTTCTCCTAAATTTGAGACATGAAATTCATTCATTAAAACAATTGGCACCCACGAGAAATAATCAAAATTGCACAATTGACCAGAATAGAGGGAAACATAATAATTAATCTGAATAGTCCATCAAAATGGAGAAAATTAATATTAAAATCCCGCAGTGCCAACTCTTACAAGTTCAACTAACAAGGACCATAAATCTCCTAAAATATATAAATGTAACTAATAGTTCTACTACAATGGACTAGATTGCCACCTAGTAAACAAAAAAACTTAGACTCTAGGAATTGCGTGCAACTCTTTAGCAAGACTTGTCCCGTACGAAATGAACTTATCTAACCTCCCATGAGTCTACTGGTCCCGAAACAAAGCTGGTCGACTACATTCCTAGAGAAATATATCCAAGAAGCCAAAGCCCACTTGGGTCAACACTTAAGTTGGTGGAAAATTCTTCATTCCAAAAAAAAATCAAATCAATTTGCAAGGGATGACATGAAATTAAGTACAAAAAATCAAAATAGGTAGTTCCTCAATGAGGCTGAAAGTCTAATGCTAATTAAATTTTCGTCATACTTCAGAAATTATTTACCTTACCTATACTTACTTTGTGGAGGTTGACCATGGCAAATCTGCTCTGCAGAAGTGTTAGTAAACTTGTCATCATGTACAAAACGGTTGGAAAAACAAATAGATTTAATACTGCAATTAAATAGAATTTATCAAAGCATAAATTATTTATTTTAAACAAATTATTCATCTACAATGAATTTATCATCTTAGATTATACCATATTCGCTCTACCTCCTTGCGTAACATACATGCCCTTATGCCTTTCTCACATAAATGAGAACCTCCCCGTCATCCAATGACATACGGACATGGATCATTGGATATTCCTAACTATATGAGTAACACAAAAGTCATTCTTGGGCTATCAATGTGCATAAGTCATGTCACATTTTTATGGATAAATAACTAAGCTTATTTTTTACCTAATAATTACCTCATTTCCGCAAAACCAATTTGAAGGTTACATATTTTTGTCTATAAGAAATGGGTGCTCCACTCTGCAAGACCCAACTCAAATGTTATTTAGTTTCTCTACAGGAGAAGGAAATCACAAACAACAAAAGGTGTGGTAGTTCTAAGTGATACAATTCAATGTGATTAAAGTTTATGAATTCAAAATTATCCATGTTGCACTTACTGTGATTTCTCAAAATCTTATATGATGACATTTTTTCAATCGTAAACAATTTCACCAAAAATATTCATCAATTTCAATGATAACATGACACGAATTTTACTATATACTTTGGCAATCAATACCACCACATTTAAATGTCATGCTACCAAAACACATATAGAATAGATATGCAAACCAACATATGATACATGAAATGTTTAGTAACCAAAACCCACCAAATACATATGCAAAGTCATTATTGAGACATTGCACTATTGACATATTTTCAACATAACTTAGTTAGTATATGTATTAATTAAATGTTGATTGTTACATCACACTAACATCACATACATAAGCATGAATCAAACATATTTATCATCAATTTTATATAAGTTGTGAATCTCAAAATAATTGGTTTAACAATGCCAGTACAATGGTGGAATTCCATGTTGTTGAGGCAGTTCTGCTTCTCATCCAAGCAAGGTAGTGGAGAACATTATTTTTGTTGGGAAATTTCGGGATGCTTAATTCCATTTTGCATGACGATCTGCAGCACCCTGTAGTGATCATGGACTGGATATGGTGTCCTCTCATCAGCGATATACGACGATTATTTACTATCCACACTTTTTGGTTGTGTAAATTTATATGTAGAAATCTCAATCATGAGGCTCACACTCTCGCCATAGCGGCAGGACATCAGAAACCTATTATATATATATATATGCTTTTATAAATAAAAAAAATGATGTCATCAAATTCATAAAAATATGTTTACGATCACATAATAGCAATATAAAATTTTGTTTATGGTAACATCAAACAATATCAATAATTGATGATAATTTATAATATAAAACAAAAACGATACACATGTAATAACTTCAAACATCACATACATTCATAAAATATAAATAATATATTCGTTTGATAAATAATTTTTATCAATCAAATTATTATAAGGATGAGGAATACTCACAACCACTGATATCTAACAGCTTTAAAAAAAATACAATTTACTAATCATAATCGAATAAAATAACACATAAAAATGAGAAAACTCATAGATTTGACATGCACGACACGTAAACCTACAAACGCATATGCAAATCAATCTGCGCCATCGAGCACACACGCCCTCTCTCTGATCATTTTTTTGTTCCCTTCATTTTCTTTCCATTTTCTCATTTCTTCTTATCTCATTCCTTCATCTCTTTCTTCTCTTCATTTTCACACTTTTATTTCTCGTTTATTCTTATCTCTTCCTCTCTTTCTTTTTTTCTCTTCCCCTTCCTCTCTCGTTTCTTCTTATCTCATTCCTTTTTTTTTCTTTCTTCTCTTTCTGATTTCTTTTCTACACAGCGAGGAAGCCAACGAGGAAACCAGCGAGGGAGGGAGGGGACCGTCCATCCCCCTCAGGATGCGCGCATGAAAAAAGATGGTGCGCATTCCGAGGGGGATGGACGGTCCCCTCCCTCACTGATTTCCTCGCCATTTAGAATTTTCGTTTTTCTTTCTTTCTTCTCATTTCCCTCTCTCTCTCTTATTAATTGCCTGAATCAGAGAAGAGAGTTTCTCTTATTTTCTTTATTCTCACGAATTTCACTCAAACCATTACAATTTGAAGAAAAAGTTGATAGAGACCTCCTCTTCACTTCAGATATCTTTCTTTTCTCTTATTCATCACCAAGTACACAGTCGCTCATCTACATGTAGGGCACTTATTGTTCTTTCTTTTTTTTCTTTTTTCTTTTTTCTAAGTGTCGAGGGAGGGGGTGTGGCACACCCCCTCGAGATGCGTTCCTTTGCGAATCTTGAGGGAGATGAGTGGTAACATTCCACCCCCTCGCCCACTCCCTTGACGCCTATAAGGGCTCAAAATATATATTACCTCAAAAAACTTAAACAGAAAGACAAGAAGTTCCTACATCAGTTACCATGTCATTAGGGCATTTATTGTTCACCCCTCTCTGCCGCCACTCCATTGAACCCAACACATGGATAAAAACTCATTAGGACTATAGTTTCAATAGAATGAGTTGTTCCAGGCGGCGAGCAAACCAGCGAGGGAGGGGGTTTGACCCCCCATCCCCCTCGAGATTCACATCTCAAGGGGGATGGAGGGTCACACCCCCTCCCTCACTCGTTTCCTCACTGGTTTCTTCGCCATTTAGAATCACCGGTTTATATGTGCACCCTTTCTTAATCACTAATCACAACTTTAATGAACACCCAAAGTCCAAATCTTAATATGGTGTCCAAGCCCAGTATGAAAATAACACAAGTCCAATGTGAGTCCAAATCCAATCTTTTTATTTGCATCTACTTAATTATTTCAAAACAATAAACTTACACTTAGTGTACAATGTACGCACGATGATATTGTTTTAAACAATGTAAAATTTTATTGAAATTCAAATACATTGGAAAAAATATATATTAATTTAAATAGTTTTCAAAAAATGAGGTCATTACATAAGTTATGGATGCATTTTTTGTGAGATGTTTGGTGTTAATTGGGCGATGCTTGGTATTGTGGAGACATTGTTAAGAAGTTGGAGTACGACAAATTATCTGCCATTTAAAGGAAAAAAAGATTTGGAGTTAACTACCATATGCAATATATTGGACATTATAGAAGGAGGGCAATAGTAGGATGTTTTGCGACAAAGCATCTAATTTTGGATCGGTGCTCATGGATATCCTCATCACTTTTTTGGGGATGGGCGTCGTATCTTCCTTTTTTCAAAGGATTTTTTTTTAGAATTTGATTGTTAATTGAGATTCTAGTGTCAAGACCTTAGGCAGTGTTTAGTTCACACAGTTTTAAGTAGAAAATGAACTTATTTCCCTGGAAACTGGCCAATTTCTAGCATTTGGTTGCATCCAATTTCCGTTGTAATGTACTTCCCTGAGAAGCTCATTTCCTTGAAAGGTGTCATAAAAAGCTCATATTCATTGTTTCACTGGACGTGAAGGAAATACTAATGAACAATCAAGTCACTATAAGAACATTAATAATGACCTATTGACTGACCTAATAATAATACTAATGATAATAATAATAATAATAATAATAATAATAATAATAATAATAATAATAACAACAACAACAACAACAACAATAATAATAATAACTAATCACTATTATTTGTTCTTTTATCCCAAATTAAACTAATTTAATAAAGCTAATAAAAATTGTTGCAATGATTAATAATAATAATAATAACCCCAAATTTAGTTTCAAGATACCCTTACACATAATATTTAATTGCTAAACTTATCATTAAAAAAACAAAAGAAATATAACATAACAAATAATCCTACTATCAAGTGGAAAGGATAGTGTGTTCCTCGACTGCCATATATATATATATATAATAAAATTAATTGACAAATCAAATCATCTATAAGTACTCCATAATACTTTAGTTTAAGTTACAAGCATTTTTCTATTAATAATGTTTAGCTTAATTTATAATTCTGTGGCATAATTATGATATGGTAATAAATAATAAAATATTTATTTCAAGGAAACTATGTGTAACCGAACAATAAAATCTCATTTCTTTGGAAAATAACAAGTGACAACCAAACAGGGAAATCTCACATTTCCAAGGATGAGACTTCATGGAAAGTTCTTAAGGAAAGAACCTTATTCTATGGAAGTGTGTTCCTCTGCAATCAAACACAACCTTAATGGTTTGAGGTATCTGTTTTGTAATTCTATTAGTATTGCTTAATAAATTTTTACCTTTTAAAAATAACTGTTTTAAAGGTTTTATTTATTCATTTATAGTCCACATGCACTTGTAGTATGGGTGCAGATTTTATTTTTGATGCACTCAGAAGTTCTCCTAACAGTATGTTATTCATGTCCTCAGAACATCGGATTGTGTCCTCAAAAACCCATCACCAAATCCCTATTTTGAGGGGGTTTTGACATACACCAAAAAGACTGGCACAAACTTTGAGATCTTAAAATGTTGGATCTATAGGAAAAAGGCACTTGAAACCCCACATTTTGAGCGGTTTAGGATCTACATTTGAGAACTCGTCTCTAAAATTATCTTGGAGTTTATGGTCTCCCATTGCAGTAGCTCTTACTGAATTCCGCCTAAAGTCGATTTGATTAACTAAACTCATTTTGATTCCAAAGGGAACCTAATATAGTGATCTAAAATGATCATCTAGATTGGTTTCTTCTTCTTGGTTCCATCAACATAACCAGATTCACATTAGGTCAGGCGTTATGCCCTAGATAATTAAGATAACACTAAACACACCTTTAAGAGATGCTGAAATACGAGCTAGTCAAACTTTACAAAAACTTTAATAAATTTTTCACAAACACACCTTTTATAAATAACTAGACTTTCCTTTTTAGGAAAATCTGGTTCACCATAAAAGGGGTAATATACTGCTTGGAAGCTTGAAATTCCAGAATCCTAGATGAATCTTGATGGTGGATCCACATGGTGATTCATTGGTTGAAATCCATGCAACTTGGTTCATGAGCTTTCTCTTTAAATCAAGTCCATTTGTTGCTTTCCATCACTCCTTTTCCTCACCTTTTTCTTCTTATTCTTAGCCTTTCATGCATCTCAAAACAATTAGGCTGGCAACTAACTTCTAGGCAGTCTAGTCAGTGAGAATAATCTGTGATTAATTGTTAAGTAATTTTTAGCATCAAATGGGTATGGAAGGTATCTATTTGTTAGAGGGAGGTTAGGCCTCCTTTGCGAGAGCTTATAATGTGAAACACAGTTAAAAAAAAAAGGCAAATCAAAGAAATTTTTAATCATTTATAAGAATAGGTTTATACTTGAGAAAGGAGCCATGCCACTTATTAAGAGAAATACTACATTTAATATAGTGTGTGTGTGTGTGGTAGGTGGGTGGGTTGGGAAATTTATTTGGACCGATGGTTTGGTCTACTTTTGGGCTTCAATGTTTAATTTGAGTGTTGCCAAACAACTCATAAATGCATATAATAATTTCCAAGCTTATTGTGAAGACATGTCCCAGACCAGTCCATCTAGAGAGCCAGGCTAGGCGCGTCAGGCCTATGTCAGGGAGCCTCAATACCATTCATCATCCTAGAGATCCTCATAATTCACCAATTTAACACAAACACATACACAACCCCCTGGCGCTAGGGGCCTGGCTCTCTAGATTTTTGGTCCCAAACACAACCTAAAATCTTTTCCATGACTTGAAGTAAGCATACCCGATTGTTGAACTAATGATCAGTCCATTCATATAAAGGAGTAAAACTTTGATATGGGCAGGCAACACAAAGGCTTTTGTGAGAGGCTTTGGATGTGCACCGTGATTATCTCTCAAATAATTAATGGTTGGTTATATTCCAATATTTTTTCCTAATTTTTCCAATATTCCAATATTCTTTCCTAATTAATGGCTGGTTATATTCCAATATTTTTTTTACTTCTCTCCCCTCTCTTCCTTTCTTTTCCATCTCTCTCTCTAATGTTCTCTCATCTTCTTCTGTGATAGAAGGTCACAATTAATAAATATATGAGAGGGTTGAAGAAACGAAAAATAGAAAAGAAAGCAGAAAAAGAATGTCAATGAGGATAAAGATGTGAGAATGAAGAAAAAATTGTGGTGCGCAACATTGGTTTATTCTTGACACCCCTAATTGTTCGTTGAATGGGTGTATACATTCCTAAATTTTTTTGACATTTTTTATTAACCATTACCCAAGCCCCGTTACAACCCAACAAAGTCCTAGTTGATCTTAGGTAAAGGTTGGTTCCATAGATGTGGGGATTTAATAACCAAGACCTATGGTGTTTGATTCAACATTCCCAAAAGTAATTGATATTCCTGTCCATGAGATCATGTTCATTCCATTCTTGAAAAGTTTGTTCTTCATATTACTATATGTGAGATGATTGTTTTCCATTATTTACTCTTTCCTCACATATAAACTGAGTGAAATACCAAATCTTTGAGTGCTTTATTGCGAGTGATATGAGAGGTTTGAAGTCAAAACAAACTTTCTATAGGAGATTTAGTCATTGTTTTACTCTGAAATGAAAAGTTATGCTGATAGTGTTTTTCACACACACATTGAGTTGAGGATGATTGTGAATTTTTCTAATCTTTGGAGATATTAAATTATTTAGAGATTGGTTGATACACTAAAATGACACTGTTGGTTTCTTGCATATCTTGAAGTTTTAAAATAAACATTGTTTGACCAAGTTTTGTTGAGTCAGTAATGTTTGTGGGTAACATTTTCTGGAAACCCTCACGAGACTATAACTCGTCCTCTAGAGGTAAGTTAGGGGTTCAAAGCCTTGTTGGACGTTTAAGGTAAGTGCAACCGATGATTCTTGCGAAAGTGAGTTAGAATTTTATTTTTATTGTTTTGCTCGAGGGTTAGCAAAATATAGGTTTGGGGGTATTTGATATTCACATAATTATTACATAATATATTCCTTAATTTATATATGATAGTGTTTCGATTATTATATTTTATAGTAATTATTTCGTTTTCATGTCTTTGTAGGAATTTGAGCGTGAACGATGAAATCGTATTAAGGCGACAATTTAAGGAATGACAATTGGTCAATTCTAGCGGTGGTACAAAGTAGAGGGTCACATATCTAAACCCTTAAACCCAAAACCAAGCCCACAACTTAAACCCATAAACCCAATGCCAAACCCAATCCTACCCAAAGAATATTCTCTCAATTATACCTTGATTCACTTCATGAATCATCCCTTTATTTCATCTCTATTCATTGTGCCCATTCTCTATAAATACAAGAGAAAAGGGGAGGAGGAGAAGAGAATCAAGCATCAATAGCCAAAATCAAACCCTCTTCCTTTACAAAGTGATTTTCATCACACCCATCACCACTTATCCATCTCTCACTCCTTCTCTGTCCAGATCACTCCGCCATCTCTGCCACCAGAGCCATCATCACCTCCGGACAGCACAGTCGCCACCACCATCATCCGAGCACCGCCACCACCACGAAATAGGGGCGTGACAACCCTGTTTCGTATCAAATCTTCACTCTGCGACCGTCCTTGTCCACTCCATCCACCAACAACCACAGCCGCCACCACCATCATCCGAGCACCGCCATCTCCCTGTTTCGCCCAATAGGACCACACACACCGCCTCGCGACAGAGCCAGACAGACCATCTGAGCCGCCATCATCGCCCTCTCTTCTTCTCGGCCTCCTTCCTGTCTCCCTCTCTCACGACCACCGTTGCCAGCGGCGCGTCAGAGCGACGCACAACCACCGCTGTGACATGAACAAAAATAGGGCTCCGCCACCATCTCTCTCTGTTTTCTTTTGTTCTCATCGCATCTATCTCTCGTTGTTTCCTCACCCTCTTTCTCTTTTCTAGGTTTCAGAACTGGTTGGAGGATGAAGGAGCTCGTGAAAAGCACGGAGGAAGAAGGAGCATCGACGCTGCTCGCTGGAGACGACAACCAGAGCGCAGAGGCTCTTTCTTTCTGGCGGGAAACTAAGACAAAATTCATTTTGGTTATTGGCACCCCAAGCATCTCTCTATACCACCACAGTGCATTTGCAACCATTTTGGTACAGAGAGATGCTCGAGGTGCCAATAACCAAGATAAATTTTGACTCAGTCTCCCGCCAGAAAGAAACAGAGCCTCTGCGCTCTGGTCGCCGTCTCCATTTAGCAGCGTCGCTGCTCCTTCTTCCTCTGTGCTCTTCGCGAGCTCCTTCGTCCTCCAACCAGTTTTGAAACCTGCAAAAGAGAGAGAGGGTGAGGAAACAACGAGAGATAGATGCGATGATAACAAAAGAAAACAAAGAGAGATGGTGGCGGAGCCCTGTTTCTGTTCCTGTCGCAGCGGTGGTTGTGCGTCGCTCTGACGTGCCGCTAGCGACGATGGTCGTGAGAGAGGGAGACAGGAAGGAGGTCGATACGAAAAGAGGGCAGTGATGGCGGCTTGGATGGTCTGTCTGGCTCTGTCGCGAGGCGGTGTGCGTGGTCCTATTGCGCGAAACAGGGAGATGGCGGTGCCCGGATGATAGTGGTGGCGGCTGTGGTTGCTAGTGGATGGAGTGGACAAGGACAGTGGCAGAGTGAAGATTTGATACGAAATAGGGTTTTCACGCCCCTGTTTCGTGGTGGTGGCGGTGCTCGGATGATGGTAGTGGCGGCTGTGCTGTCTGGAGGTGGTGATGGCTCTGGTGGCGGAGTGATTTGGACAGAGAGGGAGTGAGAGATTGATAGGTGGTGATGGGTGTGATGAAAATCACTTTGTGAAGGAAGAGGGTTTGATTTTGGCTATTGATGTTTGATTCCCTTCTCCTCCTCCCCTTTTCTCACCATTTTCTCTTGTATTTATAGAGAATAGGCACAATGAATAGAGATGAGATAAAGGGATGATTCATGGAGTGAATCAAGGTATAATTGAGTGAATATTCTTTGGGTAGGATTGGGCTTGGTATTGGGTTTGGGTTTATGGGTTTAAGTTATGGGCTTGGTTTTGGGTTTAGATATGTGACCCTCTACTTTGTACCACCGCTAGAATTGACCAATTGTCATTCCTTAAATTGTCGCCTTAATACGATTTCATCGTTCACGCTCAAATTCCTACAAAAACATGAAAACAAAATAATTACTATAAAATATAATAATCGAAACACTAACATATATAAATTAAGGGATATATTATGTAATAATTACGTGAATATCAAATACCCCCAAACCTATATTTTGCTAGTCCTCGAGCAAAACAATAAAAATAAAATTCTAACTCACTTTCGCAAGAATCATCGGTTGCACTTACCTTAAACGTGCAACAAGGCTTTGAACACCTAACTTACCTCTAGGGGACGAGTCATAGTCTTGTGAGGGTTTTCAGAAAATGTTACCCACAAACATTACTGACTCAACAAAACTTGGTCAAACAATGTTTATTTTAAAACTTCAAGATATGCAAGAAACCAACAGTGTAATTTTAGTGTATCAACCAATCTCCAAATAATTTAATATTCTCCAAAGATTAGAAAAAATTCACAATCATCCTCAACTCAATGTGTGTGTGTGAAAAGCACTATCAGCATAACTTTTCATTTCAGAGTAAAACAATGACTAAATCTCCTATAGAAAGTTTGTTTTGACTTCAAACCTCTCATGTCACTCACAATAAAATACTCAAAGAGTTGTATTTCACTCAGTTTATATGTGAGGAAAGAGTAAATAATGGAAAACAATCATCTCACATATAGTAATACGAAGAACAAACTTTTCAAGAATGGAATGAACATGATCTCATGGACAGGAATATCAATTACTTTTGGGAATGTTGAATCAAACACCATAGGTCTTGGTTATTAAATCCCCACATCTATGGAACCAACCTTTACCTAAGATCAACTAGGACTTTGTTGGGTTGTAACGGGGCTTGGGTAATGGTTAATAAGAAATGTCAAAAATTTCTAGGAATGTATACACCCATTCAACGAACAATTAGGGATGTCAAGAAAAAACCAATGTTGCGCACTATCAATTTTTTCTTTATTCTCACATCTTTATCCTCATTGACATTCTTCTTCTGCTTTCTTTTCTATTTTTCTTTTATTCAACCCTCTTTTTTTCCACATAGAAGATTTATGAAATATCTCATATTTTGCTTTTTGATGCCCTTTTTACACCAAGTATATCCATCCATACACATTCCTGGAAAAGTTGGGTAAAGGTTAATGGGTTAACAAATAAAAGTTATTCTAAGGCTCAAAATGCTACAACAAGGTTAATGTTATGGGTAAGTTAAATGGCTAGTTAATGGTCTAAAGAAAAAAATGCCTAGATCATTTCCTAAGTTCGGGTTTGTATTATGACATCTCAATTGAATAAGCCAAGAAGTTCTAGTGTAATAATTCAATTTTGATGTCATTCCCAAAGCAATTGATCAGAAAAATGAGAATAATAAGATCATCAACGAGATAATACAGACTCGAGAAAAATCAAAGTTTATGTATAACCCTCAGAAAAATAGAAAAGTTCAAAACTTTTAGGGTTAAGTCTCCACTATTATTCTAAGGTTTTCTAGTGCATATTTCACTCATCAACTTCAAGTTATGCTAACATGGCTCATGATACAAAGATAATTGAGTTAAAAAATCTTATGAACTAGATCTAACTTAAGGATCATAATAAACTTTTAGTCTTTATCAACATACCAATATGTCAAGTTGGCTTGCATTTTCTTGAGCATAAAACATTTAAAATCCATTTTCAATATCGCAAAAGACCAAGTTTTCTTGACAGAAAAACATTTTTTTTAAGCATAAGAAAAGAAAATACTACAAAAAATTCACCGACTCATGAACCCCTACCCCCAAACATTGTCCTCAATGTTTAACAAAATAATTCTGACAAATGAATGAAATAAGTACATGAGAGGAGGTTAGAACAGTATTACCACGGTGAAGATTTTGCCAATTTCGAAGAAGTCATCCATCAATGAGGCTCACAAACATAAGAATCATGAAGTTTTCATTCGAAATCGATAAAATGCAGATTCGACACTAACAAAGAAAACTAAAAAAAAAACAAGTTGTAAGTCAAAACTGTTATGGAGCTAACGAGTATGAGTGAAACACAACTAAATAGGGTACTCAAAAATCAATCCAGACTAACAGCAAAAACACACAACTAAAGCTAGGCTACCTCCTAGGAGCGCTTGGTTTAATGTCATCAGCCCGACAAATATTCTTCCTAAAAAATGGTGTATCGAAAAGTGGAGAGGAAGAACATGACAAACACTTTGTCCATGGTCGTATATCAACAACCTGAACAGTTGAGGATCAGTCCACTAAAAAATAGCAACCACATGCGACACAAGATATACTAGCACGTCCCAAAAGTTGCAAGGACACCATCTAAAATCATATAAAAATTGTAAAGAAGCTCGCATTCCTTGGAAGTTAGTAGGGATCTTAAACATGAATGGGTCGCAAGTAGTAATATGCAACAAATGATCCTCCCTTACTCCTAAAATGGAACATCCTAAGTCTGGTTCCAAATCAGAAGATTGGATAATTTTCACATTAGGATGGTGAAAATTGAAATCCTCACTCAGGAACATGGGATCCACATAATTAGCCCTGGTCAATGGAAATGTGATGCAAGTAGATGTAACTATAGATATATCAGGTGGTACAGGCTCATCACATGAATCACACAAAAATGTTGGGCTGGATAGCTCAACAACACCCCCAACCCTAGAGTTGACACTACTTATGGATTGCACTCTCTTACTAGATATCTCTCCCAACTTCTTTGGGACAACCTGTTTTGAATTCAATATAGATGAAATAATAACAGGCAAAGTATCATCAGTACCTGAAAACTTATACATGAGGGTGTTAGGTAATTGTTTAAGGTCAAGCTCAGGTGGCTCAACTGATGGGATTAGTTTTGACTTGCTGAGTGGAAGAGGCTCCACTTTAGACTTCCATTTATAACTAGGATCCACAATGGGGACTGAGTCAAGCAAATCATTGACTTCCCTAATGGAATCATCAACATCAAAGTCTAAACGAAAATGAGTCAAACAAGCCTCTAAATGGTCATGTGTATCATGAAAACAGTCAAGGGGAGACTCTAAAGAATGTTTACAATTTGATTCTATGCATGAGTCACTAGGAACAGATATGTCTAATGAGTCAACATGGGAAGGAGATGTCTGTAGTGTCTCGGAATCTAAAGGTTCATCAATAAATGAGGCTTTGTCAGCCTTCTTATGAGAGGAAGATGCAACCTGTATAAAATTGGGTGAGGATATAGTAACACTTATGTCAGGCATTCCTACCTGATTGTCAACCAATTTTCCACTCCTAAGGGTAGTAATGGATTGGACATCTTCACTGTCCGGCTAAGATGTGCCACTAATTTCAAATTGACCATTTGGGTTGGAAATAGGTTGGCTAGGGACTTCCTCTGACTCTATCTTAAGACGTGACTCAGCTATTTGACTCAAAGTCATCTCAAGTTTCTTGATAGCTTGAGAGTTTTGTTGATAAATAACTATCAATTCTATGATATCCTGAGAATTTTGCTCAAGCATTTCTCCTGTTCACTCTATAAAAAGGTTCAATATATCCTCTAACCTTGATGTGTTGGATAGAGGAACAACTTTATGAAATTGAGACTCATTATCAGGAATGAAAGCTTGAGGAGTCTGAGGAGTGTCTAGAGGGCCTTAATGGTACTGACCATGAGCCCATGAGAAGTCAGGATGATAGGCTAAACCTGGGTTGTAATAATCTAAATATGAATCATAATCAGGTCGTCGCATGGCATTAAATGCATTGACTTGCTCAGGAAACCAAGATGGATAATCCCTTGTGTTAATTTTTTTTTAAATCACTAACTCTAAAAATATACACAGACTTACACGCAATCAGCAACCAATAAATGCACAAGAAACATGCCTCCCTAAGCAATCAACGTTTTTTAGATCAATTATCTTTTTATCTTTAGGGGACAATTATTTCTTATGTAATCTTTATGGCAAAGCAATGAGTGCTACAAGTTGATCCTAAGAGTGTACATTTTACACCACAAAGGTCAAAATCAGTAGGCTAGAGTTTTGTTTCAAAGAAACCGGATTATCGTACAAGAGAAGGAGATCACAATGGTCCAATTAAGTACTTCCTTGTGCTACCGCTCTATAAGCCCATAGTTGTGAGAATGATGTGATGTTAAATGTACACTTGAGGCTTGTGTTCCTAACCCAAAATTGTTAGTTACACCAATCCTTCTTGTGGATCGTAGCTTACTTATGATTCGGCGTACCGGGTAAATTAGTGATAGGATGATAGCTTTCTTTGACAGGTAATGAATACAGATTCGAAACAATTTCATATGGAAGCCATAGCTCATATGAAATTTATAAATAAATTTAGAGTACGTTTGTTATGTGACCTCCCGTGAAAGAAGAACTTGAGTGAACAATGGAGAGAGTGAGAGGAGATGGAAGAGAAAGGAAGAGAAGGGAAAAAGATATAAAAAGGTTGTCATTTTGGTTTTCCCAAAAACAATATCTTGAGTAATTGGAAAATCACTAGCCATTAATTACTTGAGAGAAATAATGACTCTCATTAACTACAGGGACATGTGGCACGCATCCAGGAGGGTCTCACAAAAGCCTCTATGTGGTCGGCCCCTATCAAAGTTCTCCGCCATATAAAAAAGTAGAGAAAGATCTCCACTCGAGTGCATATTATAAATAACAATAATGATTGTAATGCTAATTTACGAGAGGGATTCAAAATCAATACACTTGCAAATTGAATATCAACTGCATGTTATATAATGTTTGTTGTGTTCTTTGGGCATACACACGTTAATGTACAAGATTATTTCTCTCTCTATATATAGAAGGTCGAAAACCATTTCTGACATTTTTATACCTGAAACAAGTTTTATATATTTTTTTAATCTATTTATTTATTTTGCCTTCTGTTACTTATAGCATGAGATCAGGATATTAGAGGTGGGCATGGTCCGGGTTGAGGCCTATCCCGGTCCCAGTCCCGGTTCAGTCAATTAGGAACAGTCCAGGTCGGGAAAACCACTTTTTTTGGGATGGCTCGATTGGACCCGGATTGTTTGGAACTGGGACAATCCGGGTTGGGACCATGCCTACCCGGTTTGTTCATTTTCCAAAGTCAAACTTCTTCTCTGGTGGTCTGTCTGCAAGTATATCCAAGGGCAAAGTTGGGGTTGAGAATGCCTCCTTGCGCGGATCCTTGGTTGTAGATGTCGACCGAGACGGAGACTTGCTCGGATCCAGATTTGAGTCTGTTCAGTGTGACCTTCTTGTGCGCCATTTGATGAAACGAAGACGAAACAAACAACAAAATATGCGAGAGCATTCATTTTCAGATTCGCCATAGCTGATTTCAAGTTCGCCATAGTTGATTCGATGATCTCTCGATGATCGCCATAGCTGATTTCAGATTCGATGATCTCTGATTCGCCACCCATACAAGAATCGAACCTTCACCCTTAATTTTTTGTTGGAATCGAGCTGTAGGGGACGAAGGGTATGAGAAGGTGGGTTCTCTGATTAGAGAGTTCTCTAATTAGAAAATTAGATGAGACGGTGGGTTCTCTGATTAGATAAGAATTAATGAGAATGTGTGGGTTGGGTTGGGCTTTAGATGAGATTAGATGAGAAGGTGTCGGTTGGATTGGGCTTTAGATGAGAATTAGAGGAGATTGAATGAATGTTGTTGTTGTTGTTGTTGGGCTTTGGTCATGTTATAGTAATCGGGACGAACCGGAACAGTTCGAGACTAAATTTGTGAAAACCGGTTCCGTCCCGATTTCAACCGGTTCGGGATCAAGACCGGGATGAAAACACTAGGAACCGATTGGTCCCGATTTGAATCAATTCCGGACCATACCCATACGGGTCGAGATCGGTATTCATGCCCACCCCTACAGGATATCATTTCTGAAAAAGCTCAATAGATTGGTACTTCCATGTGTATCTAAAATAAACTCAAGTCTCTAATGCCAGGAGTGTCCGCTTTTCAGTGATAGTTTCCTCATTTAAATTCTTTGGGAAAGTCATGTGCTGGTCATGTGGGCTTAACTGAATATTATGTTTTGACCATAGGCTAATTTCATGCGGCGGACAAGATCAATAATAACAGAGAAATACATTCTAAAAAAGATATATAACTCTATATATATATATATATATATTTCACTACACATCATGAAACACTTAACAATTGGAGAATGGGGTAGGTAGAGAGTAACATCTTACTACAAAAGGATAAGCATAAGAGGAGACATTAAAAATTGCAGTCATGTGTTTATAAATTCAATAATTATCGACCATAATATGGCGAAAAAAAGAAAGAAAAGTACAAAACACTAGCTTTTGCCAAGATTCATTTGCCTCACAATACCCGGAAACATATGTTGCATATCCAACACATTCAACAATGGAACAGACAATACATGTCTGAAAAAAGAAACAGAGAGAAAACACTCTAAATGCCCACACATGCATGCAAGCATAAATTCTGATGGCTGACACCCTTTCATTCGGGTTAGCACAACTCGATCGAGATGCTTTATTCATCTTGTGTGACCTCTGTTTCACTTCCTGTGCTCGGCTTTTGAGTTCTTGGTTCCAAAGCATAATATGTGAATCAAATGAGCATATAATATCTGCAAACTGTGTTAATTATCATAGTGTTAGTTTTTAATTAAAAACTGTATTAACAACTATCAAAACTATAACATAACCAATAAACAATACCATTCCAAAAAATGTACCTTGCACTCTTTCAATTTCTAACTATAATAGATCCATATTTATATCTCTAGAACAATATCTGCAATCACAAACAGAAATCCATCAGTGCCTACTTATCTTCTTTTTTATTCTATTAAATCTTTGTTAACATGTTTTTACATGCTTATCAGTCGTTTGTGTTAATCTTATGCAAATGAAGCTGTGATACTTACATTCGGAATCAGTCTTGACCCATTTACAAGAACTATCTCGTTTCTCTTCCATTTGATCTTCGACATTTGTCTTGGAACTGTGTCTGTGCTCCAAGTATTTCTTCGTTGTTGATAATGCCTTTGGACTTTGAGGATTGATCTTTTTGTGAAGTATTGCTCTTAGTAGCTTAAGATCAATACAAACAAAGTGTTAATTTCTTGTTGTATGGAACAAAGTATACAGATCGAAGTTAGTTTTAAAACACTAAACATGTCAGAACCTGCATGGTACATATACTTTTATACTTTAATAAGTTGTGTAAATATTTAATACGCACCTTCTCCATTCTTGACTCAGGCAATTGATCTCTTAAACTGGGAGACGGTGCGAAACCGCTTCTGCAGACAAACATTTTCTTCAGAAGAAACGACACCGATTTCTTATGGATCACATTGTTCTTATTATTATCCAAAGCGATGACATCTTTCCCTTTATTCAAAACTACACTAGTACTATGTCGCAGTTCAGGATCTTTCTCATCTAAATCCTCGCAGAATGTATGACAATTAGTTCGGTCGACCTCCAAACTTGATGGGCAATTGAGAAATCTGTCCAAAGGCAGATTGGTGATGTCTTTGTTCCCTTTGCATTCTGAATCAACTGGTTTTTTTGATAGAAGTTTCGTCAGTTCCTTCTGCAATTTACCAACTTCTTCAGGTGTGAAATCTAATTGATCTTCAGATGAAGATGGATCTTCTTCAGGATCACTCTTTTGTGGCTCTTCTTTTATGTCATTGTTGCCAAAAGTTCCAATTGCTAACAATCCATGTGGCCAGTCACTGAATTCTTCTTTGGGTTCTTTCAAAATATTGTCTGTAGAATGACAAAGAAGAGAGAAACAAGAGTGTTAGAAAATTTGTCTTTCAGTGTTAGAAGAAGAGCAGCCATTTGGTCCATGCCTCTTGTACCAGTAGACAGGGACCCTCTGTCACATGGATCCATACCTTTCAATTTGTTTTTTCAAACGGTGAAAAGGTGTTTGATCCAATGTAAAAATTCATAGTTTCCATTGGGGTTGAAACCACCAAGTAAAGACTTTTCAAATTCAAAAAACTTAAACTCCAAATGCCAACAGTTATTTGAAGATTCTTCTCTTAAAGCAAGAAATTTCGGAAATTTTCTCAGCATCCATCAGCTAGAAATGAGGAAAACCTTTTTTTTTTTTTTTTTTTTTAATAAGAGTGAGAGTAGTAGACAAATGTTTTACAGCTCCAAGTCGTAAACCTTACAATTTCTCTTTTCTAAATATTGTGTCCAAGAAAGTTGGAAGTAAAAAGTAGTGTTATATCTTACATATGAAATTGCTTCAAAGTCCGGAACAGGAGGCAACTTAAAATTTCACAGGCCAATGGTGTTATGAACTGGTGGTTAGGGAGGTGTGAGTTTATCCCTCACTTAAAACTTAAAATTTCACACAGAATATCAAATGCTAGTTAGCATAGTTGGTAAAAATTGTGACAGACAGGTAACAGAAGCCCGATGGGCACCAAGAAAAAAGAACGAGAGTAAGATAGAGGATAATCACTTACTATTCTGTGGAGTGACTGTTGGTTTCTTGTTCTCTGGTTTTCCGTTGAGCTTGTTTTGCATCCAACTGAAGATCTACAACCAAACACATCCCAAACTCATTAGCAAAGAAACCAAACAATAGTCATGTCTACAGTGATGAACATCTCACCCCTCCTCCCTCTTGTATGTATTCTTACCTTCATTTTATCTTGGTGTAGATAACAAGACAGGCCTCTGAGATCACTTAATGAACTCTGAACACTTATTGGACAACAGAGAAAAAAAAATGTGAAATTTTTTTTTGAGACGGTGGTGGTGATGGTCGACCAATAAGAAGACTATGGGGAGGATTAAATATAGATGTTACAAGCCAATGAGAGATTTGGAGAAAGTTACATAGAGAGATAGGTCGGGAAAAAAATCAAATCGCAAGGGCAAAAAGGGAGTAGTTGCTATTGGTTCAAGTTCCCAAACACGGCCTTCTGTCCCTCTTAATCTTACCTATTATCTTTTTTCAACTACTGTGCTCCCTCCTCTACTTGTATCTTAATAATTTATTGTTTATCTAGAAGTCATCTTAAACATGATTTTAACATGATATCTACGTGTCACCTAAGTCATTCTACTTTCTTTGATATTTGATAGAGGAGCTTTGCTACAGAGTGAGAGGGGGAGCGAGGGAAAGGGGCGACCCATTCGCCTCGAGATAAGTGTATTGAATTTGAGATATGTGATGGTGTTTATCTCGAGGCGGATGGGTAATTTTCACCCATTCCTCGTTCCCTCCCTCGACCCCTAGAATTTTCCTTGATAGAGTGATTCTATATGGCGAGGAAAACAACGATGAGGGGACCGTTTATCTTCTTTGAGATGTGTGTCATCATTTTTTGTGCGTGCATCCCAAGAGAGGTGAACGGTCACCCCCTTCCACCTCCCTCCCTTCGCTCGTTTCCTCGCCATTTAGAATTTATCTATTTGATAACTTGAGCTTCGAATATCTTTTGACTTGCCCGAATTGTCCTCTAATCAATAATTATATTGTATCTTGTTGCAATGTCACGTGCAAATTTACATGAAAGTTATTGTTGCTAGACTAACTTAGGGTCCCAAATGTTTAGGGTACATAGGTTAGGTTCTTGTGTTTCTATTACTTGTATTCTTTTGCAATAATAACGAAGGCTAGCATAAGTGCGTGGCAAGAATTGTTGTATTCAATTGCAATTGTACGTGTAAATCTATATGAAAGTAATTGTTGTTCGTAATAATGCTTCATGAATGTATCTTGTATATTTTTTATTCAAGAAGTTTGGTCTTTCTTTTCTCACAAAGAGGTGTATTTGTAATGGGGATGGAAGAAAATTTCTTTTTTCAAATGATGGAAGAACAAGTATGAATTTCTTTTTTCAAATGACATCAATTTACATATAAATGTGTTTGCGATGTGAATGATTATATTTGATTAAACTTAACATAGAGCTAACTTGCTTTGTTTTTTTTAAAGAATCTCTAATTTTCCTCTCATACTAGACATTATCATATGGTTTGTTTTGTTTTGTTTTTTGTTTTTTGTTTTTTTTTATCGCATTTATTTGAGGTTGAGAAAATATATGTCTATTAGAGGTTGTTTGAGGTTGAGAATTACACAGGATGGTTCTACACACGATTTTCCTGTGTGCGTAGTTGGGCTCAAGTCCAGAAATATGATATATGCATGCAAGGAAAAATTTTGTATGCATACTCAAATCTTTAAAGTTGGTGGTTTCAACCAAAAAGCACCAAAATATTTCAGCGTTAAATGCAAATGGCTACATAACGCATGAGCTATTTAGAATTGTTATGTAATGGCTAGTGTAATACCCGTGCCGTTGGCACTATTGCAGATTACATCCTACATTCACGGCTATGTCGAAAGAGACATGCACACAATATCATTATATCCAAAAAATGTCATTTTTTGAATAAAGTAATTTATCTGAACATGTCATAAGAAAATATACTTCACATAAGTGACTATAATGACAATCAATGTCATGAACAATTAAAAAATCAAAATTTCGACAGAGTTTCCTCTGTATTTTTCAATATTGAAACTTGTCTGAATCTGTCATAAAAAATTACAATGCCAATCAATGCCATGAACACCACATAATATCTCCAATTGCAATTGGGTTTTTACGACTATTGGAGATTGAGAGACGCTGCATGAATCTTACGACCATTGAATCTCTTTGAACCCATTTAAAAAAAACACCAAATTAATCTGTACGATACCCAGTACGCAATAGATATTAAAGCTGCATTGCATGATATCAATAAGCAAAACAACTCAAATATGAAAATTGTTGTGTCATACCTATTGGTGCACCAAAAGCAACAGATGGCAATGGATCAAACTCCATCCCAAATATCGACCCATCTTCTCAACACGCTCCCCTAACTGTGCATCAATAAACTCTATAGCTCTTGCTTCTGTATTTCACCGACAACTCCGCCCTCAACGATTCTGGCGGACAAGTCTCCACTGTTTCCAATTTAAAACACACAAATCAAAACCCTAAACAAACAATCAAATAAAAAACATAAAAACACACAAAATCAAAACAAAATCTTCCAACACATGAAAATGTACAACCATCAAACAATTGGATAAATTTATAAAAAAAATACAATTTAAACTGTGAAGATAATGGACTAATGCCCAGACACCACTTTAATTTGAAACTATCTAATGATAAGAATATTCCAACAGAATTGAGTAAGTATATGTAGCTCAAACCATAACCCCAGACATGCTAGTGAAGCATATAAATAAAAATAATGAAGACTATGGCTTTCAATTTTATCCAAGTGTCACGAAAGGATCTAGAGATCTTGCACAGTAGTCGAGTATATAAACAAAGTCCTGAGCTCTTAAAGGAATGTTTCCATGGCTGAGATTTGAAAGTAGGTTGGAAGCTCTACCTCTTTCCCCAAACGAAGTGCACTAACAATTTGAGCTTGCAATGACCTTGTGATTGAACCCGCACAAAGTTCGGCGTGAATGAAACCTGAAACATCGTAGTCACTAACTCATCAAACCAAACAACAACCACAAAAAAAAAAAAAAAACTCACACCAACTTCAAAGCTCTAGATACAAATGAATTAGCTCTATTTCATTAAAGCATTCTTAAGAGAGTGAGGAGAAGAGCGTGAGGGTCATTGCAATCTTCAACCAATCAATCACTCACCAGCTCGATTTGCGAAGGCGTCTTCATTTTCCTCTTCGGCTTCACCTCTCCTCCTCCTCCTCCACCGAATCGAAGAATGAAAGGAGAGAGTGAGGAGAAGAGATCTGGAAAAAAAAACGACCAAATCAAGAACACTTTTCAACTTCAAATTTCACAGATGAAAAACTCATGAAGAACACTTTTTTTTCGAAAGACATCACAAAATACTTGCCACTTCCAGCCATGGAAGAGAAATCAGAGCCATTTGGATGCCATTGTTGTGGATGGTAATCACCGTTTTCCTGCAAAAAAGAAATACACGCTAGAATCCAAAATTAAAACTTTAGAACACAAAACTTGTTTAGAATTTGAGAATTCAAGAGATTGGAAGTGATTGAGTGAGTAAATAAGATGGATTTTACCTTCTTCGAAATCGATTTTCTGGAACTCTCGCACACCCTGCAAAACCCTAACTTGGCGTAAAAAAGATCTGAAGAATGAAAGGAGAGAGTGAGGAGAAGAGATCTGGAATAAAAAAAATAAATTACGACCAAATCAAGAACACTTTTCAGCTTCAAATTTCATAGATGAAAAACTCATCAAGAACACTTTTTTTCGAAAGACATCACAAAATACTTGCCACTTCCAGCCATGGAAGAGAAATCAGGATCATTTGGGTGCCATTGTTGTGGATAGTAATCACCGTTTTCCTACAAAAAAAAAATACACGCCAGAATAAAAAATTAAAACTTTAGAACAAAAAACTTGTTTAGAATTTGAGAATTCAAGAGATTGGAAGTGATTGAGTGAGTGAAGAAGATGGATCTTACGATTCTTGCCCGGTTTGAATCAACTTGTTCGTCTCGAATGGTAACCTTAATGCCTTCGTCTTTGAGAAATTGAACCTATATTTTTGAAGTAAAATCATTTGAACTTCGTCACTATATGAAAAAAAAGTTAATCATAAGCTTAAAAATTATATATTGGAATAAACTTGATCAGACACAAACAAAAATGTTTTCCTCTTACTATTCGTTTGATATTGGAATCAACTTGAGCAAACATCATCATTTCAGAGTATAAGGGTTTCCTTGTTGAGAGTACCATAATTATTGTTCTAAGACAATACAAAGAAAAATGAAATACAATTAGAATTTCTATATGATTTCGAATGAAAAGGAAAAAAAAAACCCAAAATAAATAAATAGATAAATACTTATCTGAAGGGAAAAAAATTCAAAATAAATAAATAGATAAGGGAAAAAATACTTATCTAAACGACTCTAAACAAAATACCAAATAAATAAATATGAAATCCAAATAAATATGAAACCCAAAATAAATAAATAAACGACTCTAAAATAATGATGACTCTGAACAATTATCCATCTTTTCCACAACTTCCACACTAAAATATGCAAGTGAGTTGACAGTTAAAAGAGCCAAAAAAAATGAGATAGGAAGAACCCAATTCTGCAACAGAAGCAATTATCCATGTTTTCCACAACTTCCACTCATTTGTCAACCATGATTTCACTCCTGTTGTATTTACACATTTCCATGGTTACACTGCAATATCTGAGTTTTGAATACTTAACTGAAAATCATTGTGCAATGTCTCATTCTCAACCCATCCCTCCAAATAAACATTATCTCCAATTCTCTCACACTTTCTAATAACTAAAACCTTACTGTTACCATTAATGGTCTGAAATATCCTTAAAAACTCAATTGGGCCATGATCTCACCTTCTCTTTCACTTCTTGAATTTTGCTTTTCAGTTTCCTCATTTTCTTGACTCATGAACCGCTGAAAGTTTGAAAAGGAGGGAACAAATTGTTCATAAAAATTGTTTGTGGCACTACTTTAGTAGGTGGTGACAATAATTTCAAGAGAGGTTGAATCCTTCAAAAAAATCTTTGTGACAATAATTGTCACGCCCCGATTTTTGAACAACATAAATAAATAGATTGTCCAAAAACCAAGGCATGACAGGAACACATAAAAATGGTACAGTCATAAGGCATAAAAAAACAACTAATAAGGTTCCTCAATATTCTTCCTCTAAAGATGAGGTCCACAAAGAATAAATTAAAATTACAATAATCAATTCCCCAAATAAGTATCTGACAAAACTTAGCATTTATTTCCAAATCCTACATCTGATTATCTAGGAATAATAATAAAAAACTAAAAAAAAGAGAAAATAAACGCGTCGACTCCTCAGCTATCGCCACGCAGCTACTATTCTTCCTTACGCACCAATTAACCCTGATAGTTCTCTGGGACTACGCTCATTAAGAACGTACCCAAATTTGTAAAACAATACAAAATCTGGGTCAGTATAATCATACTGGTGTGAGCAAACTTACAAACCAAACTATTAAATATAAAAGTACAAAATGCAAATTTCACCTTGAGGAAGACAGGTAGTTCTCATTCGAGATTCGAATGAGCTGTTAGTTTCTTCCCTCAAGGCTAACCTAGTACGAGCTAAAATAATCTCTACACAATTTAATGACATGCTGAATTAAATGGTTTTATTTAATTAGTTTTTTTTCTAATTCTTGGCTTCTTTTTCCACAATCGCACTCTCCTCCTGTGCCGAACACACCTCACCCAAGTGTGCCCCCCTTGCCATCGAAGCCACTCGGAGCGTACATGACCCAAGTGGGGTGCCACCTCGAGTGTCATGTCATCTCACCCGAAGTTCGATCACTGACAAGCATTCTACACGTACAACCGAACTCACATGGAACGGTGCACTGATATGCAAGCAAGTCTGCATACCCATAATAATATCATACGTATACAAGCAAGTCTGTATACAAAAGTTTCTTTTCTTTTCACATTTTTTTTTCGGAGTTGTGGAAAAAAACATTTACCAAGTTTTTTTTTTATTTGAGTCATTACTTTTCCAAATCGATTCGAGACCAAATAATTAGACTAAATAACCTCACAATGAGTATAAAATTCATTCTTATCAAAATTACAACCATTGATAAGAATAGCTACTGTTTTAACACAACAATAGGTTATGATCAATGACTACACCACATGTGAAAACCACCCATCACTAAAAAACCACATATGCGTCAGACACTGTAAAAAAAAAAAAAAAATGGAACTAACACTGAAACTGTCAGACACAAAACTCTAACAACAAAACAAAGAAATGAAAACAAACACTGTAACAAAAATGAAACCAAATGTCTAACTGGCGAGGAAACCCATGTGATTTGACTTTTTGAAACCCAATTAGAATTTCTGAAAACCCAATATAATGAAACCCATATAATGAAACCTCTGTGATGTGATAGAATTTCTAAAAACCCATGTGATTTGAATTTCTAAACCCAATTAGAATTTCTGAAAACCCAATATAATGAAACCCATATAATGAAACCTCTGTGATGTGATAGAATTTAAAAAAACGCATGTGGTTATTCACATAACTATAACAGTATAATAAATTCTTCTCATTCTCATGTCACATCATCTTTAAAAAACTAAAAATAAAGAGGCCAATCACTATCACTAAAAGAGAATGAAGAAAAGAAAAAAAATTTCCTTTCTCAATCCTTTCTCTTCCATACGTCAAATCACCCAAAACAAAAATACAGCAAATAAAAAAAAACTAAAAACAAAGCCAAAAAAAATAGGGTTCGTACATCTCGATAATATAAATTGAAAAGTAGAGTTTAACTCACCAGTACTTTTCTTTGCAAGATTTCAAGCTTCTTTTTTTCAAGCTCCTCCACTTTCAATGCAGTTTTTTTTTATTTTTTTATTTTTTTTATGTGTGTGCGCAAAGAGAAGAAAGAAAATAAAAATAGGGTTTTATCTTTAAAGGAAGAATTTAGGGTTTCTTTAGCTAAACACACCCACCCTTTATCTCTTACCCACCACCAGCCTAAACATAAGTTTGAAATCGTAAACCATTATTAATTATAATTATTATCAATTAATAATTACTACCAATAAATATTATTTACTTCTAAAATAATGCAAGTATATTAGTAAGTGAATTTGGCGGGTATTACAATATACACACCTTAAAAGAATCTCGTCTAGAGATTTGGTAGGATAAGGATTTGGCGAATAATTCTGGGTGCATACTCTTTACTTTGTCCTCCAATTCCCAGGTGACATCGTTCTCCTTTTCACTACACTGAACTTTGACCAAGTTGACTTTCTTACGTCGTAGTTGTTTCACGTCACGATCAATTATCCTCACCGGCCCAATTGTATAGGTCAAATCCTCATTCTTCAATAGTTGTAGGTTGAACAATATGAGTTGGGTCTTTCACACATTTTCTCAGCATCGAGACATGAAAGACATCATGAATCATCGACAAACTGGGCGGCAACGCAAGCTTGTAAGCTAAGCGACCAACACATCCGACAATCTCGAATGGCCCAATATACCGCGGGCTCAACTTTCCTTTCTTGCCAAATCTCATCACACCTCGCATGGGAGACACCTTAAGGAAAACTAAATCACCGACCGCAAACACTACATTCTTGCGCTTTTGATCTGCATAGCTTTTCCTCGAATAATCTCAATCTTCCCTGCAATTTCCCTAACAATCTCTGGTCCCAACAATACGGTATCACCTACCTCTGCCCAACAACTAGGAGATCTACAAGGCCTACCATACAAAGCCTCAAAGGGTGCCATACCAATGCTCGATTGGTAACTATTATTGTACGAGAACTCCACCAGCGGTAAGTGATCCTCCCAACTACCACCAAAATCCATGATGCAAGCTCGCAACATATCCTCTAAAATCTGATTTACCCGCTCAGTCTGCCCGTCAGTTTGTGGATGATACGCTGTGCTCATAGCCAAGGTAGTACCCATAGCACGTTGAAAACTTTCCCAAAATGCAGATGTAAACAATGGATCTCTATCTGAAACAATGGTAATAGGAACCCCATGCAACCTTACGACTTCTTGGATATACATAGCAGCTAACTTGTCTGTATTTCGAGATGCACCAATGGGGATAAAATGTGCAAACTTAGTCAAACGGTCAACAATAACCCAAATGGACTCATTACCCCTCCGAGATCTAGGTAACCCATCAACAAAATCCATCGAAATGTGTTCCCACTTCCACATGGGTATATCTAGAGGCTGCAATAAACCAGATGGCCTCTGGTGTTCCGCTTTCACTTGCTGACATGTGAAACAGTGAGAGACATATTCCCCAACATCTCGTTTCATGCCTTCCCACCAAAAACTCCTTCTCAAATCATGGTACATCTTCGTACCCCCTGGATGAATAGTAAATTTAGAACGATGAGCCTCGTCCATAATCTCCTTCTGTAATGCCGAAATATCTGGTACGCAAAGTCTACTATGAAACCGCAATCCTCCATCTATGTCAACGGACCAATCCGTAGGGCAGTCATCCAACGTATCAATTATCAAATCATTTATTTTGTTCATGAGAAACGAGTCAGTGTGCTGCATGGAAATGACCCGGGTAATCAGGGTAGGTTTCACTGTCAAACTACAAACATAAGCTCCTCTATTATGTGGGACAGTCAAAATGTCATGAGCTGCAATAACCTCGAGAATCTTCCACTCTTACACCATAAGAGCGGTCAACACACTATGTTGCCTGCTAAGGGCATCCGCTACCACATTCCCTTTGCCTGGATGGTAAAGGATTTCAAAATCATAACTACTAATGAACTCCATCCACCTCTGTTGCCTCATGTTTAAATCACGTTGTGAAAATAGATACTTCAAGCTTTTGTGATCAGTATACAACTCAAATTTCTCTCCATACAAATAATGTCTCCATATTTTTAAAGCAAAAACCACTGCTGCTAATTCCAAATCATGCGTGGCATATCGCCTCTCATGTGGCTTTAACTGCCTAGAAGCGTATGAAACTACTTTCTGATCTTGCATCAAAACACATCCCAACCCTGTTTCGCTAGCATCTGTAAACACTACTAACTTCCCGCCTCGTGTGGGAATGATTAAAATTGGAGCTGTAGTCAACCTTTGCTTCAACTCTTGAAATGCAGTCTCACAGTCCTTAGTCCATATAAACTTGACATCCTTTCGAGTCAAACTCGTCAAAGGTGCTACAATCAACGAAAATTTCTCAATAAACCTCCTGTAATATCCAGCCAACCCTAAGAAACTCCGAATTTCACTTCCATTAGTGGGTTGTTTCCATTCCTTAACTGCTACAACTTTGTCAGGATCGACGGCTATCCCTTCGCTAGAAATCACATGCCCAAGAAATTTCACCTCTTTCTCCCAAAAGTGACACTTACTAAATTTAGCATACAGTTTGTGATCTCTTAAAGTCTGCAACACTATTTTCAAATGCTCTCGATGGTCCTCCATGTTTCGAGAATATACCATAATATCATCAATGAAAATGACAACAAATTTATCAAGGTACGGACGAAAAATACGGTTCATCAAATCCATAAAGAAAGCAGGAGCATTGGTCAATCCAAATGGCATAACCGGAAATTCATATAACCCATACCAAGTCCGAAATGCCGTTAGAGGTATGCTCTGCTCTTCAACACCCATCTGATGGTATCCAGTCCTCAAATCCAACTGCGAAAATACAACCGCCCCTTTCAACTGATATAACAAATCATCTATCCGCGGAAGAGGGTACTTATTTTTTATTGTCACCTTATTTAGTTCTCTATAGTCGACACACATCCTCAAAGTACCATCCTTCTTAGAAACAAAAATAGCAGGCGCACCCCATGGAGAATTACTTGGTCGTATAAACCTAAATATACACACCTTAAAGGATTAACCATAAAGTTACTCACAAATAAGCACATATATATATAACTATTATAAAAACATATGAGAAGGAAAAGAAAAAAAAATTCCTTACCCCTTCTGGAATAATTCCTCCAGTTGAACTTTCATCTCATCCAACTGCTTAGAAGCCAATCGGTATGCAACTTTCGAAATCGGTGCTACCCCTGGCAACAAGTCAATTCGAAATTCGACTTCTCTCTTAGGTGGTAAACCAGGAATCTCTTGGAATACATCTACATAATCCTTCACCACCTCAACCACGCTAATATCTTTCTCTGGTATATCCATAGAGTATAGAGTGCTCGTCATTGTGGAGTCCCCACAAGGTTCACAAACATGACTAACTCGCGGCAACCCTGGTGTATCTATCAAAATGGTTCTAGCGGCACAATCTATAGTAACATAGTTTTTACCCAACCAATCCATCCCAAGGATAACATGAAAATTCTCAAAATTCATAACTATCAAATCCGCAACAAGTTTTTGACCCATTAAAGAGATCTCAAAATTTCTACATTGCTCAAATAATGTGATAGTGCCTCCTATGGGTGTCTCCACACATAAAGGTTTGATAAGTGTCATAGTTTTAAGATTTTCTTTTTCTACCATTCGCCGAGAAATAAAAGAATGAGAAGCACCAGAATCAAATAATACTCGCTAGGGAAACTGAGTGGTGATGGTACCTTCAACATTCTCTTGCCCTGGTATAACCGCAAATGCACGTGCTGGAGCTGGTGGGGCCTGTCTATCCTGTGGAGCGCCTTGCCAACTGGGACAATTACGAATGAGATGCCCTGGTCGGTTACACTTGTAGCATAACTTACCAGTGGGAGCCTGCCCTCGTGGTGCTGTAGGTACCTGAGGTCGAGGTTGCTGATATGGGCCTTGTGGGTCCTGATTCTGAAATGTCGGTCTCTGCCACTGCTGCCCTTGGGGTCTGTAGCCACCCTGCGGCCTAAAACCTCCCTGGGGCCTCTGCTAGAACTGACCTCCAGATTGGGACCTCGGCTGATAATGAAATCCAGATCCTCGCTGATTTTGATCATAAGGCTTATACCTGTTCTGATCTCGGTTCCCAGATGCACACGAGTTTCTAGACGACTCACCTCCCCTGCTCTTCTCTCTAGCCTCTCGAAAAGCAGCGTCTTGCTCTTCAAACTTGAGAGCTAAGTCTAAAACTCTGTCAAAGGGTTCTTTATCAAAGGGTAAAAGCGACTTTGACAGATAATGACCCAAACCCTTGATAAACTTCTGATTCTTCTTGGCAGGGGTATCAACCAAGTACGGAGCATACCGAGTCAACTCGTTGAATTTTGTCACATACTGGGTCAATGACTTTGTACCTTGCGTCAAACTAAAGAACTCTGCAGCTAGCTGAGACTTCACAGCTTCAGGTACAAACTGACAGTCAAATTTGGACTTGAAAGTCTCCCAAATCATAACAGTCGTATCCATGCTCTCCTCGACAGAATCCCACCAATACCTGGCATTACCATCCAAGTTATGAGCAGCTAATTCTTGTTTATGCACCTCAGTCATCTGCATCCGATTGAATATGGTTTCACACTTGCGAATCCACTTCTCAACTGCAATAGGGCCAGTCTCTCCATTAAACCTCTGACCGCCTAAGTTCCCAAACTCTTTTTTTCTCCTGGCAAACGGGTCACCATGACTATCCTGATGGTTGTTCTGCACAACCTGCAAAAGTTGCGTCATCATGGCTCCCACGTCTACCTGAACCAAGTTAGGAACCCCTCCTTGATCATTCGAACCATTTGGGCCACTAGCGTTATTCTGCCCGTTATCACTATTCTGTCCATTTGCCCCATTTGATCGAGTGTTCGCCATTACCTTCAAGCGAAAATAAATAATCGTTAATACTTAATACTCCAAACGTTCATAATCCCATTTCCACACTTCCGATGATCACCTAGACCTACCCTAGATCTAGGCTAACCAAATGCTCTGATACAAAAAATGTCACGCCCCGATTTTCGAACAACATAAATAAATAGATTGTCCAAAAACCAAGGCATGACAGGAACACATAAAAATGGTACAGTCATAAGGCATAAAAAAAACAACTAATAAGGTTCCTCAATATTCTTCCTCTAAAGATGAAGTCCACAACGAATAAATTAAAATTACAATAATCAATTCCCCAAATAAGTATCTGACAAAACTTAGCATTTATTTCCAAATCCTACATCTGATTACCTAGGAATAATAATAAAGAACTAAAAAAAAGATAAAATAAACGCGTCGACTCCTTAGCTATCACCACGCAGCTACTATTCTTCCTTATGCACCAATTAACCCTGATAGTTCTCTGGGACTATGCTCATTAAGAACGTACCCAAATTTGTAAAACAATACAAAATCTGGGTCAGTATAATCATACTGGTGTGAGCAAACTTACAAACCAAACTATTAAATATAAAAGTACAAAATGCAAATTTCACCTTGAGGAAGACAGGTAGTTCTCATTCGAGATTCGAATGAGCTGTTAGTTTCTTCCCTCAAGGCTAACCTAGTACGAGCTAAAATAATCTCTACACAATTTAATGACATGCTGAATTAAATGGTTTTATTTAATTAGTTTTTTTTTCTAATTCTTGGCTTCTTTTTCCACAATCGCACTCTCCTCCTGTGCCGAACACACCTCACCCAAGTGTGCCCCCTTGCCATCGAAGGCACTCGGAACGTACATGACCCAAGTGGGGTGCCACCTCGAGTGTCATGTCATCTCATCCGAAGTTCGATCACTGACAAGCATTCTACACGTACAACCGAACTCACATGGAACGGTGCACTGATATGCAAGCAAGTCTGCATACCCATAATAATATCATACGTATACAAGCAAGTCTGTATACAAAAGTTTCTTTTCTTTTCACATTTTTTTTCGGAGTTGTGGAAAAGAACATTTACCAAGTTTTTTTTTTATTTGAGTCATTACTTTTCCAAATCGATTCGAGACCAAATAATTAGACTAAATAACCTCACAATGAGTATAAAATTCATTCTTATCAAAATTACAACCATTGATAAGAATAGCTACTGTTTTAACACAACAATAGGTTATGATCAATGACTACACTACATGTGAAAACCACCCATCACTAAAAAACCACATATGCGTCAGACACTGTAAAAAAAAAAAAAAAAATGGAACTAACACTGAAACTGTCAGACACAAAACTCTAACAACAAAACAAAGAAATGAAAACAAACACTGTAACAAAAATGAAACCAAATGTCTAACTGGCGAGGAAACCCATGTGATTTGACTTTTTGAAACCCAATTAGAATTTCTGAAAACCCAATATAATGAAACCCATATAATGAAACCTCTGTGATGTGATAGAATTTCTAAAAACCCATGTGATTTGAATTTCTAAACCCAATTAGAATTTCTGAAAACCCAATATAATGAAACCTCTGTGATGTGATAGAATTTAAAAAAACCCATGTGGTTATTCACATAACTATAACAGTATAATAAATCCTTCTCATTCTCATGTCACATCATCTTTAAAAAAAATAAAAATAAAGAGGCCAATCACTATCACTAAAAGAGAATGAAGAAAAGAAAAAAAATTTCCTTTCTCAATCCTTTCTCTTCCATACGTCAAATCACCCAAAACAAAAATACAGCAAATAAAAAAAAACTAAAAACAAAGCCAAAAAAAATAGGGTTCGTACATCTCGATAATATAAATTGAAAAGTAGAGTTTAACTCACCAGTACTTTTCTTTGCAAGATTTCAAGCTTCTTCTTTTCAAGCTCCTCCCACTTTCAATGCAGTTTTTTTTTTATATGTGTGTGTGCAAAGAGAAGAAAGAAAATAAAACTAGGGTTTTATCTTTAAAGGAAGAATTTAGGGTTTCTTTGGCTAAACACACCCACCCTTTATCTCTTACCCACCACCAGCCTAAACATAAGTTTGAAATCGTAAACCATTATTAATTATAATTATTATCAATTAATAATTACTACCAATAAATATTATTTACTTCTAAAATAATGCAAGTATATTAGTAAGTGAATTTGGCGGGTATTACAATAATTCAGTAGGTAGTGACTCACTACCATCCAACAACCATACACTATCCATTTGAGTAAATTTCTCTACAATGGATAAAGCCATTTATCATGAAACACAATTATAACATGATGAAAATCCAACATTCATGTAAGGTCTCATATTGAGATAACCAATGGACCACATAGTATGTAGTACCAGCATTTGATGGGTATAGATTTTGGCTAACATACGTATGGATTCACACTTACAGCCATTTCTATTGAATGCATTGTATGCATCGCTACAACATAATGCTACAACCTCCATTGTCTACATGCAGTGGCAACCCCCAACTACATCTACATGTATGGTCTTACACATTTATTCAAAGTAGCAAAGGGGGGTAGGAGGTCTAGGTTTTCAATTTACACTGTTATTTGGACAGGTCTTTGAAGTATACATAATGCGAAACCATACATTCCCCATTGCCATCCCTATCATTCCAAGGCCATTATCTGTATAGGGTTTAGGCTAATTTTAGTTGGAACACAATTTATTGCAAAATTTTATGTACATACAGGCATACACCCTCATTTTAGATTAATACCAAAATCAATTAAAATTTCTACATGTTCAAATTTATTAGTAGTTCTTTCATATTTCTTTTCTTTTCTAGATGGACAATGTCATTTTAGTTGGATCCCTCTTAGTTGTATCGTGTTAAGGTAACGTATACAAACAAAAACAAAAAATACACTAAATTCAGAGAAGAACTTAGGCATGTATATGAAATAAAATGAGGCACAATTCACCCTTGCATGCAAATTCATGGCGGAACCCATTCCGCAAACCCATACCTTCATTTGTATTACATACTCCAAACACAATAGCAAGTGTTTACATCAGAGGATTGTAGTACCCATGAAGTATTTGACATTTTGTGGCACTGTGCATACCTTAAAGTTTTGTTAGATTCGGACCGACTATCAAAACCCATTATATAAACCAATAAACCAACACATCAGTAACTAGATTCGACAAAGTCTTCCTATCCATACAATGTAAAGCAAACAATGAGGATGGTTTTTGGGGTGCCTTAGTATGCAAAATTCAGAATTCCTGGATTGAGAAATTGAGAGAATTGCATCAAATCAACACTAAAATTGTACAAGTTTATATGAATTTTCAGATTGGAAGCGGGAAATGATCATAAGAAAGCGAATTAGAATGAGAGAATACTGAATGGGCAAGGAGAATTAAAACTTTAGAACAAAAAACTTGTTTAGAATCCAAAAACTTTAGAACAAAAAACTTGTTTAGAATTTGAGAATTCAAGAGATTGGAACTGATTGAGTGAGTGAAGAAGATGGATACTTACCTTCTTCGAAATCGATTTCCTGGAACTCTCACACACCCTGCATAACCCTAACTTGGCGTAAAGAAGATCTGAAGAATCTGAAGAAGATTCTTAGTCTAGTCTAGAAAAGAAGGAGATCTGAAGAATCTGAAGAAGATGGATCTGAAGAACCCTAACTTTGCAAAACCCTAAACCTGTAAAAAAAAATTAGAAGAAGAAGAAGGATCTTGCCTTCTCAAACTTCTTTTTTTTCGTCCTTTTGCATCGAGAATCGGTGGAGAATCTGAAGAAGGTTGTTTAACTTAGATCTGCAAAACCCTAAACCTGCAAAAAAAATCTGAAGAAGAAGAAGGATCTTACCTTCTCAAACTTCTTCTTCTTTCGTCCTACTGCATCAAGAATTGGTGGTGGGAGGGGTTTGGGTAGAGGAAGAGAGGGGAAAGGAGAGAGTGAGGAAAGCATCGGGTTCAATTTTTTTGACTTAACTTCTGCCACAGAGATAAAATTGCCACGTAGGACAAAAACCCATCTGAATTGTAATAGAGATGTTTGTGGACTTCTTCAAATTAAATGTTGTGTATATGTATGCACACTTCCATTAAACCTTTATTATAAATGACTTGATCAGTTCCCAAGAAAAAATGGTATTTTGAAAGGGCAGACGAGGCAACAAATAAGTATTAAGGAAGTAAAGCATTTGGAGGATGCATGATCGGTAGGTTGTAATATGGGAATTAGCATTGGCACTGGGTGAAATCAAGGAAGATACAACCCACATTGGCACGAAAATGTTCCTTACCCACCGGACCATCTGCTCAACCTCAATTCCACTCAATTTCACCTTCAACTTCGGGTAGTTGTCAGGTCAGCTTCTCTTCTCAGTTTCACCTGAGGCACAAATTTTGTCTGTCTTCCTCACATTAACTTCTCTTAAATATTAACCCCCTGTTAAGGAAGCACTATGTTATTAAATATGCTTAAAAGGAATGTCATTGAAAGTGATGTGTACTAATCTATTCTCCTCGAGATCTGACCTGTAAAATAGGGTTAGATTGCCAAAGATCGTTCGCCTTGTTGATAGCCAAAGACACTCCAATACTTAAGTCAGTTAACTTAGGAAGAAGATGAACTTGGAAAAGTATAGTTGTATGGCTTTTCATACCTAGTTCCTCTTTCTCTCCTTTGTTTTATATAATAAAAGTAATTCACTCTACGCATGACTTAAGCATGCATGGTGGTATGAAGTGGGACGTTTCTCAGAAGAGTCTCCTCCTTCATTGATATATGTCATTGGTAGATTACCTAAATATATAATTAGAATATCTTAAATATATAGAATATCCTAAATATATACCTGTTTCTATAATTAGAATATATACAGCTTTCTATACTCCCTCTCAAGTTGGTGCATAGATGTCTATCATGCCCAACTTGTCAACTAAGCTGTCAAACACCTTCTGAGATACCCCTTTAGTAAAAACATCAGCTAATTGCTCCTCTGAGGTTACAAACGGAAAGCGAATAACTTTCCTGTCAAGATTTTCTTTAATAAAATGGCGGTCAACCTCCACATGCTTTGTTCGATCATGTTGAATTGGATTATGTGCAATCTGAATGACAGTTGTATTATCACAATGTAAATCCATAGGCCTTTGTAGCTTAAAACCCAATTCCTTCAGGACATTACGGATTCACAACATTTCACAAACTCCATGTGTCATACCTCGAAATTCAGCTTCTGCACTTGATCTAGCAACAACTTTCTATTTTGTACTACGCCAAGTTACAAGGTTCCCACCAACAAAAGTGAAGTACCCTGATGTAGAGCGTCATCCATGTATCCAACAACTTCCAATTCATTTTTTCCAAACAATAATCCCTTACTAGGCGCCATCTTCAGATATTTTAAGATACGAAAGACTGCATTCATATGCTCTTCACTAGGACAATGCATAAACTGGCTAACAACACTCACATCATAAGCAATTTCAGGTCTAGTATGAGAAAGATAAATTAACCTTCCTACAAGATGTTTATACCTCCCTTTATCAGTAGGGACTTGATCAGGAAGAATGGCAAGTCCATGATTCATCTCAATGGGTGTCTTTATTGGTTTGCAGTCCAACATCCTTGTTTCAGCGAGCAAATCAAGAACATACTTCCTTTGTGAAAGTGAAATCCCTTTCTTCGACCTTGCAACTTCAATACCCAGAAAATACTTCAGTTGCCCGAGATCCTTCATTTCAAATTCTTTCGACAGATACTTTTGCAAAATCATTTATTTCTTTCGAATCATCTCCTGTAATGATCATGTCATCAACATACACAATTAGAGTTGTAATCTTACCATTCTTGTGTTTGATAAACAAGGTATGGTCAGAGTTGCTTTGTTTGTACCCAAAAACTCTCATGGATTTCGAAAATCTTCCAAACCAAGCTCTTGGAGATCGTTTCAGGCTATACAAAAACTTCTTCAATTTACACACCTTACCAGCGTCTCTTAGGTTAGTCTTCACGCCTGGTGGCATATCCATGTACACTTCTTCCTCCAAATTTCCAATGAGAAATGCATTCTTAACATCAAGTTGGTGCAAAGGCCAATCTTTATTTGTTGCAAGTGAAATTAAAATTGGGATAGTATTAATTTTTGCCACAGGTGCGAAAGTCTCCTCGTAATCAATTCCATAGCGCTGTGTATATCCCTTGACAACTAATTTTGCTTTGTATCTATCAATAGTTCCATCTGCATTAAGATTTACATTAAACACCGACGACATCCTACAGTTTTCTTTCCAACAGGCTTGTCTACTACCTCCCAAGTGACATTCTTCTGAAGAGCTTCCAATTCTTCATTCATTGCTGTTGTCCATTTTGGATCCTTCAATGTGTCCTACACGTTACTAGGAATAGATACAGTAGATAATTGATAAATAACAAGTGCATGTGACTCAGAAAACCTATGGTTAGACATAAAGTTAGCTATAGAGTATTTAGCTTGGGCTTTGATGTCTGGTTCATATTGATTTTTAGGAACTCCCTTAGTAACCCTTTGTGATTTCCTAGGTTCAACACTTTCTAACACAAAAGACTCATTAGAAGTTAAAGGTACCCGAGGTGGATCATTCTGGGCGAGATCTTCAGTTGCTGATGTAAAAGGGGGAATGTTATGTGTGTGAGTTTCAGATACATTTTGATCATTCTCTTCTATCTCATGAGGGAATTGATCATTTTCTTCAAATACATTTTGATCATTCTCTTCTGTCTCATGAGGGAATTGGTCGCTAGGAACCAAGAGGTCAATTGTATGCCCATTGAAAGTGTCTATCTCTCGAGACAAGTCATTTGCTGTTGCTGCGGGAACAGTTTCTGCTGTTACAGGAACTTTAAATTGTTCCTCCAAGTGTTCCAATTCTTCAAAGGCATCAATAGAACGAGGATTCCCTTCACTATCGCTCTCCCCCTGAAGGGAAGACTGGGAGACTCCCTCTGAGTAATATGGCTCAGATTCATGGAATGAGACATCAATGGATATATGCATTCTGTCAGTGAGCGGTTCATAACACCTGTACCCCTTTTGGAGCTCTGCATAACCCACAAAAATACATTTCTTCGCATGGAAATCAAGCTTGCTCCGATGTGGTTTTGGTATGTGGACATAGGCTGTGCACCCAAACACTCAGAGCTCCAAATTAGGCATAGATGGGATGGACAAAAGTGTATGAAGCTTCTGATGAGGATTCTTGAACTCAATTACTCGTGAGGGAGTACGGTTGATAATATATGCTGCAGATTTCACTGCTTCACCCCAATAGGATCGAGGTACATTCATGCCAAACAGGGAAGCACGAACAACTGCATGTTTTTTCGTTATGCTAAACCATTTTGTTGAGTATCAGAATTGGAGGTTTGATGACGAATTTCATTTGACCGGCAAAACTCAGACATAGGGCCATTGACAAACTCTCCACCATTGTCAGATTGAAACACTCTGATGGATTGTTGGTACTGTGACGCCACCATTTTGTAAAAATCAGTAAACCTTTCAAATACCTCACTCTTGCTTTTCAGTAATGACACCCAGGTCATCCGAGTGCAATCATCAATAAAAGATACATAATATCGAGCTCCAAAAAGAGAAGGAATTTTTGCAGGACCCCAAACATCGGAGTGAATTTTCATAAAGGGAACAAGACATCTATGAATACTTGGCGAATATGGAGTACGATGGCTCTTGGCCAGTTCACAAATGTCACAATGAAATTATGAATCAGTAACAACCGAAAACAAATGAGGCTGCAACTTCTTAAGATAACGAAAAGACAGATGTCCTAAACGACAATGCCATAACCATACTACCTCCTTCGCATTATTGACCCTAATGACCTGATTAGCTTGCCTCAAAAGATTCTTGCGTTTCTCTCCCGTTTCTGTCAGATCCAAGTAGTATAGTATCCCCCTTCTAACACCATAACCAAGAATCTGCCGAGTTAGAATGTTCTGAAACACACAGAAAGATGGATAGAACGTCACAATACAAGAGTTGGGGTATCAGATAACACAATGGAACCTTCTCCGCTAACCAGAGTTAGAGTATCATCCGCAGTAGAGACACCATTTTGAGAGGAAGCTCTAAGATTTACCACAAGGTTAGGGTCATTTGTCATATGATCAGATGCACCTAAATTAATTATCCATGTACTATTCGAAATAACTTTATCATTCATACCTGATTGTGTTACATTAGCACAAGAAGATTGCATGGTGTGATCGACTATTGGCTGGGTTGTGAATAGCATAAGAAGAGATACAAACCAGAAATCTGATCGTGATTGATGGATTGCTTCTCTGATGTGTGAAGCGATATTCTACTGTTGCAATTGTCTGATTCATGGTGGTGGAGAATAGCTCTGTGGGTGCAAATATTGTGAAGTAAAGAGATTAAATTTCTTCTTCACTCACGATCTTTGCTCCTGTGATATGCTTGTTTTATGCGTGACGAGAAAGGTTTGAAGAGAGGTTAGGCGAGAGTGTTGTGGATGACAATGGAGGAGATGAGGTGTTTGACTATGATGGATTTGTGGTTAATAATGGTGGAGAGGGAATATGATGGATTGTTTAGGTGTCGTTAAAAAAGGGGTGACTGGAAAACGTTGTCGCTGGATTAAAATCTCTTCTCCTTCACTCTTTTCCTCTTTTTATGCTTCGACCTCAGAGATGTTCCTATTATGTGTATGAAGATGACGTGCAGGAGAAATGAAGCAAGCGGGAGGCGAAGAGGAAGACTGGACGACGGTTGGTGGTGAGATGGTTTGTTGTGACAGGTTGTAAAGAATTTGATTGGTGATGGAAGGCGATGAAGATGGGGGTCTGTGCGAGATTGGTGTCCTCCGGGATTTGGGATTCAAAAGAAAAAAAAATGCAAAACAAGTTCAAAGGTTTGAACCTGCTCTGATACCATGTAGAAAGAAATACTTCAATTTGTGTGTTTTTGCTTCATCCCACAACAGGGTATATATACAATGAGATTTCTTGTTTCACAAGAAACAATCTTATAGAATAAGAAACATAATATATTCTAGATTACCTAAATATATAATTAGAATATCTTAAATATATAGAATATCCTAAATGTATACATGTTTCTATAATTAGAATATATACAACTTTCTATGATTGGAAGAGAGATTCTCGCTATGACTTGTCTCCTTCGTAATGTCTGTGTCCTTTGAGGGGAGAGATTCATTGGATCTAAGGTCTGGGTCTTTAACTTGGATCGTGGTCCATTACTAATGCCTCTTTAGCCTTTACTGATCGAACTTGTTGATTGCCCTTAATGAGAGATGAGTTATGTCATGTGTCCGGACATGTTGAATGGTTGTTTGAGGTATCATTGTAAAGTAATCTAAGATGCATGTAGTCTGAATGGAATGTCTTGTAAACTGTGGATCACCAGTAGACCTCCTCTTACTTCAACTGGGCGTCCTTAGAAGTTTTTGTTTTCATTTTGTTTTCCATGTTTTTTATAACTCAAAACTCTAAATATAGAAGTGGTCTTCCGTATAGTCTGTGGAAGTTCTAATTGCAAGCTATTCCAATGTTTGGTTCATTAGAAGTAAGCGTACCATCTAGCATGAGGGGTTTAAGACTCGAGCAAATCAACACAGACTTGAAATCGAGTAACACACGTTTCGAGCACATAGCAAATCTATTTTATAGGATCCCTGATAATTGTAACAACTTAGAAAGATGCAATCAAACATTCCTAGTAAAAAAAAAAGTAATTTTACAAAGTTTCCTCAAAAAATTAGATTAAAAAGTTAAAAGCAAATACTTAGTCATCAAAATCTTTGCTACTCCAAGGAAGATTTTGTACGATTATTTCAAATTCTTTAACTCTTCCTACAAAATCTTCTTTAGAGAACCAGAACCAGACAGACACCACAATGTAAAAACAAGAAACATTTTATGAGTGAGGACCCAAGTAAGTTTTCCCACACAATGTCCAGGCCAGGCATTATTTATCAGTAGTAGATCTTAAAGAGGATAAAATATGTTGGTACATATATATAGATAAATCATCTTAGGATATGAACTTATTTACTACAAAATCTAAATCCCTTAGCAGTGGGATTTTCATTGCATGGGGTAATAACATATCCCCCGTAAATTTAAAAATTCTCTAAAACTTACACATAGGTATAAATATTGCACGATGATCATTTGATACTTCTAGACAGAATCCTGCCCTCAGATTACATGTCTTTTTCTTTGTACAAGTTTTCCTCTACCATACAAGTACCAAGCTAACTAATTAAAATATTCAATGTTTTCCCTCCTAATTTTATATTTAGAAGACAATCAAGAATGTTAGACAACCTCACAACCCTCATATTATGTAGATAGTATATATGTAGTGATCCACTTTGTCTTAATACAATATTATGTCAGATCTACTTTGTCTTAATACGATTGCCAACTGTAGTTTAGAAATAAATACAATATTACTGCAGTCATTTAACTATCTGTATTCTCTTCTCTAATATATTACAGTATTGATAATATTCAAGGAACAAAGTTCACCCAATTTTGACTAAAGACCTACCAATTGTGCAAAGGGTTTTGTGTTGTTTGACAGAGCATGCATGTAACATGGCAAGACGCTGAAGATGTTGCAAATCTTGGATCATATTGCTTCAAAATAACTCTTTGTGAACAATTTTGGTGTCCAAGTCCCAAGAGCTAGATTGATAACATTGTATCATATTACGTTGAACCTAATCACATCTTTAACAGTGCTAGCAGCTAAGTCTACTGAGGTAGCTAAACAGGTGATGACCTAGAGACAGGGGCGGACCCAGAATTTTAGTCGAGGGGGGGGGGAAATGGAAAATACTTATTAGTTGATAATAGTAGTTATCAATGGTAAAGCCAATTTTTTTTTTTACCGAAGCTACTAACTAATAAAACAAATTCAACTATAAAAAATACAATGCATATATCAAATTGGATCCAAGTATAGTCAATTTTAAGCCAAAATAAAGTCACTATTGATAACCTTAGCAAAAAGCAAACAAGCATAATAACTAGAATATATAACTAATATCACAAAAGAGTTTGTCTAGGCAGCCAGACTTTAAAACCATTGTTTGGCCAAGCTAGAGCATTTTACACCTTTACCCATTCTCTTTAAAATACAATCACAAACATTATCTATAGAAGGGATAGAAATGTAAAAAACTTAAAACCTGACCAAAAAGTGGCTATAAAGCCTGGTTGTCTAGAATTGAGAATCACAAAATAATTAGGATAAGTTCTAGGTGAAGCTAAAAACAAATTTGAAATTTGCGAATCTAATATGATCATAATACAATTTCAAAGAAAAAATAGTTTATATGAGGCTCAAATTTTATACGAGTTAGCTAATGGTATATATTTTCATTGAATTCTATCGTTATTATTTTAGATATTAATTTTAAATATTTTTTTGTTAGGGGTTTAATATCGCTTGTGAAAAACAATTCATTTATTTAATGTTAATAAATTTTTATTAAACTAAACATTTTTTAATGTTTGCAATTACTAATAAAATTGCATTGAAAATCAAATAAAAATGCACTCGAAGAGTATCGAACTCAGGTCTTTTACAAAAAGTGATAAACCTCAAACTACTACACCAACAAAGACATGTTTGAATATTTTCATAAACAATTAATTTATTGTATGCTACATTATATAATCGATTTTTTAATACTAAAATATATATACTAAAAATATTTTAAAAGTTGAGGGGGGGCAGCTATCCCCCCCCCCCCCCCCCCCCCCCCACGGATCCCTTAGTAGGTCCGCCCATGCCTAGAGATGGTATTTTTCATACTAAACAGCACTCGGCCGATTTGGATTTCAATCAATGGAAGGGGTAATGTTTGGGGTCAGTTTATGTTTCCCTTAAACTAATCAGTTTGGAAAAATCAAAACATTTAAAATTCATGGTTAATTAGCAATCCCTATCTACAGAAAATACACCCTACACCGTTCTCTAGAGTCTAGAGGACCTCAACCTGTAAATTATTTGCACAAGGTTGTGGCTGGCAGGGGGGAGGTGCAAGTGGTGGCGGTGGTAGGTTCACGGATATTAGAGAATCCGGCACGGCCCTCCTCCTTCCTGCCCATGTTATGGTAAAACACAGAGCACAAAAGTCAAAATTTTTTTTATCAATTGACGGCTCATGCTCATGCACATGCACATGCACACACACCTCTTTTGCTCTTTCATGAATCTCATCTCATTTTCCGTGTAAATTATTTGCAATTATCAATGCACCTTGAATCAAAACAAAAACTAGCTAGCTACCTCGCTCTCTCAACAACTTCTCTACTAATGCTGACTACTCCCATCTTATCTCTTATCGGTCACCACCCATGCACGTGCAATTGTCCAATCACATGGCGTTCCTTTACTAAAACACACATACACACCCCCACTTACCTGATCACTCACCAGTGGTGGTGGGGTGTGTTTAGCCATCCACCTTGACCACCTTGGGCAATCAAACAAGCCTCAAAGCATGTATGTCAATTCCGACGACGTACGTAGGTACGTACCAGTGGAGCCAAGTGTCGCGACAATGATGTGGTGATGGTTCATCTCCTCTATGTCGGATTCGACACGTGTGTCGAAGGGGTCGGGTTGACTTCTTTTTCTCTTCGCTTCTCTTCTTCTTCTCTCTATTTTATCAATTCAGCTCATTTGCTTTCCATGTGGTCTAGTTTAACAGTAAATGGGAAGGAAAAACATTGGAAACAAAACCACATCTTTGGTTTGCGTTAAAGTTAGATATTAGATTACTTAAGCTTCAATTACAAAGTTTTAGTTTAGAGATTAATAATTAATTGTATGTCCTATTGTTCCTTCAAATCACTTGTTTGGATTACTTTATTATCCATTTTATTTTTGGTAACATATATGCTTAAAACAGGTGTTAATCATCTCTTTGATGTGATTCTGGATGCATAACATGCACCTACCGTCTATTTGGGATCGGTCATCCCGGATCTTGTTTCAACCTATTCTCCACTTAAATTTTTGATCAGCCAAAAAGAAAATGGTTACATAATAGTAATGAAAATTCTAAAAGGCCTGGCTCTCTAAAAAAGTTCTAATAGTAAACAAGGTTTTTTAAAGGCAACGACTGTTTCATAACACCAAAAGTACTATCTCACACTACTATTCAAAATTTTTTTTACTCACTCACACCACCCAAATAAATATTGAAAACCTAAACCCAAAATCGCAAAAGGCAACCCCAAAAATCGCAAGAGAAACTCCTCTCCCTCGATCTCCTCGATCTTCTCGCACTCCTTGTTGCGTCTCGTCTGAAGCTCAGCGAGCAAACTCCTCTTCCTCACATCTTTTTCATCTTTGACCTCCTCCCCTCCCTTATCTCTTTCTCCTCACAAAATCCCCTAAAAATCGTAAAAACCCTTGATCTCCTCGTCTTCGTCCTCTCCCCTATTTTTCTCTCCTCGGTTGCATTCCACTACATTTTCCTTAGAGGAACTTAGATTGATATTATTAGATGGAAATGAATGGGTTTAGTGAAATTGATGATGTTAGAATTAATGATCTTAAGGGTAAACATGAGGGCGACGAAGATGACCAATTTAAAGAGCAAGAACAATCAATTCCAATTGAGGTAACACTATCAATTTGCATCTAAATATTTTTTTTCAAGATAATTGTTTGATTATTGTATGATGCATTGGTGCATAGACATTTTCAATGGATGTAATAAATACGAACATGACTAGAAAATGATATTGAGAACACAGAGACGAACCATGTAGAGGTAACTGCCATTTCGTTGTTAAGCAAATTAAAATTTTAATTTAATATATGAAACTAATTATAAAATGAATCAATATGCAGAATGATGATGATAATGTTAATGGCAAGTTACTCGAAGAAGGAAGTGATGACATTCACAATGAAGAAAGATCAATGGAAGTAGTACTCGATGATGGTCACTTATTTGTTGCGGACGAAGTAAGATAGTTTGTGTGTTTTCGTTTTCATCAAATTCCATTCGATATTGTTATAAATATATCGTTATTAACAAGTTTTATAATTTTTTAGGTATTCTCATCAAGGTCTGCATTGATAGCTTGAGTCCAAGGCATCAGTAGGCATAATAACATAGTTGTTATTATCACTTAATCAGAACCTGCTAATCACAGACATAAGGAATGATCCATTTTAGCTGTGAAAGGGGAGGGAAACCTGACAAAAAGTTAAAAAATTTTGTTCGATCAAATAGTACAAAGAAGTGTGATTGCACATTTCAGTTGAGAGATATCCCACTAGAGAATGACTATTGGATGTTGCAAGTGACATGTGAAACCCACAATCATCCTCGAGCAAACTCACTTGTTGGTTATTCATTTGCTGGTAAATTGAATGAAGATGAGATGATATATGTGCAGAATATGTCGAAGTTGGGTGTGAACCCTCACCACATCTTGTCTCTGTTGAAAGAGATGTATCCGAATATATCTTGAATTTGAAGAATATTAAACTGTAATTTGTCGGATAAAGACAGTTCAACAATAAGGCGGAACGACTTTGCAACGTACTCTACACTTGTTGAAGGAGTACAATTACATAGAGAGAAATACTGTTGATGAGGGGAATAGAGTCACCAACATTTTTTGAGTGCATCCTGAATCAATTAAATTAGCAAAGTGTTTTCCTCAATTGATGCTTATGGATTGCAGATATAACAAAAAATCGCCATAGGATGTTGTTGTTTGAGATAGTTGGTGTGATGTCGATCGGAAAGACTTTCAATGTTGCATTTTGTTTTATGTGTTATGAGAAGAAAGAGTCATACAGTTGGGAATTGGAAAATTTTGAAGGAATTTTCGAGCTAGACAACTTCCCAAGCGTGTTTGTCACTGATAGAGAATTGTGTTTGATCAAGGCAATTGAACGAGTTTTTCCAAAGGCAATGAGATTATTATGCACATGGCACATAAATACAAATGTTGAGAAGAATAGCAAAAAAAACTTTGAGAATAATGACGGATGGTACGATTTTATATATTATTTTTCTGATTTGATTAGATCAAGTACATAGGAAAAATGGAACAAAGCCAAAGTTGACTTTGATAGAAGATGGGCATCACACCCGAAGTGTTTGGAATATGTAAGGACAGTTTGGTATTTACAGAGGAGTACTTTGTCAGTTCATGGATCGATACATTTATGCACTTTGGCCAACGGACAATTAGTCGCGTTGAATGGGCATACTCGAAATTGAAGAATTTGTTGGAATATTCACAAGGTACATTCCTGAATGTATGGACAAAGATGCACGATATGATCCAAATCCAACTGGTAGAAATAGAATTGTCATTTCAACAAAGTCTGACGAAGGTGAAAAATGAATATGTGTCCACTTTATTTGGCAAACTTCATGGGTCGGTGACGTACAAAGCTCTTGATTTGATTTTATTAGAAATTCGGAGGTATGAAAATGTGGGCAATGATCATGTCAAGTGTGGATGTGTGCTTCGAACCACTCATGGATTACATTGTGCTCATGAAATTACAAGTTATCTAACTCCCATAGGAAAAATTCTATTACGCACCATAGACAAGTATTAGCTTCAACTTGGCACAACACCTATTCGTGAACGTGGGGATGTGATTATAGACCCAGTGGTCAACACCCTTATGCATTGCTTTAATGATTCAACTCCTGATCAGAAGTTGGTGTCGAAGAGGAGGCTTTCTAGAGTTAAGTTTCCCAGGTTTAACTATAATGATTGAACCATTAGCACTTGTGGCTGGCAAGGGGAGACCTAAAAAGAAAAAGTTGTCTAAGCATGAGAGGTCGATAAAAAACGGACCCATTGGGGAACGAATACTCCATGACTCAAGAGGAACTAAAAGGCAAAACTAAGAAGTTGTCTAACAAAAGGAGAAGCCAAAAAATCGTAGCACTAGATTGATGAGCCAAATTTCATCTTGGATATGGGATTATATTGACAATATGGAGAACGTTCTAGGCGATGGAAATTGTAAATTTCGATGCATAACCAAATTCCTACATTACGACATCGAAATTGGTTGGAAACATGTATGGAACGACCTACTAATGAAGCTTGAAAGTAATGAAAAGTTGTAGGTTGGAATGTGGCACGAGTCAGGGGTCAAGGTTTTCAATGATGCTTTGCTAATTCTAGAAGGCCAGGTGCGGATAAACAAAAAAAATTGGTTTATGGACCCCGATATGTTAGAGCTTGCAGCAAACCATTACTAGTGAGTTTTTGTTTGTTATGGGAACCAAAACACTACGTGTTTTCCATATCTTTACCTGGCATCACAGTTTCACAACATACCAATATGTTTTATGGCACACCTTGCACATAGTAGTCACTATGTTTTACTTCATATGCATCCCAAACCACCATTGCCTCCGATAGTACTAACTTTGCCATTTAGCATATTTCCTGAAGCAATCTCATGGAAGAGTACATTCGATGCTCAGCTCGAGATTGGTGCCATGATGGTCAAAATGTTTAATGAGAAGAATGTCAAAATGTTATATGAGGTCATAACCATATTTGATTGATGCACATATTGTTTTTTGTATGTAAATAATGGGATGAAAAGATGTAAATGGAAATTATAATTTTTTGGTGACATAGGAACCATTCATTTGTTAGAAAAGTCACCGTTTTTGTATTTATGAAAGACTTGTATGGTTCGAGTTTTTGTTAATATATATTGATGCAGTCATTTTTCACTCCCTGCTTTGACCTTGACCTGCAAACCTGCACAAGGAACGCACATGAGCTACGGACCACCGTTGTGGTGGCCGATGACACTCTGATGCTAAAGTCAGACATGGATCTGAGGAATGTATAATGCAGTAAACAGGGAATTTGTAGCGTACCTTAGCTTACCAACCTCATGTCAAATTTATAGTGCTGGAGTCTTGGTTCGACCAGGCCATCGGTGGCGTAAATTAGGAAAAAAGATCTTCGTGGTGATTCTTTTTTAATTTGGAGTCGTGTTGTGAAGGGGAGTTTTCCTGTTAGCCTTGTGCTCCTAGATATGCGAGAGGTAGTTCCCATTTCGAAAGTAGTCCATAGATAAAAGTCTCCATGTGTGACATATACTCTGGAATCTACTTCCTAGTTGGAGGCAAAGAGCTACTATACATACCCGTCCGAAGCTGATACTCGCCTTAATAGGGTTTATGGATATTGGGGATAACTGTGAGACGTGTGGGCTTAGCAGGCTGTAATAATTTGAGTCCGTTTGGGGAACTTTTTTGGACGGGCTTAAAACTTCTTGGGTCGGATCAATGTAGGGTTGGCACTACGGCATGTTATTCCTCAAGATCATTATGGCACGTGTACAATGCAAAGTTGGGATTGTTTTGGTGTAACATCAGCTACTCCTCCCGAATTAGTAGGCCATCACATCGGTTCGCTAAGTCACTTCTTGAAAAGGTACAATGCTCATGATGAATGAGTCTGAATCGTTACTTGAGTCGTGCGTTTCATTAATTGAATGTGCGTCAGTTCGGTGGAGAAGAGATGGGAACCCATTCCCTATTTTGGTCATCCTTTGAGCGAAACAGACTTTTTTGTTTCTCCATTCTTAGAGATTTTGCTTTATTCATCTACTGATTGAAAAAAATATTCATCTTTTTCATGGCTCAACGAAACCATCTTGATAACTCGACTTTGGCCAAGAGCCTTGAGTTTTTCGAAAATAGGTTGCTTTCTAAATCGTGCCTTGTTGAAATCCGAACGAAGTTCGGGATCCCTGAGGACCTGCGATTATATGCTCTGAAGGATGATCAGACGCCAATATTTTTGCCAACGGGGTTGATCTGTTTGCACCACAGGATGCTCCAAACTGGAGTCCATTTTCCTATTCTCAACGTGATCTGGGACTTCTTAGATTTTCTTGGAATATTTCTTGCCCAATTGCTACCTAATGGGTATAGAATCTTCATTTTCATATTGATTAGAGCGAAGGAGGATGGCGTCCGCGTGACTCCGCGGGTGATCCAGTTACTAACTTCTCCTCCGCTGAACGATCACACCATTTGTAAGATGACTTCGCCATCTGTCTTTGAGAATTTGCCTGACGACTTGAAGTTCTGCCAAAAACACTGCTTCTTGGCACCCCGTGGATTCAAAGTATTTCCAATTCAAGGGTCGTCCGCTAGAACGAGAGTTCAAGCCACTTCGTAAGTGTAGGTTTATCTTTTGATTCTGTTGCGCTGATTGTATGCTACTTGGTTCTCGTGTTTCTTCGCAAGGACGTTCCCCACCACTCATCTTACCCCAGAAGAGTGAAACACAATGAAGAAATTCCGCGACTTGCTGACAAAGAATGTGGAGGAGGTCATATGTACTACCAAATTTATTCGTAGTGGACCGTGGGACAATTGACAGAGGCCCCTACTATTTACCAATTTTCATGAGTTAAGTTTGAAGGTGGGTCCCTTTCTAGAAAAAGGAATGCTACCGGAGATAAGGCTCCTACTTTGTTTAACACAGAGGGCATTTTTAAGACGCTTTCCTTTTTTGTAAGTTCAAAGAAATCCCGTGTTAGGGCTAGGTTGTCTTCCAAACGGTTCGCCCCAGTAAGTGAAGAGCGTGAGCCTGATCGGACTGCCAGGGTGGAGGCCAAAGTGTCCAACTGGGAGAGGGACCACTTGCAATTAGCAGAGGTTGAAGATGCAACGAATCTTAATGCTACGCAAGTAGAAGCTCTGAACAAGAAGTTGATGATGGTTGTTATGGCGGCTTCTACTGGTGTTGTCCACCCGAGACCATTTTGCTAGAGAGTCCTGGTGAGGATTTGCCTGAGGTTCGGAGTCCAATCGTTCCAATAGTGGGATGTTCGATAGTGGTCGTGGTGAGACAGGTCCTGTTTCTCATAGTCAGCATTGTTCCCCTTCTCGCTCCAGGCCACATCTCAGGGTGATGGAGGGTTTGTTGGACAATATCTCTCATCTTCCTTCGGATTCCGTTAAGCCGTCTCACAATAAAGGATTTGCTATTGGTGACAAATGGAAGGTTGCGAAGGAGGGCCTGAGAATAATAGAGATTACAAAGAGCAGTGCTGGAGTGATTCCTCATTTGGAAGAACTCCATCCGGATGCTCAGATAAGTTTGTTTGCCCCGGATGTAGTGAAGATGAGCAATCAGGTCTAACATTAGGAGGTTGTTGTGGATTATGCTTTGAGGAAACATATAAGCAGGCATCATAGCTGGCTAATGGATCACGCTCCAAAACTTGAGGAGGATACGCTGGAAGGGCATATGGATAAGTGTTTAAAGTACATTACACTGGGAATGTCTCAATTGAGACAAGTGGCCATCGCTGGATGGAAGGTTAGGCGGCTCTCGTGAGATGGTTTATACCATGGAGCCTGTCTTCTCGAACATGCAGAGGCTGTATTTTGATGCACTTTTTGAAATTGAGCTGCTAAGGAAGCAGGCCAAGGAGAGGAGGCGGGAATAGTCAGCCGTTGCTGCTGAGGCTCAGAGGGTCCGTCTGGAAGCCTTTGAGTCTGACTTAGCAGAGGCAGTATCCATGAGGGACAGATTCAAGCAGGAGTTGGATCTGGCCCGCCATAATTTGGAGGTTGCACAAGAAGTTGCAGCTGAGGCGCATTCTGAACTGCGGTCTCTCACTAAGGATAATGCCTTGAAGGAGGTTGATTGGGATGTTCAGCAACATCAATTGGAGTCCGATGTGGAGTTCAACGCTCCGGTGGCAAGTAAAGTCGAGGACCAGCTTGAACTGGAGCAACATGAGCACAGTGTTGTAAAGAGCAGTTTGATTACGAAGCAGTCTCATGTCGACGTGCTGACTGGCAAGCTGGAGCTATTGGAGCATGAACTTGCTGAAGCGAAAGTGTGTGAGGAAGAGCTTCTCCAGGAATAAGGCAAGTGTGAATTTCACTGGGTCATACACGGTAGATTGGAGCAGTTGACTCTGATGAAGGAGGAGCATTTGTAATGGGACATTGATCGTTATAAGAAGATGTCGTATGTAGACTTATCAGTGGTTTTTGCATCATCAGACGAAGAGGGTGATCCGGATCACGATGCTTAGATTGAGGCGAGTACGAACGCGACTCATGCTCCCTCCTCTGTTAAGCTTAACTCTTCTGTCTATGTACCCCCTCCTGATGAGGAATAGACTTTGTACACTTGTACCTTTTTTTTATTTCAAATGTTAATTAAAACAAATTTATCTTGAGTACGTTTTGTACCCGTTTGGTGCTCGTTTTCCCGATTGCGTGCTTTCTGTTTCGCCTTGTCGTTTTACTTTGGCATAGGCTGGTTGGGTCAATAGGAAGTCGAGTAGTCTATCTGTTGTTCAGAGTTAGACCATTTGCATTGCGAGTGACTCTGAGTCACTGTTGCTTGTTTACATCAAATAGTGGGCATTCCGCGGATAGTTTAGAAGCAGGCTATGCTACCCAGCTGTAGTCCATCCTTAAGGTAACTCACTGAGGGGTTTTTTTGCCTATATGACAGTTAGTCGTGGTTGCTGGCATGAGTGAACTATGATAGTCGAGCACATTCGTTGTCTTTGACCTAGAGAGCTTATCCCGAGTTAGGTTTTGCAAGCTTGGGTTGGCGGGACAATTTATGGGTCAACATGAGCAGCCTTTGCTGGTAATAGAATGTCAGCTCGTGTGAGCGTGAAATCCTGGGTTGGTAATTCGGCAACTATAGTATGTAGAAGAACAATGGCCCCATGGCGAACCGTTGGAATCAGTTCAAAGCTAACTAGGCTCCCACCTTCCCCATATATACCCGCGCAGTAGGGGCTACAAGTTTGGGCTTTGATAAGAAATTATCGTTGCCATTCGTCACCTGTTAGGCTTACCTGATCGAGTTCGACAACTGTTGTCCGCGAAGGGGGCAACAGTCCCTGGCGAGTCGTCGTCACTAGGCATGGTAGCACTGATTAGACTCCCACTTCCTAAACCATCGAAATCTGCACTGGGCAGACTAGGTGTCGAGGAGAATCAGAAGCCATCGTCGTCAAACAAAGTTGACTGAGCTTGCCTGGTGAGGTGGGAGCTCTACTAACTAGGGGGCGTGTGAGGCTATATCTGTGAGTAGAATGCGTTGTTTGAGCGAGTTATGAAAAGACGAGAGTACCTTGCATCAGCTGGTGATCTGCAGGTGTGATCCTTGTGCCAGGAATGACTAGGATTTGTAATGCTCATGTCAGGCACCTGGTAGAATATTGTTTGAATAGTGAGTCGAGCCCATGGGCCCGTAGAGTTAGAACTAGGGTTTCTTGCACGAAATACACTACGTGTACAACGTTGATTGAATGGTAACACATGTACGACATGGATCATGAGACAGTTGAGGATCGGTCACTCCCCCCAATTAATGGGGTTGTGTGTAACATCGTTGATTTGGACGAACGTAGTCTTGGGTAGTTTCCTTGGGAATCGTCATCTGCTTGTTTCTCGTACGGTATTCAATGTTGACAGTTAATGCGGAAGTGCCCATTCGGTGAACCATTATGTCTATATCATAGTGTTTCTTCATCATCGTAAGCGTTATCTTCTACAGAGCGTATCTCCTATAATGTTCTTATTTGAAGAAAATGTTTTGGGTTCTCTAAAGGCTGAAGGTAGATCTTCATCATTGGAGTTTTTGAATGTTCTAACATTTGCGCTGATGAGAACCGCTGTTATGTGTCGTAATATGCTTTGGGTGAGCACCTAATTGCCTCGCTGAGATCTCGTAATTTCTTCTCATGTTGCAGAGAAGTACGGACTCCCTTCCAAGGGATGAGTCTGTCATTTATTTGCCCGCATTTCGGTGTTACCTTGTGTTGTTGTGCCCGCCGGTAGATGGTTCATGCGGCTAATTTATGGTTGATTGAAGTGTTGGTAGATGCGTCATTGCTTCCGAGGGTGGTATCTCTAAGTCACAACGAGTATCGCGCATGGGAGAAATGTCTTCGCTTGACAGCATTGTGAGACCTTGACTGCCTCGTCGTTTGCGACCATCTTTGTCTGTCCTCTACTACCTCCTTCGGGAGGCCGGATGTCGTTTGAGGAAGTTCGCACCTCATTGCAAGGTCTGTATTGCCATTGTTGGGTCACTTTCTTGGGGTGATTTGGCAGAGCAACCAACTACTCTGTACTTTCAGGCCTTTTTCTCACATTTGTCCTTGATCCTGGGATATGTTTCTTTGATTTCGCTGATTTATCTAAGGTTACTAAAGAGTAAACCTTGCATGGGAGTTAATTCTGCACCGACGAAAGGTCGAGGGTTGTACTCCCGTTTGCATTGACCCTTCCGTTCTGGTGGGTTGAAGAGCGGATTGCTTTTGTGCCGCTTGACTGTTCCCTTTTCTAAAATGAGCCACCGCTGTTGGGATCTAGTGCGAGTAGGGTGATGCGTCTATAGTCACTAGGTCTGGCTCTTGTTCAGATTGCGCTGTGGGATCCAGTTGGATCTGGGAACATTATATTTTCTTTAGTGCAGCATAATGGCATCCTCGTGCTGCAGGTTGGTCCCCATGCATCGTTCCTTCAGAGTGATTAGTAGTGTACTTAACGCACTAGCGAAAGGGTGGAGCCTACTGCTTCCATCAGGTGGAGCCATGTCTTCCCACGATATGGTTGTAGGTAGACGGCGCGTCTACTACCATAAAGTCCAGGGACAAGACCTTTATGAGTTGTGGCTCTCCTGCCACTACTGCTAACCATATCTTCCCGATCGGGAAGCATTTCTCTTCGCTGAACCCAATCAGCGGGTGGTCTGAGGACATCAGGTTCTCTTCCTTGAGGTCCATATCGCGGAACGCGTTGTAGAATGGGACGTTGAGCGAGCTTCCAGCATCTCCCAGGGCTTTCTTTACCTTCCACCTTGCGATGGGGACCGATATGACAAAAGTGACATTGTTCGGTCCTTGAATTCCTTCAAGGTCCTTGTCTGTAAAGGTTAAGGTGGTAATGGGGCTTTGCACCCTCGAGTAGTAAATGCGTCTGTCCTCATATGCGGGAAGTGTCCGCATCTCCAATAAAGTCACTTGCGTTACCTATTTGATTGGTGTTCATCTGGCCCAAGTCCGTGAAAGACAAAGATTATGCATGGAGTCGCATTCTCGATCTCCTTAACTGATTCCCCCTGGTCCCTTGGTTGTTCTGATCGCTTCTTAAAACCTAGTATTTCTTTTAGCTTGCCCTTGCCGATCCTGTACTCAATCTCGTACCTTAAACTCTTGCAGTCATTGGTATCATGGCCACCCTCCTTGTGGTACGAGCAGTATTTGCTATTGTCACGTTTGGAGGGGGTTTCCGCGCTACTTCAGGGGCCACTTCAGATCTTCCCAGTTGTTCATGGAATTCAAGACATCTGATAGGCTTGAATTGAAGGGGAGTCACGGACCAAGGTCCGATCTGTTATCATTGCACTTTCGCTTGCTACTTTCTTCATCCTCATGCTTCCTTCCCTCCCTCTTGTCCTTAGGAATTGATGGTTTTTTTTCACTTTTTGTTTTTCTCTTCATAGTTCTCAACTCTCCTAAGGTGATGTACCTCTCAGCGCTTTTGAGGAGCTTCATCATATCCAAACAGGGTTCCAAGGTGAGGCATTCATAAAGTTTTCCCTCCTTTAGGCTCGCGGTGAAAGTTGTCACGGCTGTGTTGTCGCTGCAACCATAAATAAGTATCAACTTGTTACTGTCTCATTGGATCTCTGTTTTAGAGAGAGTATGTAGTGTGGACCTTTCCAGAGACGCTGACTTTAAAAAAATGCGACAGGAACTCCTTCGCCAGTATCTTAAATGAGTCGACAGACTTCGGCGGGAGGTTGTGGAACCATGTTAGTGTTGACTTTTTTAGGCTGGTAGGGAAAGTTTTGAACATCACCGACTCAGATCCTTCTTTGAGTGCCATTACATGCTGGTAATGGCGTAGGTGGCCGAATGGGTTGGTGGTCCTGCCATAGAAGTTGAGCTTTAGAGGCGTGAACTTTTTTGGAAGAGCTTTGTTCATTATACGGTCCATGAACGGTGGAACAGAGAGATAATATTGTATGTCTAGGTCGTGCGCTCTTCTGTGGAGGGGTTCTGAGGTCCAAGCCTCTGTATCCTGAGAGTCGGTTCCGCGTTAGTTGCGTCGCCTTCCCTACTACAATGAAAACTAGTAGGGGCTTGACTCTCCTATGCTTGCTCTCTGTTGTCTTCTAGGGATGGGGGTCTCTGCTGCTACTGATCTACATTGACAGGTGGAGGGTTCTGCTGTACGAGAGCTTCCACTTCTTTGGCGATTTGCTGTATATGAGATGATGACAAATCTATTATGTTGTGGCAGTTTGTGCGTCACCGACACCGCTGATAGCGGTGGTATAGCGTCGGTCTGAGCACTTGATGTGTCCCCTTGTTTTCCATTGTTGTGTGATCTAGTGGTCACCATCTCTTTGTATTTCAAAGAGAGATGATGTTTGTGTAAGGTTAGGAACTTTGTCGTCTTCAGGGACGTCGCTAAACTGATGCAGTCATTTTTCGCTCCCTGCTTTGACCTTGACCTTGACTTGCACAAAGAACGCACGTGAGTCACGGACCACCGTTGTTGTGGCCGATGAAAATCTGATGCTAAAGTCAGACAGAGATATGAGGAAGGTGTAATGTTGTACAAAGGGAATTTGTAGCGTACCTTAGCTTACTACCTCATGTCTTATTTATAGTGCTGGAGTTTTGGTTTGACCAAGCCATCGATTGCGTAGATTAGGGAAAAAGATTTTCATGGAGATCCTTCTCTAATTAGAAGTTGTGTTGTGAAGGGGGGTTTTCCTGTTAGCATTGTGCTCCTAGATACACGGGATGTAGTTCCTGTTTCGAGAGTAGTCCATAAATACAAGTCTCCATGTGTGACATACACTATGAAATCTACTTCCTAGTTGGAGGCAAAAAGCTGCTGCACTTGCCCGTCCGAAACTGATTCTCGAGATACTTGCCTTAAGAGGGCTTATAGGTATTGAGGATAGTTGTAAGACATGTGGGCTTAGCTGGCTGTAAGAATCCGAGTCCATTTGGCGGACTTCATTGGGCGGGCTTAAATTTGCTTAGGCTGGATCAGTGTTGGGTTGATGCTAGGGTCTGTTATTCCTCGAGATCATCATGACACGTATGCAGCGTAAAGTTGGGACCGTTTTAGTGTATCATAATTTATATATTATTGACTCTATTTAGTTCGGGTTTTTGTTTATGTTTGATGACCAAAAAGGATCGTTTAATGTGACAATGCGAAATTTTCAGAAAAACAAAGTAAACTTAAAAAAAAAATTCATTCACAAAACAAAATAAACTTTAGAAAAATTTTCAGAAGTCACAAAAAAAAATATTATTCGCCCGAGACAATCCGAACTTTTGAGATATCCTCGCATTGTTCTAGGCAAACAGGAAAAACTTTGCTGAAAAATTTACTGTTCGCCCAGATCAATAAACTTTGCAAAACCTCGCATTGATCTGGGCGAACTGGAAAAATTTTTTGTTGAAAAATATATTGTTTGCTGAGAACGATTCGTGGTTTTGCAAATAATGACTCACAACTCAACTTATTTACAATTAAAAGCATGGAACCTTTGAGGTGATTTGGGGGGCAAAATGTCAAGATTTTTCTAGCAAATCTCAGCAACCATTTTGGTAGAGTGATCAATCTGGGCCATAGATCTAGGTCGATTTTCTCCCTTCCATGGCGGCTCTCCCAGCCGACCATGGTTTCCTCCCCTCTCCGAGGATGGAGGCACTCAATTTGAGGCTGCCAAGCCACCTCGATCCTTCCTAGAAGCTTTGGGTGGTTAAAAATTGAACTTTGTAGATAGATAATCTTTGGAAGGATCTCGGTTCAGAAAAGAAGGTCTCACAGCCTTGTCCCTCACAACCACGGATGGTAGGCATTTGGAAAGGTATGTGGAAAAATATATTATTGCTCTAAAGTTCCCGAGTTACCATCCTTCCCTTGAAGCCATTAGATATACAATTCACAAATCTTGGGGTGTTCTTGGGGACTTCACTATGGGATTGCTATACCAGAGGTATGTCATTGTAAGTGATGATACATCAAATTAGACTATCATCACGACTATACACGTGGCAAAAATCGCTTATCATGAGGACCAAGTATTTCAAGACCAAGCCAACTCACAAAGCCCAAAAAGGGCCTGTCAGAACAAACCACAATCAGAGTCATGAATCCAGGCCCAACAAAGCTCTATCTTTAAAAAAAAGAACGTTACAGAGAAAAAGAGTCAAGGAAGGATTTACCCCCCTAATGACGTATTTCATAATGGAGGAGATTATTATGGAGAACGTCTCCCCTTGATGAGCCTCACATGCTTAAGTCACGCAGAGAATTAATAACGGCCACTATATACTCGACAAAGGTATGCAATTTTAACTGATTTCTATCCAGATTAATCTCCATCTCCAACAAAGTTACTGACTTAAGCATCAGAGTGTTGGCCACCAATTGAGTGGTCTTTGGCAATCTAACATTTGTTTTTCAGATTTTCAGAAGACCAGATTTGGATGCATTTGTTTGGCGCTGTTTGTGGGGAACAACAATTTCCTTTCAATAAAAATGTTTGTAGTTGGAAACTTTCTTAGTTCTAACTCGTGATAAAAGGTAAGAATAGATGGAACACTTTACAGACCTCCAATCCAGCAACAATCAATGCAACCTTTCTACTGGCGAAATTGAATTACCAATAGTGCATGCTTCAAACCCCGCGATAATTGGACCAACCATGCTGGGTAACAGAGGGTGCTCAAACATTTGGCAGCGCTATTGCGGATCCCTGCGTGGATGAAATCATGACCCAAATGAAAAACTCACCCAGGAGCATGCTCAATCCACCGACCATGTCCAAACACCACCACGACAAAACTCCGCCAACCGTGTCCGAGAAAATAATGAAATTCTTATATAACTTCAACAAGTGAATCTCGAAAGCAGCGAACCACCAGAAGATGGATTCCAGAGCGATAGGGTCCCTACCCAAGTTCCATTTAGGATCAGAGTCACAGATCCCAATTACATGTTGTACAAATTGATCATACCGCCATTCTCTGAGGCACTCATGGTGACACTTCAACCAAAAAAGTTTACTTCCCCAACGTTTTAAGCATATGATGACACCATCGAACCGACAAACCATTTGTGACACTTCCGCCACATGATGGCATTAAAAGATAACACAAAGTCCATCCTATGTCGAACATTTCTGACCAGTCTCGCATCCACGGGGATGAGTTGGTTCAACAGCCTACCACCTAGGTCGATATATTTCTTCCAAGTGCTAGCCTCTGCCTTTATCACAAGATTCATTGGAAGCCAGAGAGGACCCACATTACTTGTTTTACATCAGACAAAAGCCTGAAGAAACAATAAGGGAGTACGTCGCTCATTTTACTGATGAGTTGACTATGATTGATGGCTGTAGCGATGACACGACCATTGCCACCTTCACCTTCAGACTAAAAATAGGATCATTTTACAAGTCTCTTGATCTTGACTCTCCAAAGAATATGGCAATCTTGTTGAAGACTGCTTAGAAATACATCACCCTCAAGGAGATGTTAGCCGCGAAAAAGAAAAACGAATATGAAATTGAGGGCCAATCGAAGAGGTGAAAGTAGAGAAAAGTAAGAAGGCGAGACGACATACCCCGAGAAGAGAACACCCAATCAAAGAAGCATCGGACCAACCAAAGATCCGAATTCAACTAGCAGGAACCTGGAAAGGTGCAATCTGCAAAGTCCATACACGAATAGATGACGAGGGTGGTAAAGAAGACGTATAAACCATACACAGCCTTAAAAACGAGTTGAGCAAGCATACTGAAATCCATGGAGAATATGGAGGATATCAACTGACTGTTCAAAATGAGACAATACCCAAATGGGCGAGATAAAAAAGTATTGCTCTTTCCACAAGGATCACGGGCACGACACTGAAGATTGTTATAATTTGAAGAACGAAATTGAACACTGGATTTAAATAGGGCGACTCAAGGAATTCATCGGGCTGCCAGACAAGTAGTCTATAGGAAATGTAGACACCGCTGCGGGATCAAAAGAACAACCCAGAGAGCTGATATATGTCTTACACTGCATCGCTGGAGAAATTGAATGATCTAACCGGTCAAAAAAGTGATCAGGGATACCACTCACTCGAGCTGATCTAAATCGAAGTAGGCGAACCAGCATCATCGAATGAGACCAGAAGAGACACTACAATAACTTACAACGGGAAACACAAAAACGTTTGCACCTCAGTCAGAAATCAACCAACTGATCAGGTTCGAGGGTCTCACTTACATATGCGAGGTTGACCCACATTATCCTTGACACACCTCATCCATCATTTACAACGGAACCGACATAAACAAATTTGATTCAGTGAATAAACTTGATACCATTGTAAGGTCTGGAACCTAGAAATTCATGGAAGCCCTGGCGGCTAGCGCTGATGTGAACATGATTGGACAATTCAGTGTTGGATTCTACTCGGCTTACATTGAAGAGCACACACTCAAGGATCTGATCAAGGAGCATTTGAGTTCATTAGCTACCTCATGGTAACCATACACGTGACGTGAACTATCAAAATTACAGGAGAACCATGGTGAAGGAAATAAGTAGTGGAGATAATCACTCCCCTAAAGACAGTTCAACAAAAACTAAGGATGCTGAAACGAACGTTCCCTTTCATTACACCATTTGAGTTAAAAAAGAACACCATTAGTTCAGATGAACAACACCAAAGGATACTTCAGGATGATATGAAACCAAAGTCGAACTAAAAACAATACTTTTCATAGAACAAGGGTGCACAAATCAACCCCTTACCATCATAAGAAACGACGTCAACTAAGCAACAATCAAACAGAAAGGCGCAACACATGAGCTACTCACAAATGGATCCTACACTGTAACGGAACACCCACAAGCAAGCGGGCAAGCTAAAATGACCAACACTATGAACTAAGAAGTTTTAGACAATGAAAGAACAACTACTACGATCATAAAATGTTAAGCATCTGAAACAGAATTATCTACAAAACTCCAAGTTCAAACCCTCCATCTTACATTGAAACGATCAAGTTAAGTTAAGGTGTCAAAGTCAGAAAATGCAAAGCAACTGGCGCGATCAACATATCAATAAAAGTTAAGACCTATTCATAAAACCTTCTGGTCGATCATTATGTTGGACCACGAAGTAAAAGTTGGAACGTAGAAGTCAACTTACTCGTAAAATCTTCCAATTGACCAATACGTTGGACCACGAAGTAAATCTACAAAAGTCTTGATGTACAAGTCAAAACTTACTCATAAAACCTTAAGGAGGTCAACACTTCAGACCACGAAGTAGATACACAAAAGTTTGGACGTGTAAATTAAGACGAGCTAGTAAAGCTTCCAGGCTCGATTGACAAGACAAAATAAATGAAAGCTTTAGACGGTCAAGAAACGAGCGCAAAAGCAGAAATATAGACATGCCTAAATTATTGAGATGCAGAAAGTACGAGTAACGGGATCAATGCACATTTATTGTGTATGATCAAATACCGTGATTGATCCAAGACAATAAACAAATTACGACCATAAAGAAACAACATGCAAATCATCGAAGAATAATTACAAGAAATACTGCATAAGAATCTCAACAAAAAATAACTTGTCATTCATAACTCTATTCAGTTACATCTAAAGAAGAAGATAGGACAGTTGGAGACGAAACAAAAGAAGAGATCAAAGCTTCTTCACTAGCATGAGCATTTAAAGAATGATGGGCAACCACATTAGCAACAAGATGTGACAAAGCTCGTTCTCTTTGACAGCAAGGATAGACGATGGAACAGGATCAGAGGAGGAGGAGACGATGGTTCTTTATCAACCGGATCACTTGGCAAGTTCGGCGCACATTTTCGGCATCATTGTCCTCAAAAGCCTTGTCAACCAAACCACAAAATCTGAACACATCAAGACCCTCCCCTCCATGTAGTCAGTTAGGTCGATTTGACCATTAACAACTCTTCTCCAATCTGCTGGCTCTGCAATCAATTTTTCATTGGTTGCAGCGAGCTCGTTCTTGGTCAAAACAAGTTGTCCTTCAACAGTGGTTAGCATTACAGAAACATCCGACTTAACATCAGCAAAAATATGAACACATCAAGACCCTCCCTTCCAGGTAGTCAGTGAGGTCGATTTGACCATTAACAACTTTTCTCCAATCCGCTGGCTCTGCAATCAATTTTTCATTGGTTGCAGCGAGCTCGTTCTTGGTCAAAACAAGTTGTCCTTCAACAGTGGTTAGCATTACAGAAACATCCGACTTAACATCAGCAAACGTAGTTATTAATTGCACCACCCGCTCCTCAGCAACCTCATGACTGACAGATTGCTCAATAACAAAACGCATGGCCTCATCATGACCAACCTTCTCAACAGAAAACTCCCTCTCTACAACATCCAGCTGATCACGGACTTCGTTCAACTCGATCCTTGAAGCCTCAAGCTCAGCAACAAACTTATCCCGCGTAGCCTCCACTTCCTTCAAAGAGGCTCGAGCAGTCCCATTTGCCTTCTCCTGCTCCACATACTGCGCTTTCGATACGTCTAACTAATGAAGAACATGAAAAAGCACTAGTAATTGTCCTGCCATATTCCTCTCAACAGCAGCCACCTAACCACGAGTAGCCTGATAGTCCAACCCCATCACCCCAGCATAAGTGAGGTGATTCATACCCTTCATTATTTGCTTAAAACCGTAGTTGAGATGATTGATAGGTTGTCGTAAAGGAATTGGAACCCTATCTAGCAACAGCCTATGCCACTCGTTGATTAAATTGCGTGCACTATCCTGCACGTCAACCTCAGTATACCAGCTAAACTTTCCATCCGACTTAATAAGGATGTCTTCCAGGTTGTCCTCCTTCCAACTAATCCGTGGATGAAAAACTTGAGGATCAGGAAGCATAGAAGACCCACCCTCAAAAACTAGATTAACGGTCGGAATAGCAGTGATAATGGAAAACCCATTCTTGCCTTTTCTTTGTGAAGCAGCAGTGGCAGTAGCAATAATAGAAGTCAGATGGGCAGGTGTAGGAGGAAAATCCTCAGAACTCTGACCACGACAGTGGATTAAATTAGAAGTTGGCTAAGGTGTTTGTCATATTTAGATTCTTAGTCCGCTCCACAACAAGCTGAAGCATCTTATTGTCAATGACTAGAGGATCATCATCAAATCACTCGATGAAGTCGGACACACCATGAGTAGAAAGGAGCTTATTCTCACTCTCGTCCAACGGACGGGTCACCTCATTTTTGCTCTTTTCCAACACTTGATTCATCTCCTCAACCCCTCGAGAAATAACTGATCCTCTTTCTGGCCCTCATTATCAGATAAACTTGGACGAGGAGCAGTCTGAGTAATACCATGAGTAGAACCATAAAGATGTTTCTTTATGAGAATACGGCCAGGGCTTATTGCCAATTACTTTGACGGACTAGTAGGCCTCGAAAGCTTCATCTTTCTAGTGGTCGGGCCAGCAACACCAATGCTAATAGGAGCATTTAGATATCTAACAGCCCTGTCAGAGCTCACTAATAAGGTTAGCACGAACAGCAATCTCAACAGCTCGAAATTCAATAAGCAAATACTGTTTCACCTTGTTCATAGTGTAAAATCCACTACGCTCGACAACCTCTGCAGTGAGGAATGACTCCACAACAACTAAAGTTAGCTTTGGAAAAAGGTCACTGATCACCTGTTCCTCCACATACAATTGTAGATCCTTCCATTTGTTGGGTACTTGGAACGATCATGCAATCTGTCAAACCATAATTAGAGGTCCAAATCCAGGCCCAATAAAGCTCTCTCTTAAAGAGGATGAACGTTACAGGAAAAATGAGTCATGGAGGTAATTATTCCCCCAAGGACATATCTTCATAAAGGAGGAAACTGTTACAGATAATGTTTCCCCTCGATGAGCCGCACATGCTTAAATCACGCAGAGAATTAATAATGACCACTATAAGGTAAAGCAAAAACACTTGATAAAGGTATGCAATTTTAACTGAGTTTTATCTAAATTAATCTCCATCTCCAACAGAGTTACTGATTTAAGCATCAGAGTGCCTTCGGCTACCAAATAGGTGGTCTTTGGCAATCTAACCTTTGTTTTGCAGGTCAGATTTACAGGAGACCAGATTGGACGCACCAGTAAGGTTCCAAGCGGAGGAGGAAGTGAAAAAAAAAACACTTAAAGCACTTTCTAGGGATTCATACCTAATTCGTGGTATTAGGTTCAAAGCTTTTTTATTGCACTAGGGTTTAAGCCTCAAGGTTGATCCGATTCGTGTTCCGTAAGGGTTGATCTCCCGGATTTTCCATTATAGTTTTTTCACCAAATGTTCCCAAAGGAAGTGGGAGACTCCCTAGGCAACTTTTTAATATATGGATGAGAGTACTCAATGCTATACAAAACCTAGAACTGCTCGTATATGTGTTGAAATGGATTTATGAGTGACTTTTCCACCTATAATATGAATTGAAATTTCAGGCAGCAAATGATTCTGGCAAAATTTTGCGTTCCATGAATTTCAGTATTGTGACCATTGTGCCATGATTGGTCACCATGAATCCTACTGCAAGAGACTCAGAAAAGAATTCAACCTCAAATTCAAAGTGAGAATGGCAAAAATTTTCGTGATGGAGAAGCAAATAAAGGCGTTGAGCCATTGATAAAGAAAATGTATGTTCGTGTGAGTAAGCAAGTTAATGTGGCATTGACTGAAGGTGCAAAACCTAGTGGTGGAAAAATGTGAACGGTGTGGCAATTGGCAGTGCTCAAGGTATGGTAGTACACCCTGTATCAAAGGCGGAACCTAAGTATAACTCTGTGACGGATGGAGAACAGAATGGAATTGATGCGTTGGGGTTTAACAAGGTCATTGGCCAAGTGGGAGAAGAATCAGGGGAGGAAAAAGATACCCAGAATTTCATATTTGTACTAAGAATACACCTCAAGAATTTGACTGAGCCAGAAATTGTAATGCAGAACAGTTTTGTTGTCCTTGTTGAAGGAGTATCTAATATAGAAATAGAAATAAGTGCTGGAGTAAGGGATGGTGATGCAGGAAAAGCCAACAGAGTTGACGCAGGAAAAAGAGATGGTGATGCAGGAAATAAACTCAATTTAGGAAGCAATGTTGGAGGCATTGCACAGGAAAATAGCATGAACGATGGAACTGTTTCTAGGGATACGACTGAGAGTATTATTCAGATAAATTTAGCTGCTCATTTAGGGACAGAAGACTATGCCAATGTTGTCATAATGGGAGATGAGGAAAGTTCTCTAATAATTCGAAACAATGAAACTGTTTGCAGAGAAGGTGACATATAGAAGACGAATTGTAGTGATTCTAGTAATTCCACTTTTCAAACTTTGTCAGAAGCAAGGTATTCAACAAGCGAAGCTAAGATGGCAGTGATGAAGGCGAGTCCAGGCAATTCTTCATCTGGTCGAAGCTCGGGGATAGTTCCTTTGCACATGGTTCCTTTTGCGGATGTTTCAATCTCACAAAGGAGTTCGGATCCAGTCGATCCCGTGGAAGGGGACAAAAATTTCGTTGATTCTAGCAAGGCTTTGAGCAAAGGTGATTCGGCTGTGACTAAAAATACAAGGCTATTCAGAAATTGAAGATGAAAAGAAGTCAAATTGAAGAGAAATTCTAAATGTCGAGGGAAAGGGCGAGGAAACGAGCGAGGGAAATGACGTGGCGAGGTGAAAGCCGTTCATTTTCCTCGAGATGCGTGCGTTGACTTTTCTCGCGCGCATCTCGAAAGAAATGAACGGCTTTCACCTCGCCACGTCATTTCCTCGCCCTTTCCCTCGACATTTAGAATCTCTCCAAATTGAAATTGGGTTTCACTCTGAGGATGGTAAGGTCAATAAGGGCAGTATATCCGGTAAAAATTTACTTATGCCAGGGGAACGGAGAGGGGCAAGGAATACGCCTAGTACAACTAGTTATCATGATTGACAAAATTATGTTTTAGAATGCATGGAAAGAGGAAAATAGGGTTACCCAGTATAAAATTAAAAATCTGGTTAAAGAGAATAAAATTGAATTTTTGGCCATTGCAGAACCTATGATTGATTCAAACAGACACGTGGAGATTGGAAGTAAAATTAATCTTATTTTGTTTGTTTCAAATGAAGAAAGAGGGGGTAAATTTTGGGTGTTTTGGGATAATGATCTACAAGTGGAGGCTGTGAATAGTTTTGACCAAGTAATTACATACATGGTGACGGTTGTTAATACAGATCAAATGTTATATGTCTCCTTTGTGTATGATAAATGTATGCCTCAGGAGAAACGTAGTCTTTAGGGGGACTTCGAAAATTTTGGCTTGGGGCTTACTGAGCCTTGATTGGTAGGTGGGGATTTTAATGTCACCCTTCAAGGAGGGGAAAGATACCCAACATCAGTAGCCATTTTGAATTTTGCTAGTTGTATTCCATCCCGTGGACTACATGATCTTGGGTTTGTTGGCCCGAAATTTACTTGGTGTAACAATCAGCAAGGAGAAAACAAAATGTGGGCTAGGCTTGATAGATTTATGGCTAATTCAGAATGGGTAACAGTGATGCAGTCTACCAGAGTGGTACACCTTCTCAGAACCTGCTCAAATGATGCTCGCTCATTTATTGATTACTCTTCCAATTATGTTGAGAACAGGTATGCCTCTTTTTAGATTTCAAAGAATGTGGACTACTCATCATGATTTTCTGAATTTTTTTGGCAGTCATTGGAATTTAGTTTGCCCACCTATGGGGGCCATGGATTTCTTGGGTCTTAAAATTTAAAATATGATAAAGAATCTTAGAGCCTAGAATCACATGGTCTTCGAAAATATTTTTAGCAACTTGAGGCAGCTAGAGGATGAGATTCAGTAGTCAGAGTTCAACCCATTACAAGGGTAGGATGTTGGTGACAGTGTGAATTTCAATAGATGCCAGGCAGAGTATAAACTGACTTTGGTAAGGGAAGAAATTTATTGGAAGCAAATATCTGGGAAAATGAGCTAAAAGAAGGTGACACATGCACTAAATTATTTTTTGCCTCAGTAAAAATAAAACAGAAAAGACGCTAAATCTCTGAGATTGCTGGAATGAAAGGGAATCAGATTCTAAACCCCAAAATATTTTTGCTGGAGGCAAATATTTTTTTCCAGCATTTGATGACTTCGGAAGGGTGCAGGGAAGATACATACTTATTGGAATGTATTCCTCAGATTGTCCAGCCTTATGATTGTGATCAGCTCATGCGGAAACCGAGTCTAAAAGAAGTACATGACTCTGTTTTTAGTATACCTCAGGACCTGACGAGCTCACTTCTGGATTTTTCTAGCCATGTTGGGAGATTATTGGTGCAAATGTTTGGGAGGCGGCAAAAGAATTTTTGACTGTCGCTCATTGCCAGGATCTTTTACATCGAATTTTGTAGCCCGTATACCCAAGGTTGAGAAACCTAAGATATTCTCAGAATTCAAGCCGATCAGTTTTTGTAATGTTATATACAAGGTATTCAACAAGATTTTGTGTATGAAGATGGCGGTTCCTCTACCTAATATCATCTCTTTCTAACAAGGTGTTTTTGTTAAGGGCAGGTTGACTACTGAAAATGTAGGTTTGGTGCGCAGGAATTAATGAGATCATTTGGGAAGAAGGTAGTTGGAAATAATGTGATTTTAAAGCTGAATATGAAGAAGGCATATGGTCATTTTGAATGGTGTTTTTACTTACAGTGCTGCAGAAGTTTTGCTTTGATAACACATTCTATTTATTAATCTCAAACTAAATTACTCACTATGGATTCTCAGTTAGGTTCTATTTATTAATCTCAAACTGTATTACTCATTGTGGTTTCTCAGTTTTATTACAAGGTAGATTTGATGGGTATTTTCATTCTTCACGAGGTCTCATGAAAGGAGATCCTTTATCGCCACTCCTTTTTGTGATTGCAGCGGAGGTTCTTAGTAGAGGGCTCAAGGGCATTTCATAATGATAAAACTGGTTTTTTCTATGCCCCTAGAACGTGTGCTCCTATTACTCATTTGTTGTATGCAGATGATTCTTTGGTCTTCTTGATTGGTAAAAAACATTATGTGATCAGATGCATGAAACTTATCAATAGGTATTGCTTGGCCTCGGGTGAGAAAATAAATGTTGATAAGAACTCATTTATGCTGGATGACAAGGTTCAAGCTAAAAGAATTGTTCTCATTAAACGATGGACATGATTTCAGTCTAAGCCATCACCTTTTACATATCTTGAGGTACTCATTTATTAGGAAAGATGTAGAATCATGTTTTTTGATGAGTTGGTTAACAAAATTATAAATAGAGTTCAAGGGTGGAAGGCCAAATTACTTTCCCCAGGTGGAAGACTCATCCTTGTCATACATGTGCTATGTTCCTCGGCTGTTTATACTATTATAACGACTAGCGTGCCAGAAAAGGTTTTGGAGAATATCAAAGAATCATTGCTAAATTTTTTAGGAGTGATCACGGGGGCAGAAAAATGGGTTGCTTGGAGTCAACTTAGTGTGCCAATAGAGGAAGGTGGTCTGGGAGTACGGGAGTTGGAATTAGTTGTTAAGGCTTAAGCTTTGTGGAATTTGGTGAACACTAATTCTTTGTGGGCAGTTTTCATGAGAAGAAAATATTTGCAGGCAAGGGTCCCGATTAGAAATCATGTGATTAAATAGGTACATCTTCTTACATGATAGAACTTTTTGGTTTCAAAAAATTTATGGCTAATCACACTACTTGGAAAATTGGAAGGGGCAATGTTAGTTTTTTCAATGAAAACTAGGCAGTTGGGGAACAATTCCAGCATACGGGGTGGGCAGAAAATGAAAATAGATGGCCTTCTTTGAATAGTATGCTTAGATAAGGATTTGTTTCTCTTGGCCCTGTTTTGCAACATAAAGCCCATCATATGTATGATAATAGGTATCGGGGGGAAGATGGCGCTTTGGACGTTAGGGTATGGATACCTTCCAATGATGGTAAATTTTCAGTGAGCTCTGTTTGTCAAATTCTTAGAAATAGAGAGCAAGTTAATCAGTTTTGGAAAAGATTGGGGCACCATTTAATGCCCTTTAAAATCTTTGGGGTGCCTCTAAAATCTCTATTTTTATTTGGAAAATTGAAAAGAGAGTTATTTCAGTGGATGGAGAATTAAGAAGAATTGGTTTTGCACTTGCATCAAAGTGTAGTTGCTACTCCAAACATGGGATGAAACTAGGGGTGGGCATTTCATATCGAAAACCCGGACCGAACCGACAACTGGACCGATCGGGTCAGTTCAGATCGGTTTTTTATTTATCATTAAATTTTTGGTCTTAAAACCTGGTCCGGCCCGATGTTTCTAGCCCGGTCCTCAATTACCCTTTCTGAAACCTGTCGTGTAACCGGCCCGACCCGGCTATGAATAAAAACTTAAAAGCCCTCAAAAATATTTACTCACCTACTCCTTTCCCTTTCCTTCTCTAATCCTTTCAGTTCTCCTGTGCGAGTGTGTGACTCCTCTCTTCCTCGACTCCCTGTGCAACACTGCGACGTGCGACGTGTGACTCGTCATTGTGCAAAACAGTAATATATCATGATGAAGGGTAATACGTTATTTTAGACCTTGTGTTGTTTGATTCTTTGATTTGGTTGATATATTATGGCAATGGCACTATAGGTTTTGACTGAGAAATATAATTACAAATACCATTGAAGCTTATAACCAACGATTATCAATCTAACTATAGTCTACTAATTACCAAAATACAGATACAAGTATATGGGTATAAAAGGCTCACCATCACCATTGTCATTAGCATATAGAACAATGAAGACATACTTGATCAAACAATCAAGGTTAAGAGCCATAAGATCAAAGACAATACACCCAAGATATCATCGTTGTGTTTCACACCATTGGGAAAAATCCTAGGAAACACATAGAATGGCGATGTTCCCAAATCACCATACACCACTCCTATGCATTGGAATGCCAATGTGAATGTTGTTCTCCAATCAAGCCCCCGCATACATTTCTTTAATCAAAATCACACAAAAACTGTCATTTGTTGGGGGTGCCTTCAAAATTTTGGATTTGTACATTCTAATGTTTTTATGATTCAGACCTTCAACCCCTTTCTTTTGAAACTATACAATTTTTAAAAAAAATCCAATTTCGTACTAATGATTGATTCAGCGTCTTAACATTTTTTTTTCAATAATCAAAATATACTAGATAGTCGAACTAGGAGTCATCTATTCTTTTTTAGGGCTACTTGTACTTGTTGTTCTTGATGTTGTGAGGATTGTTCATCTATTCTTCTAAAATTTCATCATCAGTTTTCATTATTCTTAGAAATTTTTTCTTTAACAAAAGCTTTGGTTTGTTTGATGGATTGATGGTTTGGGTCATTATAAATAAGTCGATATTGGTGTTGTCGGTGACTAGGCAAAAATGAGGGAAAAAATGTCGTGATTGTTTTTTTTTCCGACATTGTGCATTTTTATTGGATTATATTTTCGAGTTTCTTAAATGTTTGTGAATAATAAATGACTATTATTGATGTGATTTAGATTAAGCGCAAGGCACTCAACCGTGGAAGGTGTTTCAACAACTCCAAGTTCATCAACGTCACCACAAACTCTAGGTACATCGTCATCTCAAGATGAACCATCTCAAAATGCACCACTTAGTCAAGAGGGATCATCATCTCAAAATCCACCACCTACTCAAACGGGAGGACTTCCCCCCTTCTTTCTACAACAAAAACATCGGAGGTATGGAGTCATTTTACTAAAACAAACATAGCGGGAAAAGGGGAGAGAGCAATTTGTATGCATTGTAAAAGTGATTTGGCATGCAATAGTCAAGTAAATGGTACATCTAGCCTACTTAGACATTTACGTGTGACTTGTCCAAAATCTCTTTTAAAAGTTGCAAGTAGCCGAAAAGTCATTTCCTTTGATAATAAGGGTACCCCAGTTTCACACTCATTTAATAAGGAGACATGTATAAGGAAGTGTATGGAAATGCTTATTATTGATGAGCTTCCTTTTAAGCATGTGGAAGGGATAGGATTTAAGCGATTTCTGAAGGAGGCACAACCTAAGTTTGATCCACCATCTCGTAGAACCGTTGCTAGAGATGTGTGGTCTATTTTTCAAGAAGAAAAGGCCAAGATCAAGAGTGTCATATCTCACAACAATCAAAGAGTTTCTCTCACCACCGACACTTGGACTTCAATCCAAAATGTTAATTATATGGCTATAACCGCCCATTTTATTGATGATGGTTGGAATGTGCATAAAAGAGTTATCAATTTTTTTTCAAATTATCAACCATTATGGGGATGCTATTGAGAAACTTTTAGAGAGGTGTTTGAGGGATTAGGGCATAGATAGGGTATTCACTATTACTCTTGATAATGTTAGTTCAAATGATGGTGTTGTTAGGCATATGAATAAGAAATTGAATGGGTAGAATACAATTTTGTTGGATGGAGAGCTTTTGCATCTGAGGTGTTGTACTCACATCATCAATTTGATTGTTTGCGAAGGATTGGTTGAGTTGCACACTTCTATTAAGAGTATTCGTAGGGCTTGCAAGTACACGAGGTCTTCCCCGGTTAGGTTGGAGAGATTTAGGCAATGTTTAGCCATTGAGAAAATTGAGAGCAAAGGTCTTTTGCTGTAGGAGTGTAAAACTAGGTGGATCTCCACCTACTTATTGTTAGAGGCGGCTTTAAATGTACAAAAGGCCTTTGAAAGGTTGGCGAAAGAGGATATGGACTTTGTTTCTTACTTTAGTTGTGGTGATGACCATTGTGAGAAACCAAGAAATAATCAAATAAGGGTTGAGGGAGGTGAGAAAGAAAGAGTTGAAATCCCATGTGCCATGGATTGGCTGTATGCGAAGGCTTTCGTCAAGTTTTCGAAGAAGTTTTATGAGGCTACTTTGAAGTTTAGTTGTTACAAAAAGGTGATGGCCAATGCACCCTTCCAAGAAATGATCAAGATTGTGGAAGATTTAAAGTCCACAATGAGAAATGGTGATCCCTTTATGAAAAAGGTTGCAAGTTCCATGAAATTAAAGTTTGACAAGTATTGGGGAAGTATAAAAGATGTAAATCAAGTTATGCTTGTGGCGGTAGCTCTTGATCCTTGTTACAAACTTGACTACATCAATTACGGGTTAGAATTCTTAGTTGAAGATTCTTGAAAGGCAGACGAGTTAACACTAGGGATGAAAAATCTATTAATGCGCTTGTATGGAGCGTATAAAAATGATAATCCAAATCAACCACATGCTTATTCAAAGGTTTCGGATGAGAATGGTGGCGTTGGAAATGAAGAAGGGAGTGATCCATTATTAGATGGTTTTATGAAAAGAAGAAAAGAGATGGATGTGGTTCATATTACAAATGAAGTTAATAAGTATTTGGTAGAGGCATATGAAAATCCAAAGAATTTAGCATTTAATTTGCTAAAATGGTGAAAAGAGAACTCTTCAAGGTTCCCCATCCTTTATAAGGTTGCAAGGGACATGTTTGCGGTTCCGGTTTCAAGTGTGGCTTTGAAAGTCGCCTTTAGTGCCGAAAAAATAGTTGTGGATCCTTTCCGAGCCTGTTTGACTCCTAAAACGGTGGAAGCTCTTATTTGCACCAATGACTGGCTTAAAACCAATGCTTTTGACTTTTTTAAAGAGCTCACGGAGGATGAAATAGATTTCTACAACTCTTTGGAGAAAATTGAGAAAGGTAAGAAATTTTTATTCATTTTTGAATATTTTTAACTTTGTCAAAATATTTTCTCATGTATGTGTGTATGTTCTTGACTTGTAGAAATTGAAATATTGAAACTTCCGGAAGATATTACAACTACTAGTTCGGCTAATCCAGTCATCTAGATTGAGGTATGTTTAATAATTTAGCCACCAAGCATGTATTTCATATTTATACTTTATATTGCAACTTGCAGAGATATTGCAACTTTATATTCTTGTTGTTTATATTTTCCAGGCAGTTCTTGTGCCTTATTGACATTGATTCATGCTCGTCCAGCTTGGTCTAATCACTACACCAAAAACCCCCATTAGCAACAATTCTATACCGTGGGCCTAAGCCATTGTCACGGCTAAGAGCCGTGGGCTAAAGAGGCGTCGCGAAATTCCTTGTAACGGCTATAAACCATTGCTAAACATTGTAGCAACGGTTTTATGCTTGAATGGGGGAGGTGATTTTCAGCATTTAGCCACGGTTCTAAACCGTTGCAAGAACAATAGCAACGGTTTTTAGCCGTGACCAGGTGTAGATATTAGCAACGGTTATAAACCGTGTCTAACAAAGTAGCAACGGTTTCTAGTCGTGGCTAACCCTGGCCACGGTTTTAAGCCGTGGCTAAATAGTGAGAAATAAACCGTGGCAAACGTGATAGCAACGGCTTTAAGCCGTGGCTAACCATGGCCACGGTTTTAAGCCGTAACAACTGATGAAGAACACCTATGGTTCCTAGCCGTGGCAAGATGTAACCACGGTTTTAAGCCGTTGGCAATTAAAACAAAATTTAAAAAAAAAATCTGTTTTGTTGCAACGGTTTCAAACCGTTGCAAATTAATATAATCGAAAAAAAATTTATATTTTTTTTTGCCGCTGCACCAAAATCACAGCTGTGGCACCTGCAAAATCAGTCCTTACACATAGTCCACACAAATGAGACAAAAGAATCATGAATTGGATGAACTAATTCAGCTCTAATTCAGCCTGAATTAAACAAATTAATTATCAATAATAATTCAACATATTACAAGCAATTGGTCATCGTGATTGCTCCAAACTTCCAACATGATCATTTAATCAAATACATAATTATTCCTAATACAACTGGGTGATGTCCCTTTCAAAACACCTCCATGTTAGGCCAATCAGTTGCCTAGGTTACTAGATGCCAATAGATCCAACGGTTGTCGTTAACATCATGCAAAAAAGGTGGGTTCTGCCAGTAACATTACCAGTAACACTGCGAAAATTAAAATCTGCTAGTCCTTTTCCAGATGAGTTCTACCAGATAGCTTCTAAAGCTGGAACTATGGGAGCTACATCCGATCCACTAGCAAGAAAACCAAGTCTGGTGAAATCATTTGCCATCTCAGCATAGTCCTCATTTACAGCATGGACAACAACATCAATCAAAATCTGTTTATTTTGCTGCAAATACAGAAGGATAAAGAGAGTGAGCACCATGTTGCAAATAGACCAGAAGGCAACCTGTTCCTGTGCATGTATATGTGTACCATATGGCACAACACAGCTTCTAAAATCTAAAAATAGTAGATTTATGAATATCCAAATAGATACCATATAACCATTCTGTTCTGAACGAACACATATTTGACAAGGAAAAATTCGGATTCAAGCTGATGAGAAACAATACGCACCACTGTACGACAATTCTGTTTTTCTTTTCCCTTTTGGTTTTTTCTCTTTTATATTTCATATTTCTTCCTATTCATAATCAAACTTTATTCGATATGTCACTTTACATGAAACTTAGCAAATAGTTAATGATATCAAGCTAATATTAGAATGTGAAAATTTTCATAACAATCATTATGACATAAATATTCAAGGAACGAAGAACAAAGAGGGGCGGTTTCAGGGCCTTTTGGTTTTTTTTTTTTTTTTTTTTTTTTCTGTTTGCAGTAGTAGGTAATTGCTCTGTTTTCAGCAGCAGTCCTATCAGGTTCTGTTTCAACAGCAACTTGTTTGGTTTTGTTTTTAGCAGTGGTTACACGTCCGTTTGGTAATTGCTCTGAAGTATGTTTGTTGAATTGGGTGTTATTCTTTGGTGAAGTCACTTTTTGAGAAAATTATGGATATAGTTGAGATTTTTCAGTGACATGCCTAACATATCTATGCATTCCTTATGTTGGGTTTTTTCTACCAGAAAAAATGAAAAAACCAAACAAACTAAACAAATACGATCCAGTCAGTAGTTCTGATCAAGAAAACTGCTACGGTGACATTAGAAGATGTGCTTCTTCCTATGGGTTTCTTCTTTGTACTAGATTAGACTTGAGGATAGGCAAACAAACTTGTTACATTGCAATCCCATTACCGTTGAATGGATTCATGTGCAGTCCTCCCAAGTATAGAATGGTGTCAGATGTAACTTCCTGTAGGTAAGTTCAAAATGTTCTCTTAGGAGAACTTAAATGCATGAGTAGAAGAAGTCGAGTGTTGCTTGTTTCTTATTCAATTTAATTCCATAGTTCCATACCAACTTTAGCAATCCTCCTAATTTTCATAGATTTGAGTATATGCTTTACTTTCTTAGTCAGAAATTTATTCTCATGGTTGAATCTCATAGTTCTATACCCAAAAAGTGCTCGAGAGGAACCAAACCCTTTGTATGGATATTCTTACATACCCCGGTAACAACTAAGTCACCGACATATACAACTAATAAAATAAAGCCCAAGAAACTGACAGAAGAATGTTGCATGATCGTATTTACTGGTTTGATTCATGACATAAGAGCTAACTGAAGTATCCATTCTAATTGGTTACTCAATTCCATTCTTATTATGCTGAACAAAAAAAAGTAAGAAGAAGAGGGAAAAAACACATTCTAGATAAAGCAATAAAACTTCAGTATCCTCAAGGCATGTTTTACATGAGACGACTGAAGTGAATAAACTAAAAGGCTAGATTAATGCTCAAAATTTATCACTTCAACTAACCACATGATAGGTAGAATATTTGAAGAGAATGTAAAGGTACCTGATTCCGGTATGAATAGAAATCATTGGTAGACATTAAAGCCAAATTATTTGAATAATATGGTATTAGTCATTCTCACTTAGAGCTTGAGTCCTAAAGAATTAATGGTTGTTAGACATTGTAGATAAGAGTACTTGAGTGGAACAAGTAAATGGAACAAGAGTATTTCAATCAACAGAATTATATTTAAACAGGAAAATAATAATAATAATAATACAAGCAACTGTAGGAAATGTTAAGATTGATAAAGAAAATAGTTTCAAGAAATTTATATTTGGAAAGTGCCAAGTCAATTAATTCATACATAAACCACAAGAATGTAGAGTTACCTTCGATGCAGCAGCTCCAAATGCAAACCAGCCATCTGGAAACAAAGAGTTTATAGCCAATGCAGACTCCCTGAATTTCATTTTAAAGATTGAAGAAAATCATAGGCCTAGTGCAGATTGAGTGAAGCCAAACAATCTAAAGAAAACCAAGTGAAAAAAGAAAAAAAAAACAGAGAGAGAGATCCAAGTACTGTACCAAAAAATTTTAGATGTTTCATATTCCCCTCTGTTATATGCACTACGTGCAAGAGATCGTTGTCATGAAACTTTAATGAGAACAAAATCTTTATGGAAAGGACCTAAAGTAGATTGCGCATACAGAAGTAAGATTACCTTAGCTCGTGCAGACTTATTATTCGAAACTTCCAATGCCTTCTCATAATAGGACTCTGTTTCACTGTAGAGTACCCACTGTCCTGGCAGTTATGATAACTTTTCTGGCACAGGTCTTGTTAGAACTCGTAGCCCAATCTTGACCTATGCAATGTACTCACTGCCCTCTCTAAGTACATGAGTAATGATGGTTAAACCCTGCAAGGTCATTGAACCTCCATGTCAATCTTGTTAAGATCATTAAAACTTCAATAAGCACCACACACAAGACAGAGCAACACTCAGGGTGGAGATTTTTATTCCCAAGCAACATTTGTATCCAACAAAACACGAGCAAAAGACTATCACTCAATATTATACCTTGGTTATCATGCAAAAAATACAAAAAAAACCCATTTTTCAAGGAGAATACCTATATCAGCTATTATTCAAGATAAAGTCAAGTGGATGAATTTATTTGCTTTCCACGACTGTTACAAAAAGCTTTAGAAGCAAGACCTTCTCTTTATTTATAATAGGTAAATGCAGAACAATAAAATATGAAGGAGACAAAAGTCACAAACATCCAATGGCACTATCAAGGTATTCCCTATGTATCAACTTTGTCAAAATTTATAAGAGCAAAACCCAATCTGTGGAAGAATCAGTTGATGGAAAGTAACTAGACCAAGTATAGCAGAAACTCTAAACTTACTGCCAGTATAAGTTGCGACTGAACGAATTCATCCATATCATGTAGTCCAGTAACTGCAGCCAAAAAGATAACAAAGTGAACTCACAAGCTATATAATATATAGTTGAAATTGGCTGAGAAGATAACATCCAAATCAAATTTCTTCTAACCATCTGGAGCACCATCACAGACAACCAGATCAGCTTTACACCCGTCAAAATGCTTGATGACCTGATAAGAGATTCAGTACCATGATCATACATCTAACCATCGAGGGAAAAATATTTATTTCTTAATGTTAGCACTGGAAAGTCATAAGGAACAGAAAAAAGTAGTTTATCTACAAAGCAAGCTTTCTATATGTCATTCTCAATTATTTTGGATAGCCGCCAACAGTAGTTACAACAGATTTAACACATGAAACAAAATAAATGAATCTGTGGATTGAGGTTAGACAACAAGAAGCTTGACAAATAAATATTTTTTTATGAAGTGGCTATGATCAATACAAATCTCATATGAACTCATCAGAAGCTTCAACTTTTCTATATTATATAAGTTATGAAATGGAGTCCATTGATTGGACAAAAACAAAAACAAAAACAAAAACAAAAACAAAAACAAAAACAAAAACAAAAACAAAAACAAAAACAAAAACAAAAACAAAACAAAAAAAAAAAAAAAAAAACTTGAACCTATTTTGAGAACTTCCAGCAGAAGCCTATGAGTTCCCTACATTATGTTAGCCAGCCTTTTTGTATTTAAAAATAGATATCACAGAACTGATTCCAGACATAACATCAACCCATAAACATATTATGAGTGCATAGTTTACTGCAAGAAAAGTGAGAAGTACATGAGCATTTCACATTACCACTTCAGCAGTCCGAGCATTTATAATATCACCCTGCACTTGAATAACACCTTCAATGGGAGCCATGGGCTGCAAATCAATGGCGACAATGAGAGGAAGATCACCATCTCTGAAATCCAAAGCAAAAGTAACACATAAGGTACTGAATGAACATAAAAGCATTTGTGCTTGTAGCCCAACCAATACTGCTAATTGTTAAAGGGAATTCAGGATAAATAATAGAAAAATCTCCAATATGTTAGAAAACAATATAAGTGGGCTAGACGATATTAAGGCACACCAACATTTTAATAGAGGTGTAACAACAACATCAATATGAAAGGCAAAGTCACATGATAAAATCCATCAAGTTGATGTTGTAGTTGTACAACATAAATAAAAGTACAATTGAAGAAAGTTGATGTATCAGTTCCTTGGTGGATATCATTTTGAAAGAAACAGAAACTTGATAATAAAACGGGACGCAACCTTCGTTTTGGTGAAAGCTTGGCAGGTAAATATAATTTTCTGCTAAGTACCTGCAGACAATACGAATTAATAGTCAATGAAAGACATCCTTAAATGAAGATCCCAAAATCACTAAATTCAAGCTGAAGGCCATTTTTTTATTTATTCCTGAATAGCAAATATATCTGCTTGGTGCACCAAAATAGTGCAAAATGAATTACTCAGAATTATATTGGTCTGAGGGTTGTTGTATCTCGGGATTTAACAAACAACCCTACTACAGATACAACAAGATGACGAATACTTGCAAAGATTATTTAATGTTTTTGGTTTACAGAATGTTCTCTCCACTACTAATGCTGTGAATCTGCAACAAAAACTAACAATCTAGTGCTTAAAGGTTTTCAATACACTAAGTGGAAGAAGTGCTACTGCAAGAATTGATGCCATGGAAGAAGTGGTAGAAAATGTTCAGGGCCAAGTGGGATTGTTGGGGGGAGACTTTCAAGAATTGATGCAAAAAATGGAACATATGATGAAGATACATATGATTATATGGTGCGTGTGTCATTTCTACCAAACCAACAAAGTTATTTGTGTATAAAACCATATTGTTTAGGGAAATCAAGTCAAGAATATATTCAAATCATACACATGGAGACAGACTAGTTTAAGCTTGCAGTCAAATATGTCATCCGACAATCAGACTAGTTTACAAATTAACCTCTTTGAATAATAAAATGTTATCACAGAAATCTTGAATAGAAATCAACAAAGCAACACAAATGTTTGTTTTATTTTATTTTTTTGGTGGAAAATGTTGAAGGTTAGCTTATTTTTAACGGGAGGAGTAACTCGGTGTTGGCGCTTTTTGATCCATATCATCACTCGCAAGCTTAACCAAACTTAGGAAGTAGTAATGATTTTACCTCCTTCAAATGAGTGTTCAAGCTGTTCTACTAGGCCTCCAGTAGGTATTCAGGATGCTCCTCAAGATGGGTGAGGCCATGCTCCAGTTGCATGTTACCAAACAATTTGCATTCTAGGTATTACCAATTGACTATGATGGCGAATATTTCGTCTAAGATGGGAGTGTCTAGATAAATTTATATATTAGGATGATCCAGTTTAAGGAGAGAAATTTCTCTCTTTTACATGCGCATGTGAGATCAAGAAAAAAATGGGGTAAAGATAAGATGTCAGACCTTACGGGCATAGCCACCATAAGCCACGCCGTCAATTAAAGCCGATGGAGTACGAGTTAATTCAACTGCAGATCTTTCTCCATTAAAATTCTCTACAAAATGCAATTAGCAAGAATCAACTATAGGCATTTCTTGTCATGTCCATCAGCCCAATGATTCAAAGCAAAGATAAATTCTCATTCTATTTCTAACAGTGGCATAAAAAATAACATACCATTAGGTCTGTCTGTTAACCGCGCATGCTGAAACCCGCTGCGGCCAGAAACAGCACGTACAACAATAAACATTAAAAGAAAGACATCATAATAAAAAAGTAAACATAAATAAACATTAAAAAGTAAATATAGTCAGAAAATTCACCATTAGACTCTTGGTTTTTGGGTGTTTTTGTGTAGAAAATAAAACTCTTGTATAAAGAAAGACATCATAATAAATATCAAAAGCAATACACATAAATATGAGAATAAAGCAAACTGTAGTATATGCACCATAGCAATCAAAGATGAACTAAGGTCATACCAATTGTTGCGAATGAGAATTCAAATAGAAGAAACAATGTTTCAAATGGGATGAGGCAAGCAATAGTCATTTTGTGGTTAAGTCTATAGATACTTGCACTTAAGCTTCAGCTAGTTACCTTAAAATGAACAATCACGTGCCCGTAGTGTATTTTACTCAGCTCCTCTTTTGCTGCCACCATTACATTGCTTCCAACATAGTCGATGGCCTCAATCATCAAGTTCCACATGAGTTTTACACCTTACGAAGAAATCACCAACGTCCAAATCCCCCATCATGTCTCCTTTTGGATCACTTTTGTAAAGTTTCACCCCACTTTTGTATTTGAAGCATAAGGAAAGTTTGATCTCTATTGCGGGGTTCAATGATCCATGACAAGCGCAAGAGAATTGATGGTTTGGATCTACAACCTCTATTGCTATCGCAATGACATTCCTTTCCCAATCACAAACTTTTTAAGTCCTTGACACTGAAGGAACATGATTGCTTGGAGAAGGAAACCTCGCAACACCTTGAGAAGATGATGGTAATGGAGATGGAGGTAATGGAGATGGAGGTAATGGAGATGATGGTAATGGAGATGGAGGTAATGGATTTTCTGGTTGCCTTGTCGATTGTGCACGGGATGACGGTGTATCTTCAGTTATTTGAAAAACTCCTTGTATTCCCTCACTTGTTGATGGTCTTACATAAGTTCCACTTTCAAGTCTCTCTCGTATCCATCTAACATTTTCTTCCAATCTATCATATTTTTCTTCCCTTTTTTTTGCTTCCAATGTTTTTTCCAATAGCAATGAACGAGCGGGAAGTGCAGCATCATACTTAATTTTAGAGACAATGGTTCCAACACAACGAGTGCGTCCCCTCGCTTCTTGGCCAAACACTTGGCTTAGAGGATCATCATCAATAGTGAGGTCAGTGGTACCCTGAGTTGAAGATTCTTGCAAGGCAACTTTTTTTGCTTTAACTTGTTCCTTCAAAAGAATGAAAAAATAAAATAAATCAGGACACAAATAATATTCAAACAACTACAAGGTAAATTAAGAATTGGGTATAAAAGACATCATTGGGCACATACCATATATTGTTCAGAACCATGCGTAGGTTTTCCATCCTTTCCAGTGTTACATGCAATCCATATGTCAGTGCGTGTGACTGGTTCCCCATCAGGGTTCTTCTCAACCTATATACTTGAAAGATTAGTCTCAGCCTATATAGTTAAATGGTATATAATATTGTACTAGTAGCTAGAAACTCAATTACCATTTCATACTCTACTTCTGCAACACTCTTTTGGCCACCCCCCCATACATACTTTGAAGCCTTTTTGTTTTTAGCATTTTGGGCTCTAATTGCCTTCGCTTCGGGGGTGCTCTCATAGCAAACAAACTCCTTCCAATCCTCCTCTCTTACACCATTTGGAACATGCTTCTCTTGTTCCTCAATGGTAGGATACTTATCCAAATAATTCTTCCTAAGATCTGCCTTGAACCTTCTATAATATTCAGGCATTTTCAAATGCACACTCTTTTTCACATAATTTGGGATGTCGTATTCACGCTGCAAATAAGTCATTTAGATATAAGTTGAAAATAAAATAAAACATTATGAAAATCAATGATGTAAAATCTCACCTTGAGGCCATTCCACACATCCTCTTTGTAGTTGTCAGTAACATGGTGCCAACCCTTGAATTTGATGGGCACAAGGGTTTCAACAAGTTTTCCAATGTTTTTATTGAAATTTCTAGCACCAGGTCCAACTGCTAAACCGTGGATGTTGAACTGTATGGTCTGTTTAACTTCAATGTCATCATTTGTAGATCTAGTGACATCAATGGTGGAGAGATTGCCGCGAGTACTATCCATTTCTATAAATGACAGTATAGATATTAACAATTATCAAACAAAAAGAAATAATAATCAACTATATACACCACATTTATAGATAATTTCCTTCCACAACATATCACCACAAATAGGGCTCTAATACGTTGCATGGTGAGTGTTATATAACTTAACTAGAATATTTCTCATCACTGAAATTTCGTATGAAAAGATGTTTAAAAAAATTACAAGGATAACATGAAATGAGTTCTTTCTGAGTGCTACATGGTGTTCTGTTTAAATATGTGATTTCATCAAAAAAGTACTTATATTTCATATGTATCCAGAGCCCACCTACACTTGACGCTCCCAACTTCGAGACAACTGAATCTGAAAAGAATGTTAAAGATGTAGATCCTAGACTTTTAGATCTACAAACAAATGTGTTCTAAGAGCTCTCTCTCCTTCAGTTGGTAACTACTCTGATAGTTTATGTTGTTAAAGATGAAGTGTAAAAAACTAATTATTACTTTCTTCTTTTCTTTTCTTTTCTTATCTTTTTTTTTTCTGTTCTTTTATTTCTTACTGCATTTCTGATTCTGCTCATCATCTCTCACAGATTCAAATATCTCAACCAATGGTCCTATTCCAAAAAAGAACGAAAGAGTGTTTCAGGACACCACAGTCTGAGAACATAAAGAACTCTGTTTCAGATTTTGGGTCAGATTTCTTTGCAGTTCGCAAGCGGCTTTCCTCCAAGATAAGGATGATTGCCAGGAAATAGAGAAATTTGACAACTTTTTTGTTTACCTGTTTGAAATGTGTGTGGCATGGTGTTTTTTATTCTACGTTATTTGTATCTTAAAGAAATAAATTATTTAATTTATTGAGATTATTTTCTTGTATGGTCTACGACTAAACTATCCAGCAAACTTTGCTCCATACCTCCACTAAGAGGTACTTGCAGTTTTTCTATCAACCATACTGTCACCTAAAGGAATCGCGTGAACATTAAAAATGTTAAAATTGCTCTTAGGATCGGTGAATTGGTTAGCATAGACTGGGTAAATTCAAGCTGATCCTCGAAATGCAAATATTCCAAGTGATCTTCGAAATGCAAATATTCTAGGTAATCCTCATAATGTGGATAGGTGAGGAGTTTAGTTTCGGGTACTAATAAAGTCAAGGAGACGACTCTTAAACTTTTAGAGTAGTTTCTTTCTTTTGTTGAGGCTCAGGACGACATTCGTGTGTTGTAACAGTGATGCTTCCTAAATACCTTAATATTTGTGTACTTGTATTCTAGATTAGTTTTTGGGAGGTGTTGGAAATTATTATTAATTTATTCATGCCCTTATAGAAATATGTTGAAGTATATATGTAGTAGTTCGGTGCACACATAGCCCAGTAGCATAGTTCATGCATAGTTTGTTTTTTGTTTGAGGAGAATGCGTGGACTTTTCTTTTTATTCTGCAAAACAAACTATTGTATTGTGTATATATATATATGCAAAAAGAAAATGAGGCAACAGTGTAAAAAAACCACTGCCCCATCAAAAGGTGTACATCATGTGTCACTAGATAACACTATACATCCCAATTAAACGTGCAGAAAAAGAATTAAATCTCTCTAAATCTATCCTAGTTACAATCCCATAGCTAGAGGGTGACCTTGGTATCTATCCACAGTGTATTTACAAAAAATTTTAAAGATCTTGCTTTTCCTTTCTCTGCAAATAACCCAAACAATAGCATGGAATGATCCTTTCCCAAACGCGTCTTCCAAACGGAGATAGGTAACATGGATAGGTTAGATGGGGAGTTAGGTTACATTGCAACTAGAAAAAGAAATTAGAAACCGTATTTTTCTTTTCCCACAAGGAGATTTTCTTGTTTTAACCAAACAAGGAATCTACTCCTAATAAGAAAGTATTTCCATATTACTTTTCTTTTTTCATAGGAAGAGTTTCCTATTTCCAATAGAAGACGAAATTAGGAACCTTCTAAATTCCGCCCCAAACCTCAAGTTCCCAATAAGGAATACTCCTATATACGCAGAAAAATAAAAGAAGATTGTCTTGTTTGTTTTAATTTATTTTTATTTTTATTTTTATTTTTATTTTAGATCTTTATTTTTAGGCATAAATTTTATTTTATGGGATTTAGGAGTAAGTGATTTTGGATTTGGGGAAAATTGGTGAACATTTGAGACTTACGTGGTTTCAGGCACTAGGCAAGGCAATGACCTTGTCTTGGGCACCAAGCTCGCCTGGGCATTACCTAGCACCCTGGGCAAAAGGAAAGATGTCATGTTTAAATATATATTATATACATACAATCGTTTTTTAATTATTTTTTTAAATATTAGGTGTAGCATAGGCTAAGCGACGCCGGTGGAAGTCTATGACCCCGTCTAGGCATTGCCCATTTCTCACTCTATTTGTGTAGTTAGTCTCCTCATTGAACAAGGATAAGGCAGGAAAATTTAAATTTTCTGCAAATGGTAATTCGTTGTAGATTAGTATGTTTGGTGAATTATTGCATTGACTTATATATGCCTAAAGTAATTATGATGGATGTTATATATTAGTTTATTATTAATATTAAATAAGTGGGTTGGAGCCAACATTAGTAGTTTAAGGCTTTGCTTTCGTATTTAGAATTAGGGATTTCAATTCAATTAGTTGTTAGGGTTTCTATTTTGTTTAGGAAAATAGTTACTTGCTTAGTAAACTTAGGTTAATTAAAATAGATGCCACATGCACTATGAGAGACAAGTTTTCAAAGTTTAAAGATTGAACAATCCCGTCAGTCCCGACCTAGGATCTGATGAATCTCTATCTCTATTTTTTCTGAAGAGGGGGAAAGGAGCAAGTAGCCAAGGCTCGAGAAACGAGTGGAGTATAGAGCCTTGTCTCCCCTCCTACTGAGATGAATCATTCCCTTGGCTTACGGGAGTGCTAGCTCTGTACTCTGTTCGGGCCATAAGACTTGCTGCATCTCCATTTGAATCTTTTGATTACAAACCTAATGGCTAAGAACCAACGATCTCTGGCTAACGAAGGACAAACTAACAAGTAAAATTAGATAAGGACGTAGTTTATTTGATTTTATTGTGTGATTAGGTCTCGCATACGAACCCTATAATTTGTGAGATTTAATGTTTTAGTTGTTGATTATTCCACTGCAAAATATACCTATCAAATTAGGTTAGGTCTTTGTTCTAGATGAGTAATTTTTTTTATAAAACCCTAGACGGTGTTTAACTCTTGTTTTGAAAAAAAAATCAAATTTTCATATTTTCATAAAGTTCACTACACTAACCAATTGGGTACCATAGTATCTGATTATTATTGGATACAATGACCTGACTAGTGGTATAAATACTCAAGAGGATGACAAGCCGGAGCATCCTACCTAACAGAAATGTTTATGGAGAATAAAGCTTGACCTAATCTTGCGAACCTAGGCCTTATCTACTCTTATATCTTTCTAGTGTAATTATACTTGGAAAATCATTGGCTGTAGCTAAAACATAAGAAGTGAACATTAGAACTTTCTTTATTCTTTATATTTATGAAGAAGTTAATGAACGGGTAAAGTGATGCATAAATATATCAGAACATATGTAACCAGAGTATCCTAAAAAAATATATACACTACCCATCAACTGAAGAATGGGACATATTACATGCATTCAGGCATCAAGACTGAATTATAATTTTCAAGAAGAATTTAGAATAATTTTCAAGAAGAATTCAATTTTCAAACAAAATGCTCATTGTAAAAAAAAAATAATCATCGAACCCTAATTTCATCCTAAATAAAAGAGAACCCTGATGAACCCTAATTTCATCATAAATAAAAGAGAGAGAGAGAGTACCTATTCAGTTGTAGTGGCTGATCGATTTTGAAGTCGAGGGAAGTCGATTGAAGTCGAAGGAAGTCGAGGGAGCAGGGAAGGAAAGGAGGAGGGAAGTCGAGGGAGGGAGCAGGGAAGGAGAAGAAACAGGGAAGTCGAGTCGAGGGAGGGAGCAGGGAAGGAGACGATGTCGAGTGGAGGGTTTGTGGAGGGGAGCTTCGATTTTGTCGATGGAAGTCGAATGGAGGGAAGGTCGAGCGCCAAAAATAGCCCGCCCAAATTTTTTTTTCAGCTTTTCATGTAGCCACGGTTTTGAGCCGTTGCTAGATCTAGCCACGGTTTAGAACCGTTGCTAATTTTTTTTTGCAACGGTTTTGAGTCGTTGCTAGATCTAGCCACGGTTTAGAACCGTTGCTAAATTTTTTTGTTGCAACAGTTTTGAGCCGTTGCTAGATCTAGCCACGGTTTAGAACCGTTGCTAAATTTTTTTTGTTGCAACGGTTTGGAGCCGTTGCGAATAATGCCCACGGTCTGGAGCCGTTGCTACTAATAGCCACGATTTTTACCCATGCCAACTATACCAACGGTTTTAAACCGTGGCCAGGTTGTTTTTTACCCACGGTTTTAAGCCGTTGGTACTTATAGCTACGGTTTTTGGCCTTGGCAAATACACCAACGGTTTAGAACCGTGGCCAGCTCGGCGTAGCTAAACTGCCCTTTTGGTGTAATGAATGGTGGTGTTTTAGAAAAGTTTCAGTACTTAATATGTAATAGACTTAAATAGATTTTAATAGAGAAGTTCAGGTCGACTACGATTTACTGCTGCAGATTACAAAATTTACTGTTGATTTCAATTTGTATAAAAATTTACTGTTGATTTCAAATTACTGCAGATTAAATTTAGTTTACTGCTGATTGCATTACAATTTACTGCAGATTACAAAATTTGTTGCTGATTGCATTACAATTTAGTGAATTTACTGCAGATTACAATTTATTTTACTGCCGATTGTATACAAATTTACTGCTGATTGTATACAAATTTGATAATCAAATGAATATTAACAAGCATACCGACCCAACTCGGTCCAGTCTCGGTCCTCAGAATTCCTGGCTTAAAAATATCGTGTTTCGGTTTTTAATTTTCGCGCCGGTTACCCGGACCTGCCCAGCCCTAGATGAAACCACATAGCATTTGTTTCTGGAAGGTGAGATGGCTAGGAAAATATGGGCTTATTTTGAGTTGGTTTTTTATGTGCACGTGCATCGGCCAGTGGAGGTATGTACAATGTTAGGGAGATGGTTCATGCAGGCAAAGAAAACAACCTTATCAGGTATTCTTTATCAACTTACTCCCTTATTAATTTTGTGGGAATTATGGCTCCAGAGAAATGAAAAGTTGTATGAAGGGAGGAAAATTTCGGCGAATTATTTGGTTATTAAAACCCAGTGTTCTAAAAAGCGCTAGGCGGTGGGCGGGTGACGAGCAGGTGCCTAGCGCCCAGGGGCCTAGGCGGGCATCTAGGCAGTTTTAGGTTTTGTATTATAACTTTAATAATTTTAAAAAAGTTAAGCATAATACCTTATCAATTACATCCAATTTAATGTCAAGATACATATTTAAAATTAAAAAACATGAAAATTTAACAATCGTGAACAAAATTTATTAAAACTCAAATGATTGAAGTTGGTCATGATGGGTACTTTATACCAAGTTAAATTTGTGGACAAATATTTAAACATATTCTTTTATTTTATTTTTTCAAATTGCATGAATGACCTCAGTCATGTTTGATAAAATCTACATTACTAAAATTGGTACCGGCAGATCCTTTGAGAATTTCATTAAGTAATCATCATTTGCTACACTCAGATATATACTGAATAAAAAAAATTAAATTTTTTATTTCCAAAAAAGATGAATGAAAAATAAAATAAGAAAACAATCAGCCTTATTAAAAAATAAAAAATAAAAAAAACTTGCCCAGACCGCCTAGACTGCCCAAACCCCTCCCAACCATTAATCTGAGCATTTCCCTAACGCCTAGGCCGATTTTTAGAACACTGTTAAAATCTATGATTGGATTAGATGCGTTTCTAAACTCTTTAATCCGAAAAAGGGGATGGAAATCATATTCCCCTACGTAGGCTGGGTATGCAAGCAAAAGAAGTGATTGGGCGGTCAGCTCGTGTGGTGTTTTAGGTACCTCCTTCTTCTGACTGGTATGCGTTAAATATGGACAATTTCCCAATAAATAATGTCGTGACGGAGGGTATTATCATCAGAAACTCAACCAAAGCATTTGTAACAGCAAGTCATGTTCATTTTGGTCATGGTTCTAATAATAAGGCAGAATCTCGAGCTTTATTGGAAGGTTTGAATATATGTCGGCGGAATGACTTCCAGAATTGTACGATCCAAACGGATTCAATGCTGGTCAAACAATGGTTCTTTAGAAAAGCAAGTGTTCCATGGTTTCTTGACAATTGGTGGTACAAGATTTGGGGAAGTTTCAACTTGTTAGTGTGCCATTGTAGGCACATTTTTCTATATACAAATGCGATAGCAGATTCTTTGGCAAGGTTGGCTCATGAAGAAGTGGTGTAAAGAAACTATGTTTGGGAGTCCTTCCCAAATAGACCCAAGTTTCTTCTTGTTTTGGACAAGAATAAGACTGGCTTCATTATAAGAGGTTAAAGGGACACTGGAGAATAATTTTTTGGGTTTTATGCTCTGTTTTTTTGTGTTGTATTGGTCTGTTTCGGTCGGGGGAGTCTGTCTTTATGCTCTGTTTTTATGGGTTTTATGCTCTGTTTGCAGCAGGCTAATTGCTGATGGGCTCTTTAATGCTATGTATGCAGCAGCAGTTTTGTTTTGTTTGTTTCCTTTGAAGATGTCAATGTGACAGGGGGCTGTATGAGTGTGCAAGTAGACTCTTTGTGTGGCTACAATGTCGATGTGCAGGGGGATTTGTTAATTCAGGTTGTTAAGCTATTGTTTGGTCAGTCTAGGTAGCATTGGTGATCAACGTTTGGTTAATGCTTTATTTCTTTATTCTTAAGTTTCGGATAAATTCGTCATGTATCCTCGATTAGTGTACAAATCTTTTGATCAAACAATAAAGATATGTAATCCCATAAATGCCCCACCCTCCCAGTAGTTAATTTAAAAATAAACAATAAAAATAATATATATAGCCATAGATGGTTACATAAGATACCCTAAGTCAGTCTACAGAGATTTCCTTTGTATGCAACCCACAAATTTATGTAGGTATATCAACACCAATTCTATTTACAAAAACTCCTACACTAATTGGAAACCAAATAACAAATCTTCCCATCTTGATATCTTGTGCAAAATGAATAAAGATGTTTTTTATTGTAGCATCAAGAATACTCTTAGGGTGTGTTTGGTTGTATGGAATTCTATGTCATGAAAATCTATGAGGAGACTACCTAAATCTAAGTTAATTTGATGTTCACTCACCAATGCACAATTATATTTTGTGATTAATGGTGGGAATGAAAGTCCCATGAACATGAGTGCTTTGGAGGGACTAAGGAGTGGTGAGTGAACTTCAAATTTGCTTAGATTTAGGTTGCCCCTCATGGAGTCCCATGGCATAGAATTCCATGCAACCAAACACACCCTCAAATCATTTTCATCTCATTCAACAAATCTTAGTTCATCACGACACAACCAATGAATCCATATTCTTCTCCACACTTGCAAGAAAACAATCAAACTAGGTCTCATACTCTTCCAAGTCACCCATTCGAAAGGAAAGTTGAGGATGAGAAAAAGATAAAGGCCTTGAACCCGTATCCCATTTTCTAACTCCTACTTAATAGTACAGGCAAATACATACAGATGATACACCGAATTGTCCTCTCTTCTACACCGTACACGTGTCATGATGATCTCTAGGAACAACAGGCACAAGCGTCAGTCTAGCATTGATCCCTCCCAAGTGGCATCAAGCTTGCAAAGTGCAGTCCGCCAGCAAGACCCAAATTACTACGGCCTGCTAAGCCCACACGTCTCATAGCCATCCCCAATACCCGTAAGACCTGTTAAAGCAAGTATATCAGGGATCAACTTTGGACGGGCAAGTCAGCAGTACTTTGTCTCCAACTAGGAAGCAAATACCAGAGTATACGTCTTACGTGAAAACTTTCATCTATGGACAACACTTTAATTGGGAACTATCTCTCGCGTTTTTAGGAGCACATGTCTAACATGAAAACTTCCCTCAACAAGACAACTCCTAATTAGAAAATGATTTGTAGTAAAATCTTTTTCCCTAAACTACGCCACCAATGGCCTGGTCGGATCAGAACTCCGACAATATAAATTAAGACATAGAGGTTGGTAAACAAAGAGACACTACAAATTCCATGTTGACAGCTTTAAGCCTTCCTCATATCCCTGTCTGACTTTAGCATCAGAGTGTCATCGGCCATCACAACGGTGGTTCGTGGCTCATGTGCATTCCTTGTGCAGGTCAAGGTCAAGTAGGGAGCAAAAATTGACTGCATCAGTTTGGCGCCGTCCTTGGGGACGAGAGAGTTCATAGCAAAGCATTGACATCATCTCTCTTTAGAGTTCTAGAATATGGTGACCACCAGATCCCATAACAATGGAGACCAGGGGGACACGTCAAATGCTTAGACTGGCGTTATACCACTGGTTCCAACGGTGCTAGCAACACAAGAGGAGCAAGCTCGCACCCCCGCGCCAGCAGCAACGGTGACAAACCCCGGGATGGATTTGGTATCATCACGGATACAACAGATCACTAAAGCAGTGGAGATTCTCACTCAACAAAACCCTCTACCCGCTGATGGAGATTAGGAACATCAGAAACCTCAATCTCCAGACAACAATAGAGAGCAATCACAAGAGAGTCAAGCCCCCGCCAGTTTTTACTAAACTAGAGGTGGCGACGAGATCAACGAATATCCAACTTTCAGAGCAGACAGTCCCGCCACGCAGAACACCCTCCACCGAGGGGCTCACGACCCAAACGTGTTGTACAGCCTTTTTGTTCCCCCGTTTGTGGAACACATCATGAACGAAACTCTGCCAAAGAAGTTCAACCCTCCGAAGCTTGAGTTTTATGACGGGTTCAGTGACTTGTTTGATCGCTTGCGTCATTATCAGCATGTCATGGCACTTAAAGAAGGTTTTGAATCGGTAATGTGTAGAACGTTCCCTACCAGTTTGAAGAAGTTAATGTTGACATGGTTCCATAGCCTTTCGCCAAAGTCAATTGACTCCTTCAAGACATTGGCCAAAACATTCCTAATACGCTTTGTTGGTAGCCAGTGGATCAGAAAGGGCCCACACTATATACTCTTTCTGAGGCAGAAGTCAAATGAAACACTTAGAGAATACTTCACACACTTCAATAACGAGCTGACGTTCATTGATGGCAGCAGTGATGATACCTCTGCTACCACTTTTACTGTCGGTCTAAGAGAGGAAACGTTTTACGACTTCATCACCTTGAAACCCCCTTAGGATATGGTAGAACTCTTGAAAAGCGCCCAGAGGTATATCACCTTGGAAGAATGAGAACGACCAAGAAGGAAACCAAATAGAAAATAAGCCCTCCGGTTCTAAAGACAGAAGGGAAGGAAAGAGACAAGAAGATGAAGATAAAAACAAACAGAAGCGCAACGACAGCAGGTCAGACTCTGGTCACGCCAGGCTAGAGAAATCTTCCAACCATGTCGGATCCAAGACCATGACCCCCCTAAACTCTAGCTTGTCAGACGTCTTTAATTCCATGAAGAATTGGGAGGATCTAAACTGGCCCTCGAAGCAGCGCGAAGACCCTTCCAAACGCGACAACAACAAGTATTGCTTATACCACAAGGAGGGTGGCTACGACACCAACGACTATAAGAGTTTGAGTTACGAGATCAAGTATTGGGTTCGAAAGGGCAAGTTGAAGGAGTTCATGGGTTCGGAAAAAAGGCAAGATCTGACCAGGGAAAGGGGAGAGCAATCAAAGAAATTGAAAAGGAGGCTTTGGGCATCAAATATGTCCTTCATGGAGTCGGATCAGAAGAAGAATAGTCAAACACGTCCCGAAAGCAAACACTCCTTGAGATGCGAACATAGCCAACCAGCGAGGACCCACCCGTGTATTTACTACTACAAAAATGGGCAATTCTGGCAGATGATATATGACACTAAAGGCATACTCCCGGCGGATTAAGGGTCTCCGCCGGGCAAATGAAAATTTTGACACCTTTATCTGCCAGGATAGTATTTCTGGCATTTATATTCACCACGAAAATATAAATAGGGAAATCCCCCCCCCCCCCCCCCCCGCCCAAATGCACATTAAAAATTAATAAATTTTTTGCCGGCGGTTATAAATCCTAAAATGGGGTTTATATTCGCCACGACAATATAAAGAGGAAACATTTCCCGCCCAAATGCTCAGTAAAAGTCAATAAAAAATTTTCTGGCGGTTATAAATCCTAAACTGGGTTTATATTCGCCACAACAATAGAAATAGGAAAATTTCCCCACCCAAATGCTCATTAAAAATCAATAAAATTGTGTCGGCGGTTATAAATCCTAAACTGTAGTTTATATCCGCCATGAGCATCTAAAGTGGGATAAGGAGGGAAATTCCCCCGCTCAAATGCTCATTAAAATTAATAAAATTTGTGCATGCGATTGTGGGGTTTATTACGGCATTTTTATGGCCTACCGACCTAATATATTCGCCCCTTTAGTATATATATATATATGTTAAAGCCCTCTTCAGTCTATTTTTTTTAATTTTTTTTAAAACCCTATTTAGTATACAAGAGAAACAAAAGCTTTCATCTCCCTCTCTTCAATACGGTTTCTCTAGCAAAGCAGATCTTCTCCCTCTCTGTTCCTCTAGCAAAGCAGAGCTTCATTACGATTCCTCTAGCAAAACAGATCTCTTAAACAAAATAGAGCTTCTCCCTCTTTTAAACAAAACAGGACAGAGCTTCTCCTCTCTTTAACAAAACAAAGCTTCTCTTCTCTTCATTAGGTTTCCTTAGCAAAACTTTTCATCTCCGCCATCTTCTTCCAACCAACGACGATCATTGCCGACACCATTTCCTGCCGAAGATATTCCCTGCCAACGACGTTGGTGAGTACTTGTGTTCCCTTATCCATCGTTTTGTATGTTTTTCAATCTCCTTATTCAAGTGCTGTTATATTGTTCCTTTCTTTTTTTGTTGTAACTGGTTTGATTATAAATTGACACTTATTATAAACTTCAAAAGTTGGCAAGAAACCAATCAGAGCACTTGTTTCGCTATCTTTTTATTTTAATTTATCGGAGTAGGCAATTCACATAATCAGATTATGATATTTCTAGCTGGCTGGAAGTAACTCCTGTCCATTTGTGCAGATCACTTGGTTGTCCATTTCTGTAGATCACTTAGTTCTAAACTTCTAATCCAATTAAGAAATTAGAATAGCTAGAAGCTAGTTTGTGGGTAATCACAGACTGCACCTGTGAAATTGACAACTGTGGTTCCACCACTTATTTGAACAGCATCTTTGTTTATTAGACATTAAATACCGCATATCACCATTTGACAGATCCTGGATATATTCTACGAAATAGAGTTGCATAATTTATGTTGAAATTTCATCCTCTTGAAAGTTTTGATATTCCTTGTGGTTAAAACTGTTCAAATTCTATCTTTTGTAGTTAGCAGCTGATATGCAACGGTTTTCATTTTTTTTTTTCTTCATATTTTTAGGATAAATCGGTAAAGAATAAAGTAGTTCTTACAAAGCAAAAGATGGGCCATACATCTGAATTGAAGTCCTATGCACGTGCCTGAAAAGATTTTGTATGTATATATATTTTTTCATTTTATTATTTAACGGTTTTAATAAATGTAAAAAAATATGATCTAATTATTTTTTTTTTCTTCAATTCATATGTAGAAGAAGCAGCATGGATAATTTCATGATCCTCGTTCATTTTTTCGTTTAACCCATACAAGAAAAGACAACTCTTGGATTGATGAGCCATCGCAAGAGAAAGGGGTAACTGTTTTTAATTAATATTTTGATTCTCTGTTAGTTTATATTATATTTTAATTTCCTTAATTATTAATAGTTCTAAGTATTTTTGCTAGGTTTCCATGGATAATTCCCTTCAATCTCAAATTGAGGATGGAGCAGAAGACTCAGAAGAGCTCCGCACACAAGTTATGTGGAGCAGATGGGTCCTGAAACCCGAAATAGAGTTCGGGGCTATGGGAATGGTGTGACTCTTGATTTGGTGTCTTATGCCTTGGGTAGTGCTAGTAGTTCATCAAAGAGATGATCAAAGACTAGAGAAGCCTTCTTGGAGTCTCAGTGCCTAGAAATGAAGATCAAGCATGAGGCTATGCAAAAGGAACTGGAGGAGTTACAAGCTCAACAACAACAACAACAACAACAACAACAACAACAATATCAGCAGATGATGATGATGTTCATGCATGCTATGCAGTCGCGGGGAACCATGGAGAGCTCTCAACCATCACACCAGTCAGGACAAAATCAACCATTTCAGCCTCCTTATCCTATGAATCTGATGCATCCTATTGGATATATGCCTTTCGTGCCCCTCTCAGATGACTCTCATCATTATAACGGTGTTCTATTAGGTGGATTCAGCGGAATGCTATCTGGTAATATGTCTGATGCAGATATAGTTAGGCTTATTAGAACATCTGGAGTATCAGGGACACATTCGGGTTCAAATTCAGGTAGTTGATTGGATGGTCCGCTTATCTTTACTAGTGGATGTACGATGTGTATTTTTGTTCATGGAGGAGATGTATCACACATATTTGGGGCGTCAAATATATAACATTTTGTTTTATATTAATATTATTTTGAGATCAGGTGCAATTTTTTTTAAATGTTTACAAAACATATTGGCGGATAATATTGAAATCTTGGCGGATAACGAGCAAAATTTCATGGTTGTGAACTCATTCGTTGCGGATAATATTAATGCCTGCCGGATAATATTAAATTACAGGCGGATACAAGTCTCGCCCAATATGAATTCCTGAAGGTTAAAAACTCATTTCTGACATATACAAGTGTTGCGATTCTGAAGTCCTGGCGTTTATAAATTTGGACCCGACGTATTTATGTGTCGTCCGTTCTGAAGTCCTAGCATTTAACAATTTGTAGCCGGCGTATTTATGTGCCGTCTATTTTGAAGTCTCGGCGTTTAACAAATTGTAGCCGGCGTATGTATGTGTCGCCCGATCAATTACTTTATCAAATATAAGTGCCACAAAAAAACGGTAATGTCATTTATATTCGCCACTACGTTATGCTGGCGGATATTTTTTTTTGTTTTTTGTTTTAATTGAAAATTACTCCCGGCGGATTAAGGGACTTATCCGCCGGGATAATCCCTTTCCCGACGCTACTTTTGCCAGCGGATATTATATTTTCCATTGCAACATTTGCCTGGCGGATATAGTAATTTTTACGACAAGAGTATGCCTTTAGTGTCATATATTTATCCGCCAGAATTGCCCATTTTGTAGTAGTGATTACTCGCGAGTACATAGCCCAATCCCGACCTTGACTTTCATTAATAAAGACCTTGAAGGCGTCCGCGCACCGCACAATGACGCTCTTGTCATTTCGGTCTTTATTGCGAGGTAGGAAGTAAAGAGGGCCCTAGTGGACACGGGAACCCCTCTCAATGTCCTATTCTACAACGCATTCTGCAGTATGGACCCCAAGGAAGAAAGCATGACACCTTTTGGCTACTCGTTGATTGGGTTTAGCAGAAAAAAAATGCTTTCTGATCAGGAAGATAAAACTAGCAGTGGTGGCATGAGAGCCACAACTAAGAAAGGAATTCATGGTGGCATATGCACCGTCTACCTATAACCTCATCTTGGGGAGGCCTTTGCTTCACTAGATGGAAGCAATGATCTCCACCCTTCATCAGTGCATCAAGTATACTGCCAACCATTCAGTGGGGACAATTCGCGGGGACCAACCAATGGCATGGGTCTGCCACTATGCTGCGCTAAAGCAGATATAATGTTCTCTGATACAGTTGGAGCCCGCCAAACAAGTTGAGTAGAAACAAACACAGAAACTGAGGAGAAGTCGCTCCTCCTAGATGGGGACAAAGACCCAACACTAGTAGCTCAACTTAGCGACGGAAGACAATCCAACATTATAGGAGCGGTTCGCCCTCTAGCACGACGAGGCGTCTGGCCTAGCGGAGAAGTCATTGCAAATGGGAGCACAACCCCACAACTATCAGTGGGTGTGAAAGGACCCTCCCACGTAAGGTTTACTCTTCAGTAACTTCAACAGCGTCAGCGAAACTTGACAATTAACCAAAGGTACTTATGATCCAAGCAAGGGCCACGTGAATTTACTTCAAGGCCGGATCAACCTCTCTTCACCTACAGTTAATTTATTCAGTTGTTTAGTTTTCTTTCAGTAGTCCGTTTAGAGTTTTAATTCTTAGGAACTTATGTGATTTGCACTCATTTGAGAAATAAAAGAGAATTACACAAACACACTCTGTTAATTACTGGAAAGATGATACAACATTTGCCTAGATGGCTGACACAAAAGATTTCAAACTACAAGTATCTAAGTCCGATGCAAACATCTATCTGCTGAGACAAGGGTAGAGACTCTGATATGCTAATCCGCCTCCTAAAGAGAAGGTATCTAGAGTGAAACATCCGTGGCAGAAGACTGAGCGCACTCAGTTAAATGCTCCATTGAATCACCCCAAACGATGATTCTGATGTGGCCAGCAAAGTACATGAAGGGGGCTACAAGCATCCGAATCCGATTCGATGTACAATACAAATTTGCTTAAACAATCCGACTTTAGAAGAGGGCTTAGAAGCAACAACATAGGCACCCAGGATAGACTACAGTGCCCTCTAAGAGTTCTGCTCTGTGATTTCTCTAGAAAAGAGGAGTTATGAGCAAGAGCAAATGTACAAAAAAAAAAGTATGAATAAGCAAACGCAATTCAATACTTCATTGGACCCACCTTGCAAGGATGACCCGAGGTAGTAAAAAATCAACAACTGGAAGCCCTGCGACACTCCGGCCGAATCTACAACCAACTCACACACTCGATCCGCCCAATTAGTCAAACTTGGGAAGTATCAAATTGAAACAGATCGAGTGCACCCTATCATTGAGGGATGAGAGGGGTGTCTGGGAGTCAATGGATCACTCCGACATGCATTGTCCAACTTCACTTCGCCCTACAACTCCGAGTTTCAGCACAACACAATGTATCAAGGCTAATTGAGGAGGGTGGAAAGCAACCGCTCCAAAGTTGGTTGTTGGTATTATCTTATAAATTTTGCGGTTCGAAACACCGACAGGGCACGGGCACATAAACGACGTACCTGTCCTTTAAGGGAAAGTATATACTTTTTCTTCGAAATACAATAAGAAATTACAAGGTTTCAACGAACCAATCTGGCGATCACCCAGAGCAAGTGACCACGCTTAATAGCAAGTCTTATCAAGACTCATCAGCGCAAATGTCAGAACATTCGAAGACTCCAGTGGAAGAGATCTTCCTTCAGCCTTTGGAAAACCCAAAGCATATTTGTTGAATAAAAGCAACTGAAGAATGCACTCTATAGAAGATAATGCCTACAACAGTGAAGAAACACCATTATATAGATGTAGTAGCTCACCAAACAAGCGCGTTAGCATCAAATATCAGCATTGGATATCGAATGGGAAACGAGGAGGCAACAGGTCTATGATCAATCAATTAATGATGTTGCACACAACCCCATTAATTGGAGGGAGTAACCAATACTTTACCGTCTCCCAATATACGCCGTACACATGGCACCATGATCTTGCGATCGAACCTATTTTTCTTATATGGGCCCACCAGCTCGGCCCGCTATTCGAGTAGCACTCTACCATGTGCACTGACGCAAACAGTAGAGGCCCTAGTCACTCTTGACAGACGGATCACACTTACATATCACCAACTGATTTAAAGTACCTATTTTAAAAATAATTTTCATTGAAATTAGTGGAAACTAATCCGCACAACGCAATCCAATTTCGAAAGTAGGCTCGCACACCCGTAACAGGCGGAGCCCCAACCTAGCCAAGTAAGCTTAGTCGGTTTCAATTGATGATGACGGCTTATGGTTCACCGTGATGCCTAGTTCACTATGCGCGAATGTCGATGGCTTAGGAAGTGGGAGTCTAGTCAGCACTCTCACGCCTAATGACGACGACTCGCTTGGGGTCGTCGCCCCCTCTACAGACGATGATCGCCAAACCCGATCACGTAAGCCTAGTCAGTGACGACTGACAACGACAACTTCTAATCAACTCCCAAACCTATAGCTCCCTCCGTCCGGGTGTAGATGGTTTGGAAGGAGGGAGCCTAGTTAGTTTCAACTGATGTAGATGGCTTGCCATGGGACCACTGCTCTTCTACAGACCATGGTCGCTGAATTTCTAACTCCCAAACCAGTAGCTCGCTTTGCATGGGTATAGGTGGTTTGGAAGGTGGGAGCCTAGTCAATTCCGACTAATGTCGACGGCTTGCCACGGGACCAGAGCTCTTCTACAGACCATGGTTGTCGAATTTCCAACCCCAAAACATGTACCCCGCTCCGTGTGGGTGTAGATTATTTGAAAGATGGGAGCCTAGTCAGCTCCGACTAATGTTTGTGGCTTGCCACGGGACCGCTGCTCTTCTACAGACTGTGGTCACCAAATTTTCTCATCCCAAACCTGTACGTCGCTCTGCGCGGGTGTAGATGTTTTGAAAGGTGGGAGCCTAGTCAGTTCCAACTGATGTCGATGACTTGCCACGGGACAACTACTTTTCTACAGACCATGGTCACCGAATTTCCAACTCCTAAACCTGTAGGTCGTTCTGCGCTGGTGTAGATGATTTGGAAGGTAGGAGTCTAGTCAGTTTTGACTAATGTCAATGGCTTGCCACAGGACCACTGCTCTTCTACAGACCATGGTAGCCGAACTTTCTCATATCAAACCTGTAGCTCATTGTGCACGGGTGTAGATGGTTTGGAAAGTGGGAGCCTAGTCAAGTCCGATTGATGTCAATGACTTGCCATGGGACCACTGCTATTTTACAGACCATGGTCACCGAATTTCCAACTCCCAAACTTATAGCTTGCTCCGCGCGGGTGTAAATGGTTTGGACGGTGGAAGCCTAGTCAATTTTGACTGAAGTCGACGGCTTGCCACGAGACCACTGCTCTTTTACAAACCCTGGTCACCGAATTTCCTCATCTCAAATTTGTAGCCAGCTCCACGCGGGTGTAGTTGGTTTGAAAGGTGGGAACTTAGTCAGTTCCGACTGATGTTGACGGTTCGCCACAGGACCACTACTCTTCCTCAGGATAGTGGTCGCCGAATTTGATTACAGCTCAAAAAGCATCTTTAGGATCGATAGGCTGACATCATGTTATCAACAATGGCCACTTGAGTCGACTCAAAAACCAATCCGCTAAGCGCGGATGAATGCTACACGGTAGACCAGTCTGAGCTTTCGAAACTTAACTCGGGCCAAACGCTTTTGCTTAACTGCAGACGTTGATGCATGTGCTTGACTACAACAATTCACTCATGCCAACGACCGCAACAGATGGTCAAATATATAACTTGAGCCTCTAACGATCTACCTCACGGATGAGCTACATCCTGGGTAAAGTAACCCGCTACCAAACCTTCTGCAGAATGTTCACTATTAAGCATAACTACGCGATGGAAACTCTGAGACCTCACGAAAGTACATGTCAAAATTACTCGCTGCAGAAACGGTCGAGGTCTCAACAGCAGACAGACCACTCAGCTCCTTGCTAACCCAGCAGGACCTATGTCAAAATATAACGACAACGCGAAATGGAAAGCATGATATTGGGGGACAGAACAAAATACGGATATAAAGCGTACTCGAAAAAACCAAGTTTTCATTAACAGTTTATACAAAAGGTATAGATGTTCGAAATTTACTCCTCTTTAGAGAAGGTACAAGTATAGAGGAACTAAGCTTAACAGGAAAAGATGTAGGAGTTGCGTCCATGCTTGCCTCAACTTGAGTGCCATGATCCAGATCGCCTTCTTCCTCTGATGACTCAGAGATCTCTTTGAAATCTATGAAGGATACCTTCCCGTAATAAGAAAGATCCCATTCCAGATGCTTTTTTTTCATCAGTGCCAACAGCACTAACCTCTCGTGCATGATCCTGCAAAATTCAAATGTGCCTTATGCCTTGAGAAACTCTTCCTTGCAAGTATTTGCCTCAGCAAGTTCATGCTCCAGCAGTTCCAGCTTACCTGTCAGTGCGTCAGTCTGAGACTGCTTAGTAATCAGGCTACTTTTAACTACGCTAAGTTCATGCTGATCTCCACTTTCCTTGCTTTTCGAGCATTGAATTCCATGTCGACCTCTAACTGTTGTTTCTGGATAACCCACTTAGATTGTTTCCTAGTATTCTCCTCAGCAAGAGACTGCAACTCAGAGCACACCTTAGCCGAAGCTTCATGTGCAACTTCTAAATCATGGCTGGCCAGGTTCAATTCTTCTCTGTATCTGTCCCTTATGGACACTACCACTGCTAAATTGAATTCAAAGGCTTCCAAATGAACCTTCTAGGGCTTTGTATCAGCGGTTGATTATTCCAGCCTTCTCTCTTCAAATTGTTTTCTCAATGATTCAATCTCGAAGAGTGCATCAGAATATGGCTTCTACATATTTGAGAAGATGCGCTCCATGGTGTACACCCTTTCACGAGCCGCCTCAACGTTTGTCCCAGGGATGATCACTTGGCTTAGATACGACATCCAAACATAAGATGTTTGAGCCCCTTATCCATATGCTCTTCCAACGCATCCTCCTCGGGGTTCGAAGCGCGGTTCACCAACCAGCTATATCTTCTGCTGATATGCTTCCTCGAAGCATTAACAATATCAACCTCATGGTGCCAAGCCTGGTTGCTCATTTTTACGACATTCGGAGCAAACATACTCATTCGCGCGTCTGGATTAAGTTCTCCCGGATGAGAAATTAAATCAGCACTACCCATTTGTAGTCTTCACCGCACCTGGGCCCTCATCCACCGCCTTTCCTTTGTCACCAGTAGTTGACCCTTTCTTGTGAGCTAGCTTAGTAGAATCTGAAAGGATAGAAGGAAGCGTATTGTCTATCGAACCCTCCATTATCTCGATATACGTCCTAGAGCGAGATGGATGGCAATGCAGACTGCAATAAGGAGGGTCCATGCTACAATGGCCACTGTAAGACGATCCAACAGTAGGATGAGAGACCTCGGGGACCACAGGAAAATCTATATCGAGACCTTCTAGCAAAACAGGCCTGGATTGGTCGGTATTAGTAGAAGTCGCCACAGCAGCCAGCATCAGCTTCTTATTAAAAGCTTCAACCTGCGCGGTACTCACCTTCGACGCATCATCAACCCATAGTAGTCTCCAGTGGTCTTTCTACAAATCAGATGCTACAACCCCTGCCTCTGTTGACAGGTCAGAATCACGCTCCTCCCTCAACGGAGCAGACCATTTGGAAGCAAGCTCAACCCCAGTGCGAGACCTCTTCGAGCCTATGAAAAAGCAAGCGTCTCAGAAAGCCCCTCTGTGTCTGACAGGCTATGAGCCTTAACTTTATAGGCCTTCCTGTTCTTGGAAGGAGCTCCACCTTTAGACTGAACCTTCGACACTCTGAAAAAAATGGGAGCCACATGCCAGCATAGCCCACTGCAACTAAAATTGGAAGGGCAAATAATATCCTCCACTCTTATTCGAGGCATGCCACAAAATGTCTTTATAACGACTTCCTCCTCTGAGGAAAAAGGAGTAGTGGGGAACTTCCCTACTGAGATAAACGTAAAGATTATCATACAGTCGACACAACGAAAGCAAAAGGAAAAAATTATACTTACAAAGTGGCCTGAACTCCCACTCAAGCAAGTAACCATTTAACTCAAAATAGTTCGGATCCGAAGGAGCCAGGAAGTAATGTTTCTGCCAAAACTTGAAGTCATTCGACAGTTTCTCGAAGCAAGCTGATGACTTATCTTACACACGGAGAAGTCAATAACTGAATCACCCATGGAGACATGCAGACATCAGGGTCCTTTGCCCTGATCAATATAAAAATACCAATCTTGTACCTATTCGGTATCAATTGGGCAGGAGGAATACCAAGGAATTCCATAAAGCCCCAGATCTCATCAATCATAGGAAAACAAACACCAGTCTAAAGCATGCCACGGTGCAAATAAATGAATCCCTCTAAAGGAAACCTTGGCATCTAATCATCACTCAATGTGTAGAATTGTTGGTTTTCAAAGACCCCATATGACTTCCGAATCTCAAGTAGGCTCGATTCGGAGGCCAACCTATCTTGAAAGAACTGAAGGCCCTTGGCAAGAAGCACATTGTCAAGGTGATCTTGGCAAGCCATGAAAAAAAGTGAATAAGCAATCGACTAAAAGCTTAACAGAGCAAAGTCTCTCTAAACGAAGAAATGAAAGAGTCAATCTTTGCAGAAAAAGGAGATCTAAATAGAGATTGATTTCTCGCATTTTCTCCACTGAACCGATGCACGCTTAATTATTGAAGCGCGCCGCTCAAGTAATGGTTCAGACTCAATCATCATGAGTGATGTATCTTTTATAGAAGTGACTTAGTGGACCGATGCGATGGTCGACTAACTTGGGAGAGTAGCTAATGATACTTTGAAACATCTTATCTTCTACATCGTACACGTGTCATGGTGATCTCTAGGAACAACATGCCCAAGCGTCAGTCTAGCACTAATCCATCCCAAATGGCATCAAGCCCGCGAAGTGCAGTCCGCCAGTCAGACCAAAATTACTACGATGTGCTAAGCCCACACGAATCACAACCATCTCCAATACCCGTAAGACCTGTTAAGGTAAGTATCTCAGGGATCAGCTTCGGACGGGCAAGCCTACATTACTTTGTCTCAAACTAGGAAGTAAATTTTAGAATATACGCGTACGTGGAAACTTTCATCTATGGACAATACTCAATTTGGGAACTATCTCTCCCGTATCTAGGAGCACAGGTCTAACAGGAAAACTTCCCACGACGCCACCGATGGCCTAATCGAACTAAGAGTCCAGCACTACAAATAAGACATGAGGTTGGTGAGCAAATGGGCGTTACAAATTTCCTGTTTATAGTTTTAAGCTTTCCTCAGACCCCTGTCTGACTTTAGCATTAGAGTGTCATTGGCTACCATAATGGTAGTATGTGGCTCATGTGCATTCCTTGTGCGTGTCAGTGGGTTAAGGTCAACCAGGGAGCGAAAATTGACTGCATCACATACCTTTATACTTCAAGGAGTTGCTATTTATTTCTAATTTTGGTAAAGAAGGGTGCTACTATGTAACATTGTGATTTTCACTATCTTACACCACCATTTTCCATCGCTCTAACAGCTCGAAAACTCCTCTAAAACCTCCAGTGCTTTTTATTTTTTCCCATTAATTTGTCTCCATTAACCTCCAATCAATCCCCACATTCTTCTCCCAGTGTTCTATGGTGATAATGTATTAAACGTTTTGGATTTCAAAGAATATTCCAAATCGAGTTCATGCAGGGGCGGAGCCAGGATTGCAAACATATGGGGAGGGCAAAAGAAATAAATCATAGATAATAATTCTTAAAATAAATCGATAAATTAATGAATATAATTTACAAACTCTTACCAAATTAGCATTTCGGTGAGCATAAGCAACCCCATCTTCACAAACTCGCAACTCCTCTCCGTATTCCTCTTGGCCTTCATTTCCAATTGTCGGTTACCCTAGAAAGAACATGACAGACACCAAAACAAGTTGGTGGTGGTGTTGTTGAGCTCAAGTTCAAAGAAGATTGACATTGTTTTTTAAGAGATAATGAAGCCTCAATAGGGGTGTAATTGATGTAGCAATGGTGTTTGTGATGTTGATAGAATTGAATTGAGACCCAAACTTTAACTTATTTGATGGAGTTGTCAGGTGATTATCATCATCTAAACGAGTTTTTTCAAAACTAAATGATTTCAGTTCAGTGGATTGATCCAATTTCTCCACGGCACCTAATCACTTGGTCTTCAGTCGACTTACCCAATTTCTCCGCAGAACCCAATCTCTTGGCCTTGAAAACAGCAAGACCAGAACCCAATTTCTTGGTCTTCAAAACAACAACCCAATTTTTCCACAGAGATGATGTTATTAACATGGGATTCCTCCAAAAAAGGTATGGATAATGGAATTGGAGCTGGTGGCTTAGGGCTCCGATTATTACCGAAAAAGAATTGTTAGGGAGGAAGAAGCCCAAACGACCCCTTAGAGCTTCAATCAACACAAAAAGGAGAATAAGAAATAATGTTGAGATCTGTTAATGGGTTTGTCATGGTTTCTTACTCTTAGGCGGCTTCTCTATGAAAACGGGGGCAAAATAAAAATTATGACTATTTTTTTTTTTTTTTAAGATTAAGGGGAGCAACTGACCCCTTAGCCAGTGCATAGATCCACCCCTGGGTTCATGGTGTTTTCGATTTCTATTTCAGAGGGGATGATGGTGATGATGCTTCTTCTATTGCTGTGTGGGTTCAAGAAGAAACAAATTCAGAAAGGATGATGCTTGATGCTGCTATGTTGAGTTGAAGAAGGAATGCAGAAAGAGGAGAAGAGAAAAATGTGGGATGGTTGTATTTAACAACTTCCTATTTGAATTTGAATTCACCAGAGCATTTGATTTGAATGCAGAGAGGAAAATACCAAACATACAAGTATCCATTAACTTCCTATAAGATTAACTGATGAGAGTTATTGGAGGTTTTTACCATTAGAGGTTTATATTCTATGGTTAGAACTTTGAAGTAGTCTTCCACTACAAAATCAATTTATAGAAGTCTTTTATTGACCAATATGAAACGTCCAAGTTTGGCAGATAAATCAGGCTGTAAAGCTAAAGTATAATTCCACAAAAGATTTGGAGATGCAAGGAGCCAAAGTTACAAGTGCAAGGGGATGAGACATGATGTCATATTGAAGGAGATTAAAAGCTGTGATGAAGGGTTTAAACTAGACAGAAAATATAAAAAATAGTTAATACTCATAAGTACACAAATGCTTCTCCAAAAAATCAATGACATATAAGATCTGAAGATAAAACTTTGATACAAATGTAGTTTGTCTTTATGAATATTTTTGGAAAGAGTTAATAAAAATATGATTATTTGTGAATTACAACTTTTAAATTGTATATTCAAATGTTTATGATTATGTGTTTTTTTGGATCAAATTAAGTTTAGTCGCCAAATTTTGTATTACAGAATTTACGTCAGAACCTGAAACCAAACAAGCTAAATTTAAACATTACAAATGAGGTCAACTATGTGACTACAAGGAAAAAAATATGTTTTCTCTGCTACTTCACATTGGCAATTTTACCATACAGACTTATCAGCGCATCTCTCTTAAGAAAAAAAAAGAATTGTTGGGTCATTGATGAATGCATAAAAGTGCAATCTCAGCATTATTTTTCTAAGTGTAATTGTTAGATTATTTAATTAATTATAAGTTTTTTTTATAATAATTTTTTAGTTAGCTACATTACATGTATGTTGTTATTTGGCTGGTACTTTAGTGGTACGCTAATGAGAAAATAAAATTAATTTCATGTGCAAGGTCGAGTCATTAAAGAAGGAAGTCTGGTTAAAGATGTAAACCCAATCCCACACAAAATTTAGATCGAAACCGGTTAAGAAATGGAGTGAAATTAAAAAGAAAACAAGGTTTTAAAATGAGAAGAATAGGCTGCAATTTCTCACCTCTCTCTAGCGTGAAACTCTTCCCTTTAGATTGAAATTGAAAGTTCTCCTTGGCTGCTTTGGAAAGAAGAGAAGCTGCTGAAGAGGATACAGAGAAGAGGCGTGAAGGAAACAAGGAGGTTGAAGTAAAGAAGAACCGTCTGAACTTGTTGGCTGCTTCATGAGCTGATCTGTGAATCATACAGAGAGCTGATTTGTTCTTGCTGCAATTTCTGTGTGAAGGTGAAGAAAATGAACAATTCTAGGAAGCTCGCTCATGTAGCCCGTCCGACTGTCCGGACCCTTCCAAGCACGTGTCAGAAGGAGGGTGTTTGCCACGTGAACCCACACAAACTCCCTCAAGCGATTACATAAGCCTCGTCTCCTGCGCCTCCTCCCTCAACTGCTTAACCTCTCCTCTCCTACGCCTCCTCCTCTCCTGCGCCTCTTCTGGCAAACACCCTCCCTGCTCCTCTTCTCCGCTCGCTCCTCCTGACGCCAGATCTGCTCCTCGTCACCCTCCTCTGCTGCGCTCTTCAAGAGTGAGGCCATTAAGATGTCAAATTTGTGAGGTTATAGTGTGTGGGGTGATGACCAATTTGTGCTGTGAGATGACTGCCAGGGAAGCGTTTGTTAGAGGGTTTAGGGTCTCCTTCTCGACTGATGCAACTTGGACTTCTTCGATGGAGTTGCATGAAGCCAGCTTGAAGAATTTGGGGTATGGGTTTGCTTATTTGGTTGATTGTAAGAAGCTTAAAATGGGTTTGTTTGGCAAATGAATTGATCAATGTAGACGGATCAAGCTTTCATAATTGTATGCGTGTGTACTGTGTACGAACGAATAAGAGAATGATGTTTTGTAATAACTTGTGCTTGTTATGTTTCATAATTTCATGTTTACAATGATGATTGACACTGTGTATCTCAACATTGATCATGAATGACATATTTGGATAGTCGATCGATAGATCACAGTATGCATCGCATCTCTCTCTAATTACTTAAAACCAACTCCTGCAGTGCTTCAGTAGTATTATCATACACAAAAAACTGAATAATGCAATGGTAGAACAATGATTACAGTTTAAGGTGCTGCATTGAAGAAAGAAAGCAATGGGTTCAATTCTAATGAAATCATAATCCAATTTGCAACCCCCAGTCCACAGAATTTTTACACCAATGCTTGCACCAGAGGCAACAGATTGCAGGTGTAAAATTGAGAGAAAGTCTAATTGCACATAATGTATTTGTGGCGCTCTTAATTAAATGATTATTGAATAGGTAGACTTTACTTTGTCAAAACAAAAAACTCAATGAAACTTGTCCCAACCAAAATGGAGTTTAGTATAGGACACACCACCATCACAGTACATCTACAACTGCTAAAAAAAATAACTGATGTGTATCCATTGTCATACATAGTCATTAGAATATTTACATGTAATGGATCAACTCGGATACACTTACCAGCCACGAAAGTATGGTTCAATTCAAACATTACAAAAACAAAGCTTTCAAGTGGCAACCATTAGTCACGGTAACATACTGAATCTATACACATTTACCTTTCTGAGCCTAATCACACAGAGTTGTAATGTGCAAGACTGCGTTCATGCACAATTCATAATTCATCTAAATCCCAAATTCCAAAAGAAGTTAACTTGCATTCTTCTTATTTATGGTTGCGTTTTCCAGTTTGCCACAAATGTGACAACGAAACAATGCTTCTTGGATTCACGACAATGATAGAATAGATACAGTAGATATAAAATAGTCTGTTAGTTTGCATTGTTGTTAGAAGGTTAGCATTTGTTGTTAGAAGGTTAGCATGAACTGTTAGTATGAACTGTCATGAGTTGTAATCTGTCTTGAAATCTGTTAGTGTCAAATGTAATGTCTCTCTTTGTATCATTTGTAATGTCATACATTATAAATAGAGAAGAGGATGCTCTGTAATAGTTTTGAAAAATACAGAGATCCAGTTTAGTTCATCAAGTTCTTTCATGGTATCAGAGCCTTGAGTCTCTTCTATCAATGGCGACACAGTCCTCATCTTCCTCTGGCTCTCTCAATAATGTTCGGACATCAAATGTGTCTTCTTCTTCTTCCTTTAAAGTCTTAAACCACTCTCTCTCAGTAAAATTAGATAGATCCAACTATATACTTTGGAAGTCTCAAATTGAGAATGTCATTTTTGCTAATGGTTTTGAAAAATTCATTGAAAGAATTTCAATTTGTCCAACAAAGGAACTAAGTCCAGGAGTCATCAATCCTGCCTTTGTTGCTTGGAGAAGACAAGATCGTACCATACTCAGTTGGATTTATGCCTCACTTACACCAGCAATCATGGCTCAAATCATTGGTCATACTACCTCTTTCTCAGCCTGAAAGGCTTTAGAACATATTTTTTCTTCTTCCTCAAGAGCAAGAATCATGCAATTACGTTTGGATTTGCATGATTGATTATATCATGAAAATCAAGAGTGCTGCGGACAATTTAGCAGCTATTGGCGAGGTAATTTCAGATCAAGATCATATAATGAACCTCTTAAATGGACTAGGTACTGAGTATAATCCAGTAGTCATAGCCATCAATGTCCGAGATGATCAGATCTCGCTTGAGTCTATTCACAGTATGCTACTATCATTTGAAAACAGATTGGAGCAACAAAGTTTTATAGATAGCATACCAACTATCTCAGTAAATGTAGCCAATTCTAGTAGTAAACAATCATTTGGTCGAGGCAGAGGAAGGAGTTATAGCAGCCATTTTCACAAAGGACGTGGCCGAGCAAGAAATCCCAATGGTCAATATTATGTCCAGCAATATGGCCAACAAGGTGGTCATTATAACAAACCATCTAATGATCGACCACAATGCCAGTTATGTGGCAAATTTGGTCATATAGCCATGGCTTGTTATCATCGGTTTGATGTTAATTTTCAGCAATCAGCAAGTCATTTGAATTCTGGTTCTCCAGTTGATCCTAAACCGGCTATGCCAGCCTTAGCAGCAGTCTCTAATCCATTTCATAGTGAAGGTTGGTACTTGGATTTAGGAGCAAGTCATCACTTGACTAATGATCATGTTGGTCTCACCAATTCTTCTCCATATGCAGGTTCAGACAAAGTTACTGTTGGTAATGGTTCTTCTCTTCCTATTGCTAATGTCGGGTCATTATCTTTCTCTTCTTCTCATCACACTCCCTTTCTTCTAAAGCAAGTCTTTCATGTCGCTTCTTTATCAACCAATTTGGTCAGTGTTACAAAGTTTTGTGCTGATAACAATGTTTTCATTGAATTCTGGTCTAATTATTTTTTGTAAAGGATCCAATTTCGAGAATTCAAGCTATACAAGCTACCAGTTCTTCCTGTCTCCAAGGCAGCATTAGCTTCCAGTTCTAGCTCCAGTCTCAGTTGCAGTTCCAGTACTACTAGTTCCAGTCCTACTAGTTCCAGTTCCAGTCCTAGCTTATCTACTAGCTCTAGCATATCAGATGTATCTACAACTTCTAGTTCTAGTTCTTCTTGTATTGATAATCTTGAACAATTATGGCACTATAGATTAGGCCATCCTTCAAAAGATGTTGTCCATCAGATATTAAGTCTTTGTAATGTTCCACTTAATAAATCTAATTGTTCATCAATTTGTTCATCCTGTCAGCTTGCAAAAAGTCATAGATTGCCTACTTCTTTGTCATCTTTTCATGCGTCTAGCCCTTCAGAACTTATTCATATGGACATCTGGGGTCCTGCTTTTATAAAATCTACTTCTGGTGCAAGGTTTTTTCTTCTGTTTGTTGATGATTTTTCGCCCTTCATCTGGTTCTTCACACTTCAATCCAAAGGTCAGGCTCTAGCTATCTTCAAATTGTTCAAGATTCAAGTTGAGAATCAGTTCAATACTTATATCAAATGTCTTCAATCAGATAATGGAGGTGAGTTCAAAGTGTTTAAATCTTTCTTGTTGGAGTCTGGTATCAGTCATAGATTTTCTTGTCCATACTCCTCTTTCCAGAATGGTCGAGTGGAACGCAGACATCGACATGTAGTTGAGACTGGTCTTGCTCTGTTAGCTCATGCACATATGCCTTTTCAATTCTGGCACTATGCTTTTCAAGCTGCTGTTTTTCTCATTAATCGAATGCCAACTAAGGTTCCTCGTAATAAATCTCCTTATCAAGTTCTTCTTCATCGTCTACCTGATTATCGGACACTTCATGTTTTTGGATGTCTTTGCTATCCTTTCATTCGTCCATACAACAAACATAAACTTCAGTTTCGATCTGTTGCTTGTGTGTTCCTTGGGTATAGTTTAGAACATAAGGGGTACTTGTGTCTAGATCACACTTCTAGCCGAGTTTATGTTTCTCCTATTGTGGCCTTTGATGAGTCTTGTCTACCTATGCAATGTTCTTCTCCTTCTCCTATGCAATGTTCTTCTCCTTCTCCTATAGTCTCTTCTTTTATACCATCTCCTACTATAGTACCTACTGTTGTGCCTAATGACAATCTGGTAGTGCCTAATCTCATTCCTTCCTCTGCTCCTATTTCATCTCCTATTCAATCTGCATCTATCTCTTCTTCTCCTACACCTATTCCATTTGTTTCTACACCTATTCCTCCTGCTCCTACTCTCATTCCTGCTCCTAATCTCAGTTCATCATTTGATCCTCCACGCATGATTACTCGGTCCATGACTGGCATCTCTAAGAAGAAACAGATACTAGACTTGTCTGTGGTCAAGACTTCTGAACCCACTACTCTTCGCCAAGCTCTTAAGGATCCTCACTGGGTTCATGCTATGGAACAAGAGATAGCTGCTTTACATCGTAATGCCACTTGGACTTTGGTTGATCCTCCTACTCATGGCAACATCATTGGTTGCAAATGGGTTTTTAGGCTCAAATTCAAACCTGATGGCAGTATTGACAGGTATAAAGCCCGCCTTGTTGCTAAAGGTTTTAATCAAACTCATGGATTAGATTATTTTGAAACGTTTAGTCCAGTGGTTAAGCCTGCCACCATTTGCATTATCCTCACTCTTGCGGTCAGTTTTCATTGGGACGTACGACAACTTGATGTTCATAATGCATTCTTAAATGGGGATCTTGAAGAACAGGTTTTTATGACTCAGCCTCCAGGGTTTACTGATGCCAAGTCTCCATCCAAAGTCTGCCAGTTACGCAAGTCTTTGTATGGATTAAAACAGCCCCCGCGTGCTTGGTTTTCTAAGCTGAGTTGTGCACTTCTGCAATGGGGATTTTTTTCTTCTCGGACTGATAGTTCTATGTTTCTCAAGGTGGATCAGCATTCCATACTTATTCTATTGGTCTATGTGGACGATATTATTGTTACTGGCAACTCTTCCAGCCTCATTTCTTCTCTTATCACTCAGCTTAATTTGGTTTTTGCTCTTCGTGACTTGGGGCCCTTGTCCTACTTCTTGGGTATTGAAGTTCATAGGTGTCATGGTTATCTTCATCTCAGCCAAGCTAAGTATATCTCTGACCTTCTTCAGCGTGCTGCTATGGTAGATTGCAAGTCCTCTCCTACTCCTGGTGCTGTTGGTCAGTCCTTATCTCTGCTTGATGGCACTCCTCTCATGAATGCTACCACCTATCATAGTATTGTTGGCGCTCTCCAATATGTCACTATGACATGGCCTGACATTGCTTTTGCTGTCAATAAGGCCTGCTAGTTTATGCAAGCACCCACTACTTCTCACTGGTTAGTTGTCAAACGTATTCTCCGCTACCTAAAAGGTTCTTCCAATGATGGTTTACTCATTCATCCTACACATGACCTTGCTCTTGAAGCCTTCTCTGATGCTGATTGGGGAGCCAATCCTGATGACAAACGCAGTTCTAGTGGTTACTTGGTATACCTAGGTGGCACTCTTATTTCTTGGTCAGCCACCAAGCAACGTGTTGTCTCCAGAAGCAGTGCTGAATTTGAATATCGAGGCCTTGCTATTGCCACTTCTAAAGTCATTTGGATCCAAGCTTTGTTAAAGGAACTTTGTCTTCCTCTTTCTGGTACTCCAATTCTGTGGTATGACAATGTCAGTGCCTACCATCTTGCCAAGAATCCAGTCTTTCATGCACACACTAAACATATTGAGATTGATCTTCATTTTATTCGTGATCATGTTCTTCAAGGTTCTTTGATTCTCAAATATGTTCCCAGCACTGAGCAACCTGCGGATCTTCTAACCAAGCATCTTCCAAGTGCAAGGTTCACCTATCTCAAATCTCTTCTTGGTCTTGCTCCCTTGCCCTTGAGGGGGGATGATAGAATAGGTACAATAGATATAAAATAGTCTGTTAGAAAGTTAGTTTGCATTGTTGTTAGAAGGTTAGCATGAATTGTTAGTATGAACTGTCATGAGTTGTAATCTGTTTTGAAATCTGTTAGTGTCAAATGTAATGTCTCTCTTTGTATCATTTGTAATCTCATACATTATAAATAGAGAAGATGATGCTCTGTAATAGTTTTGAGAAATACAGAGATCTAGTTTAGTTCATCAAGTTCTTTCAGACAACACAGTCTTAGTATTCACAAGTTCAGCAGCTTTAAGGGCTGCAGCAGAAGCACGATCTGCTGATTCTATGGCAGCTCGAGCTATCTCCATTATATCAAGTGAGTCTGAACTTGCTTTTGTTTTAACATCAGCTACTGATCCCTCATTCTATCTGCTAACTAACACTTTGGCTTATTGCTGATTGCCAAGGGACCAGTTTCAACACATTGGCTTTGTTGATTCCGAGCCTTCACTATCACAGGTGGTTGGGAAGAGCGAGCGGAGCAGAATGAGCGGAACAGAGGAGTGGAGCAGAATGAGCGGAACGGAGGAGTGGAGTAGAGGAGCGTGACGAGGAGCAGATCTGGCATGAGGAGGAGCGAGCGGAGCAGAGGAGCAGGGAGGGTGTTTGCCGGAGGAGGCGCAGGAGAGGCAGAGGCGCATGAGAGGAGGAGGAGGCGCAGGAGAGGATAGGTTAAGTAGTTGAGGGAGGAGGCGCAGGAGATGAGGCTTGTGTAATCGCTTGAGGGAGCTTGTGTGGGTTCACGTGGCAAACACCCTCCTTTAGGCACGTGCCTAGGAGGATCCGGACAGCTAAGCAGGCTACATGAGCGGGCTCCTTAGAATTGTTCAAAGAAAAAGTTATTGCTTCATGAATGTGACAAAGTTGCTGTGTGAAGAAGAGAGAGGTGAAGGAGGGTTGAACTCTGATGCTGATGTGTGAAGGCGTGCGTGGTCCTATTTTCGTGAAAAGTTGCGTGAAGAAGAAGAAGGGAGGGAAAATGAGTTTGAATTTGTTCCCGCTATTTGCAACCCAACAATATCTCGCACCACCACAAAGCCCATTTTGCTTATTTCTTCTACTTGTAATGCTTTATTTAAATAACAAATTTTGTCTACATTATGTGTAACTAAACAATTAAGGTAGGGGTTCAATCTCCACCACTAGTATTTGTTCTTTGAATAATGACATGCACAATAATACAAACTAAATTTCAATCCTCAATTTTTGTCAATCTAAAGGCATGTGTGTCTACTCCTTAAGATATCAATTTTCCTAAACAATGAATTAGACATGAGTGTCTCTTTTTATTCTCAAGGTATTTACCATGGTATCTATTGAGTCACCTTAAAAATGCATAAATCAATGAAAATCAACAAAAACATAAAACCCAAAACATGATATTTATTTCGGTCACTCATGTTAATTAATTCCAAGAACCATCTCTAACTAAATTGTCTAGTTACACATAATGCATGCAAAATTGGTTATTTAAATAAAGAACTGCAAAGTAGAATAAATAAGCAAACTGGGCTTCATCGTGGTGCGGGAGATTGTTGGAGTGCAAAAACAGGAATAAATTCAAATTCTTTTCCCTCCCTTCCTTTTTCTTCTTCGCACAGCTTTTCACGAACAAAGCTACGACCATGCACGCCTTCATGTTACAGTAGCAGTAGAGTTCAATCCTCATCCTTCATCTCTCTCTTCTTGACACAACAACCATGCACAACAGCTATGTCACCTTCACAAAGCAGCCATTTCTTCTTCAACTCCGTGCATAAATTGCTGCAAGAACAAATAAGCTCTCTATTCTGTTTTACAGATCAGCTCACTAAGCAGCCAATAAGTTTAAACGGATTTTCTTCACTTCAACCTACTTGTTTCCTTCACACCTCTTCTCTATTTCCTCTTCAGCAACTTCTCTTCTTCCTAAAATAGCCAAGGAAAGCTTTCAATTTTAGTCCAAAGGGAAGAGTTTCACGCCAGAGAGATAGGAGAGAATTTGCAGCCAATTCTTCTCCTTTTAAAACCTTGTTTTCTTTTTTATTTTACTCCATTTCTTAACGGGCTTCGATTTAAAAAAATTTCGTGAAATTGAGTTTTCGTCTTTATCTAGGCTTCCTTCTTTAATGACTTTGCCTTGCACGTGAAATTAGTTCTTTTTTCTCTTTAGCATACCATTCAAGTTTCTGCCAAATACCAAAATACACGTCATGTAGCCAACTGAAATATTATTATTGAAAAATACTTGAATTAACCAAATAATCTAATAATTACACTTAGAAAAACGATGTTCAATTTGCACTTTTATGCACTCATCACACCTTTCAACCAGCTTATTGTTAGTCTTTAGCAATTCAAGCAACTCAAACTTAAGTAAAACTCAATATTGAAATAAACCTCGAATCTATACCAGTTTTGCTGGCACTTTCAATTGCATTTAGTGAATGCAATAAGCCTTTAAACCCCTAGGTGTCCCTAATGGATGAGTTATAGGCTCGTAAGGATTTACCAGAATGGTACAAAAAAACAATGTGTTATTTCCCATAAATTGCTCAATCTTGACTTCTAATTCAACAAATATCATAAATTGTTAATGAGAATAAAATATAACAAATAAAATTGGTTCTCATTCATTAGCAAATTTAAAATAATAAACTCAATCTTCACGTGTTTTGGGAACTTAAAAAAGGGTACCTCACTTATAAATGACTAGTGAGAAGCCAAAAGTCCCTTTTGGTGTAAAGTGAACCCAACTTATAATTATGGAGCTTCAAAGTAATTCTTATATACATGACTTAATAACTCAAAATTCATTGGAATTTCCATTTTATGAAACAACCAAGACAATGAATACTAATACAAATTAATATTTTTTTTATTATTATTTATCAAGGACATATGTGTGGACTGTGCATTGTTTAACTCCCTTAAGTTTTTTAATTGACCAATGTATCAAGCTTTAGACCAATGACTCTCAGACTAAATGGTTTTAGGCTATTAGATTTATAAACACCCCTACGGATTTAATAACTTGAGTAAAAAAGACTACGAAGCTAAACTAGTTTATTTATACATTAACATGCATCACAAGGTTACTCATCCAACAAATCTACTAATTTATCCTAAGATATAAACATGAATATTTCGTTTCACCGTTTACTGAGCGGAGTGGAAAGTCAAGTCCTCATTTCCAGAATAAAAGCTCAGTAAACGGTGAAACCAAATCCTTATGTTTTATTCCAGAATAAAAGCTCATCTCAATGTTTGTTTATGCTTTAAAAGCTCATCAAGTTCTCATGTTTGTTCACATGAATATTTGGCTTCACTTTATGTTTGTTCACTTTGAATGTTAGATTTTTCTCTTTACTATGAACCTCCATAGCTCCATGAGGAAAAAACTTGGTTACAACATAAGGACCATACCATCTAGACTTGAGGCTTCTCAGGAAAAAGTTTCAACTTTGAATTATAGATAAATATCTTTTGTCCTACATGGAACTCTTTCTGTATAAGGTTCTAATCATGATATGTCTTTGTTCTTTCGTTGTATAGTTTGACATTCTCATAAGCATCGTGCCTCAATTCCTCTAACTTATTCAACTACATCTTCCCTTTGTCACCTGTTTTATATTCTGCTTCCTGACAATGGAATGAACAAGAGTCATATTAGTAGGCACAAGAGTTTAAAAAAAAGGTGGATACTTACTTGAATGAGATTGAAAATCCTCAATAGAGTGTACGGTTTCATTGATGTCCATCATCACACAGTCACCTTCAATATCATGATTCGACTTGTGATACTATGAGTGATGACAACCTCCAATGGATCAATGCTATGTACCTGAAAAAACATGCTCAACGACACTTTGAACAACATCAATTGAAACAATCATGCTCATTATGTGGTAATTTTAATGCATCAAATACCTTAAATTTTATCTTTTCATCATTTACCTTCATATTTACAGTAGCATTTTAACACAAATATTTGTATTAGCAGTATGATAACGTAGAAGGTTCTTCCGTATCTAAGACAATAAAATCCACATGCAATGTAAAGTGGTTTACCAGAACCAAAACATCTTTTATAGTTTTGGTCTTTCAATGCTTATGTCTGCCAATTGTAATGTTATTGAGGTTGGTTTAAGTTACCCCAACTTCAATTTTTCATAAACCGTATAGGGCATCAAATTAATATTGGCTCCTAAGTATAGCATAGCACGTTCAAATAATTTACCTCCACTTCTGCATGCAATAGTAAAACTGCCTGGATTTTTAGTTTGGGTGGTAGTTTTCTCAACAAAATTGCACTTACCTTTTTGGTCAATGTAAGTTTCTCATATTCATGAAACTTTATTTTGTGAGTACAACAATTATTTAAAAACTTGGCATAAAATGAAATCTATTAAATTGCATCAAGTACAAGAATATTAATTTCACTTTCCTTAAAGTTTCAAAAATATCATGAAGTTGGTTATCTTTCTTTTGCTTTACTAAACTTTGAGGGAAGGGTGACAATATCACATTCTCATTCTCACTTACCTTGTTGACGGTTGTAGTTTGTTTTGAATGTGCTTCCATTTTTTCTTCCTCATTCTTATTTGTTCCCACTATGTTGTCAATAACTTTACCACTCCTAAGGATTGTCACGACCTTAATTGCTCGTGTCTTCTTGGGTTTAGTATGGTTTTTGTTGGAAACTCTCCCTTATTTATCTAACTCAACTCCTTGGCCAATTGTACTACTTATGCCTCTAATCTCTGAACGGTTTGACTGGTTTGAGCATTGGTCTGTTGCTGTATAGCAATGAACTAAAGTATGACACCTTCGAGACTATCTTTTTTCTGCTCAGGATTTGGCTGTAACCCTTAGAATGGAGGTTGAAAATTATTTCCCTACTGGAAGATTTTATGTGCCCTTTTGGATCTAGACTTTTTTTTATTTCTTTACCCTGAATCGTTAGTATTGGAATAGGATTGTTCTTGGGAAGACAGTTGTTTTTTCCCACATAGTTTGAGTGCTCTCGCTCTGTATAAAAAGACATATGACAAGTCTCAATAGTATGATTAGAATGAGAACATATAACACATACTTCAACTTGAGCAATTTGGGAGATGTTATGGGTTGTGTCACGCCCCGATTTTCGAAGAAAACGAAAATCCTAAAAAAATTCACGTAGGATTATCCGTTCCCCCCAAAACTCGTGATGTGAGAATTCAATAACAACAGAAATAAATAGTAGCAACAACTAAACATCTAAAACTAATAAAAAATCTAACCCGGAAGACTGACGTGGCTAGCTCACTAGCTAAACTCCAGTAATGCAGCTCAAAATCTATAAACCTAAAAAAACTACTCGGCTACATTCCAAAAGGAATGTACCCAAGAAGCAAAAGCTCACTCGGGTCAGCAATAAAGTTGGTTTGAGAAATCTTCATCCCAAAATCAATAAATCCGCGCATGACAACATCAACTAAACACAAACAATAACATCACACCAATAGGTAGTTCCTCAATGAGGCAAAGATGTCATCATCCTAATAAATAATATGCCTTTAATTACTAATACTTACGTTTTAAAAGTTGACTATGGCAAGTCTGACCTGCAGAAATTGTTAGTAGACTTACCATTCTGTACAAAACGGTTAGAAACAAACAAATAAAATTTATGAGTTATCAATCCTCATAAATGCAACAACAATCCAAACCATAATCATATGAAACTATTATTGAAATATTAACAAAACACATTTTTCTACCTTTAGGAAGACATGTAGTTCTCATTCAATGGTTGAATGAGCATTTAGTTTCTTCCTTTAAGGTAATCATGCACATACACAAAAAGAAATCGCGCTACTTTTCCACAATCACACTCTCCTCCTGTGACGAACACACCTCACCCAAGTGTGTCTCCCTTGCCTTCGAAATCACTCGGAGCGTACATGTTCCAAGTGGGGTGCCACCTCGAGGAACATGTCATCTCTCCCGAAGTTTGATCCATGGCAAGCATTCTTCCTAAATCTACACATACAACCGAACACACATGGAACGGTGCACTGATATACAAGCAAGTCTGCATACTCATAATCATATCACATGTATACAAGCAAGTCTGTATACAAACAATTTCTTTTCTTTTCACATTTTTTTTTCTCGGAGTTGTGGAAAAGAGCATAAAAAAAACTAAAACTCAAAACTCCTTTATGGTGACACTTTGTCAACCATAAGTAAATCAACTACAATATCCGCCATTCTTTTGGGGAACAAATAATATTTTCATAAATAAATTTTCTATACCCAACAGGGAAAGTAAGTAAAACTCAGTTGAAGAACAACTACACACAGCATATACTTGGACACAAGTCAACACCAAGTTATTCCATTCAGTGAAGTTTTAAGTTCATTAGCATGTCCATTTTATGCTTCAAGATATACCATCTTTCACACTTGTTTTTAGCTCATGGTAGCATATACTTGTTCTATTCTTTTCTTTGGTAACCAAATTTGCTCAACGAGTCCATATAATAAAATGAAAAGTAACACATTGACAGACATGCTAAACACTACAACAAATTTGTTTTAAGCGGCATTTTCGAAAGCGCCGATAAAGCTATACATGTGCCAGTTTAGAGCATTAACGGCATTTTCAGAAGCGCCGAGGAAGCGCCGGCAAAGGTATGTGCCGCCAAAAGATTAACGACGCTTAGTGTAAAGCGCCGATTAAAAGTGACCAGTTGCAGCGCTTTGAAAGTTTCGCAAAATCTTATATAAGCGCCGCTAAATAAATGGATATTACATTTCTTCTTGACTGAAAACGCCGTATTTATAACTTTTAATGGCGCTTTAAAAGTGTCGGTTATGTAAAAATCAATATTTTACAATCTTTTAATGGCGCTTTAGAAGCACCGCAAAATATGTTTTGCGCCGTTTTTAAAGCGCCGGTTGTCTTAACAAATCTGTAAAAAAAAACCTACATTTTAATGGCGCTTTGGAAGCGCCGGTTATGTTAACATACTGGAAAAAAATATCAATAAAAATAAAAACCTGTCATTGGGACGGAAAAAACAGACAGTGAATTTTCTAATTTCACATCATCTACTAAAATCTCCTTCAGTAACAAATAAACTCAAAGCACACTATAATTTTCTACAGTAACAACCATATATTAAGACCTGCAACATAGGCAGTGCATCCTTATACATCCTTGTATTTTTCATATTCATCCATTTTATGTTTTAAACTTTTGTCATGTTGAACATCAAGTGCACCGAAAAGTTTTCCTCTTACTTCATTCCAAGCATAGTCCACGTTGCTTTGGTGATCACTCTTCAAGATACTGCAAAAAGGGAAAATCTAACTAAACTCAGAATAAAAAGTTAAATGACAAAACTATATTACCAAACAAATGAACTAATAAGCCCAACACTTGAACATGTTTTAAATGACAAAACTATATCACCAAAGAAATGAACCAAAACAGTTTTTGCAGTAGTTCAATTTTGAGATTCAACAATGCACAGTAGCATACTTTAACTCGATCTGCATCATAATCAAACAACTGTAAAAAAAATGAACACTTTTATAACATCCACTTCAATTGTCCAATATCTTGATGGAAGAAGACCTGCATTGCCATTATCTTGATGGAAGCCAAAGGAAATATGAATCATCATTATCTTGATGAACGCCCAATTGAACCTGACAGAATGAAAGACCATATTAGCATTAGTATTAAATTCATTAGCTATGTGATATTGAGTTTAGTTGTGGTATTTTATTTAAACACAAGCAAAATATGTTTGTTCGATATGATACATGATTGATTTCTAACTAGGACCAACAGCAAAAACTTCTTGTGGCCTTAGAAAAATCTTATGATTGGTTACCAACTTGCAATGTCAGCGGATGCCAGAGAAAGATCCCGCAAACTAGAAAATCCCGTAAACCAGGATAGGCAAGGAAACTATCCTACTCATCTACCTCAGCATCACTATTTCCGTTGTATGACCAGACTCCCACACATGCTAACAATCAGAAGAAACATCCCCACTGTAATCACTACAGCCTAGGATGATTAATATTAACCAAATGTTTGGTTAATATTTGTAATTATCTAATACCTAGTTTCTCAAAATTTTACCACAAACTAAATGGAAATATCAGAAGTTAAGAACTAAAGACATCAGTCTAACCTTAATAAACCGCAACAGCAATGATACTTTCTGATCAATCTTCTCACTGCTAACTGAATTCCAGGATGTATTCATGGCATAATCCAAGTTTATGAACAAGTGGACTCGCCTTTCACTTTCTAGAAAACCATTTTGCAATCCTTCTATTCATTGGTCAAATGGTTTGTTTCTATGAATTACCACCTGTTGCATTTGTGAAGAGTGAGTGAGTTACTAGGACAGAGCATTATGAGCACTTCTGCAAATTCAGTGCTAACCTTACAAGAAACTCGAACAGAATTCCCATTAAATCAAAAATACAGGTTCAATCGAAGTTTGACAAAGAATTTCGGAGCTCCAATCAAGCACTAGAAGCCACCTATAATACAAGCATGCAGTGAACACAAACTAAATTTTACCTAGTTTCTCAAAATTTTACCACAAACTAAATGGAAATATCAGAAGTTAAGAACTAAAGACATCAGTCTAACCTTAATAAACCGCAACAGCAATGATACTTTCTGATCGATCTTCTCACTGCTAACTGAATTCCAGGATGTATTCATGGCATAATCCAAGTATATGAACAAGTGGACTCCCACAAACTAAATTTCTTTATAACCAGATGGTACAACGGTATATCCAATTAAGGAGAATATTATAATTTACCTCTTCACCGTCGTTTCTGTTGCTACATGGTATAACGGTACATCCCACTGACAAGGTCTATCATGGAATGGCGGTGATGTTGAAGACTTGAGCAACTTCCACAGTAACGTGCATCTTCTCAAATATGGACCACTGAATCTACGTATCATATCTGTAGATGGCAAGAAGAATTGATATAATGGGAAACAAAATACTGTTGAGCAAAAGTAGACCTTCCCTTGATATTGTAGATGTCAGTAATAAAGCATTCACCAAATTCTAATTTGAGGAAATCTAACTGATAATGTCCGCAGCATGTAATCAGTGCCTGCATTGTGACATACCAGATACAACAAGGTTATGAAACCAATATATATAAACATACAAACTTGAATTCTTGTGCTGGCTGTCGGAATATAAATCATAAATACCTGAGTTACACAGACTACATAGAAGAGATGAACGAGAGACAAGAAAGATTCAGCACACACTTCATGCAAGTAACAGAAAAATCCATAAATGCTGTCCCCTTTCCTTGTGTCACTAGAATCTCGGAAATTATTTCTGATGACACTTCCCACACCAAAAGTCCTCCAAAACTTGAATATTCCCCTTTCCTATTACAAAAGTCATATCGTGGATGCATGCGCCCGTGTTCATTCCACATAGAATTGATGGTCTTTTGATCCATCCAGCACCAACGAGCACAGATACGAAAATTGGAATTGAACTGGATACAATACCGACTCAAAACATCCATAGTGGGATCCAAGTATGACAAGGATACAATGGTTGTGGATTTCAATCAGTTTGTGAATCTTTCATAGCTTGATGGAAGTTAATCAAATTAGGATGATATGGAAAAGGGATCTATGTTTTTTTTTTTTGAAAGGCGGGGATCTATGTTTTGTTCAATGCTTTCTAGCTAGATCATTGATAACTTCCCACGAATGTTACAGTTTTCCAGTTAAGCTGGAAGAAGAGTTTCATCAAGGGTCGCATTCTTTGAGTAGATAGCATTATGATTCAGGATTGCATTTAAGACAATGTTTCATAATATAAAGTGATGGGCACACCTTTGTGCCTTGGAAGCCGAAAGCTCCTCTCATCCCATCTCCTCTAGCGTCGCTAGTTACCTTTGGCGCTCCTTTGGTGTTAATTGGGTGATGCCCGGTTCTATGGATCCTCTTCTTTTAATGCTTTGTTATGTTTTGGATGTATTAAAAGAAAGAGTTTTTAGTTATGAGACCTTAATCCTCTTATTCATTTCAAAAATAAAATAAAATAAAATAATTACTTATGAAGGAAAACAATAACAATTAACCCAGTGAAAATGACAAGGAAAACAATAATAATTAACCCAGTGAAAATGACAATATAAATAACGTCACATAAACCAAATTCTCGATAACAGTGACATTACACTTAAATTAGCATGAAAAGAAGCAGCAGTGATAGTAACAGTAGAAGTACCTCTTTGTTTTATAATGGTAGTGGGGAATTCATCTATGGACACACCATAACATATAGACCCAGCAAAAAGTTGAATGCCTCTAAATCTCAGAAGCACTTGAAGATTATTATAACACCTTGTGCTTTGAACAACTTGCAAAAACAAGGATAATATAAATCTAGAAGACGAGTCAAACTCTGCATATAGATCCCCAATCCCAGATGTTGAAGCTCCTGCAGAGAAATCAGACATCCTATCACGTGTAGCAATTTCTGTTGATCATGATCTACATTTCAGGTCCAATCAGATGGCAGATTTCCCATCTGCACAATATTTTATCTCTACATATCAGCTCTTTTATCTCTTTCTCCATCTGCACAATATTTTCCCATTTCAATTGTTTTCCACATTTAATAAATTTTCTTCCAGTTAGAATGTTTGATATGGAGTGTGCATGCTGTGCAATGTGCCTTTGTTCAGTAATTTCTTTATAAAACACACAAAATCATCATCTAACCTTTTCGATTTGGCAATCTTTCTCTCTCAGTAATGCTGTACTGTCTGACTTAGAAGGAGGTGGTCCTGGACCTCTTAATTCACTTTCCAATCTAGCCAGTTCTTTCTGCAAATGCTTGACCAATGCCTTATCTGACATAACTACATTCATGCGTGCATTAGTAGCCACTTCTTTTGCACAACTGGCAAAAAACGGGGTATTTCTTGATTGTTCAACATGGCTTCATGCAGGGCTCAATGTGCAAATGTTGGCAGTTCTCGCATTGCCTCCTAAAGAAGGTTGCAGTATGCACGTAAGCTTAGAATCTCTATAAGGAACATGTCCATTTCTTCCTTTGCTGCATAGGGAAAAGACTTGGATAAGAAATTAACCGCGTAACTCTTTCTTTCCACTGCTTTAGAGAATCTAACATCTTGGAAATAAAAACATTTGGATTTAGAGTTACATTGATCCTTCAGAATGAATTTCTAACATATAAGGTTGGCTCAAGTAATACAACAGCTAATGATAATAAAGAAGACTACTCTGAACACCCATCCTGATGACATGAAGGTAGTCAGGATGTTTTAAAACATGTTGCCAAATATAAAAATATCAATTGAATATAAATAAGGTAAAATTGCGCCTTAACCGCAAGCCCTCTAACAATCTGATTAGATGATGGGAAGGGAAAGCAGTAGCCAGTTAAAGGGTGAAATGATGATCTAGAGTAAAATGATGCACTGCAAGGGTTTTTAAAATTGGTTGCTATACAAGGACAAAGTTAGATATTTATACATTCAATGTTATGATTATGAACTTGAAGTTCTTTAAGAGACATTCGGCTTTTTGAGCTATTAAAAAACCTGAGTCTTGGATGTTCCTGTTTCTATATCTAAAACACTTTGATGAAATAAACACAATTCAAGCCCGTGATGAAAACATTTTTCATACAAATCAGTGACCTAATAAACAAACAAAACTTCTAGAAAACAATAATACATTGAAAAACTAAGAATCTTCGGAGTAATCTTGCAAGACCAAGAAAATAAAGAGTAAAAAAATGAATGGTAAAGGAAGAACACTGGACCAGCGTTGGTGACTAGAAGTAAACCTTAATTTGTGAATGACAGATCCTAATGTCAGTATATGGCAAATATCATTTAATTCTTTGATGCAACTACTTACAAGAGGTGCAGCATCGCTTCCTTAGATATTTCAATCTCTTGAACTCTATTATACTAAAGTTAATACGCATGTTGGAAAAATCTAGAGCATATGCAAAAGACATCCATATATCACTTTCTGGAGTATTTGGGTTGGGAGGGAGAATCAGATACCCCACGATGATGGTCTGAACCTTAGGAAGTTAGTGGTCGAGGTTTGATGCCTAGATATGTATATGGATACAGATGATACATTATATGAATGTTTAAGACCTAGTTAGTACACAGATATGGGTATGTGTTATCATAAGTTTTAATAACATGCATATCATTTGCCAGCACGATATGACCGTCTAGAGTATTCAGTATGGGTAGAAGTGTTGCATCATGTTGGCATTAGAGAAGTAGTTGAATGTGATGAGATGGTTGTGCTTGGGCTTTTATGTATTAGGATCGGGATGACCTTTTCGTAGTGTTTTTGCTAATGCCTTTGGCCTATGTCCCCTTGTAATCCTTTTTCTAACTAATGAAAAACATACCTCATTGTAAAATAAACAAATTGGGGGGTGGGGGGGGGGGGGGGGAGGCATTTTGGAATGAGGGAGTTCTCTGCCATCTACGAAGCAAACCCAGTAAAGGTTTGAGCTTTGGAAGCATATACCAAGTTTGCTTTGTTCAATCCCAACGTCCCTCTTTTTAATGCGACCATGTTCTCATCAATGAATAATAAATAAACTAATAGCCTTTGGCAAAAGAAATAAATTATCTTCATTTATAAATAAATAAATGGAGAAAAACACTTTGATAGGGATGCCATCAAACTATTATTAAATGAATACAAAGGTCTACCTGAAGGAGAGGCATGAAGTTGCTTTGCACGGTCATTGCAGCTACCAAGTAATGCAGGCAGAACACCATCCTCATTTTCTGCTACATGATCCTCCTCTTCAATTGCCTCGAATACGCTTGCCCTCAGCTCGGCCTAGAAGGTCAAGATAAAGATAAAGCATGAGTGAAACCTCTTATTACTTAGGATCAATTATCTATAAAGATAGGTACTGATGAAGGTTACCTCCATAGAAATGAAAAGAATTCTGTAATATCACAAAGATTGTATAAAAATACCAAGAGTACATGGCATATGCTTGTTAATTTGATTGTGTACAAGGGGCGAGAACAATGACCAATGAGCATTTAGAATTATCAGGGTGCTAAAAAATGTTCACCTTTCCCATTTCCTCTGAGCTTTAACTCCTAATTTTCTGAATTTTTTTCTATTTAAATCCCATTACCCCTAAATAACCCCACTGCAAAAACATTCCCAAATCCCTGACTTGATCGTTCCAAAACCCCATTAATACCTATTTCCTAATCCGATCCATAACTAACAAAACACCCATTTCCCGAATTGACTGAAGAAAACCCCACGGAATGAATCAAGCAAACCCTTTTTAGTAATTTTGACAAGCATCTCGCATACCCATTTCGCAAAAAAACACAAACCCTAGCTCAAACATGATAGAAATGAGAGAATTAACAAGAAAGAAGGAAATGGGGGGTTGTTGTTACCCTGATCTTGGCGAGAACACCCTTCTTCTCGAGTGTTCGAGTGACTAAGGTTTTGAGGTCCATCATCTCTCTCGTGTAGTCGTCCATCTTCTCCTTCTTGCTTGCGTTCCTTCCCTGCCTGCAGACTCGGTTGGTTGGAGAGTTTCCTCAACAAAGATTAACCTTTAAGAGAAGAAGAAGACACACAGTTACTGAAATGAGTATCTGCAGCTGCTCTGCTCTTGTTGTTAAAGAGAAAGAGGGGGAAGAGGGAATGAGCGAAGTCGAGGGTTTTTTTATTATCGCCTGGAGATTTTTTTTTAACCCTCTAATCCGGCGTTTTAAATCTCTAATACGGCGTTTTATAAAAAAAATTATTTTTATGAGCTGGTTTTGTTTTCGCTCTTTCCCGGCGCTTTGGATAAACTGCCGGTATTGGTCACTCTTTTCCGACGCTTTGAGTAACATGCCGGTATTGTTCGAGTTTTACCGGCGCTTATTTACATCTAATACGGCGTTTCCAAAAATAAAATAAATGGTATCTCTTTCCCGGCGCTTCATAAGAAAAACGTCGGCATTAGTATCTCTTTCCCAGAGCTTCCTAAGGAAAGTGCCGGTTTAGGTAGCTCTTTACTGACGCTTTGTTATAAACGCCGGAATTGCTTGAGACTCAGTTTATTTTCGGTGCTTATGATACTAAGCGCCGTTATGGATAGTGTTTTACCGGCGCGTTTATTGAAACACCACTTTGAAAGTGCCGTTTTAGACTCCGTTTTTTGTAGTGAAAAGTAATGAATACAAGAAATCACAATAAACAAACCAAGTCATTGATACAATATTCAACTAAAAAAAAAATATATATATATATATAGGTTGTGGTGCATGTGGGACTAATCTCAAACACATCGAATGAAGAAGGAAGCAGTAAAGAACATAAAATTTGAGATCAATAGATTTACAATTCACCCAAGGTGCCCAAGAGTTAAAACCATTGGACAAATACACGCCTTCAATCTAGTTTTGCTTGACTCGGTTCAATCGAAGTATTTTTTTTTCCTCTCAGCTTGAACTAGATCAGTCTAATCAGTTCGGTGCAACCCAGACTGAACCAAAAAAATTAACACCAAATATAGGGACCCAAGTACATGGCAATGCTTCACTGAGAAAAAAAAAATTTGGATAGTGGTGTTTATTGACTTGCTTTTCACATCTGAGGGAGAGGCAAAGGATAATAGATCAAGTGAAATTTTGAATAGAGAATTAGAGGTTAGCACCGTTCTCTATAGGGTTAAATCCAAACTTGTACGAGGTAGCACATAGCTCAAAGGAATTGGAGCTGACGAAATCAGCAGTTCATGCGACTGACGAAATCATGGGACTATGAAGACGGCAGATCATAGTTGTTGAGGATCAAGGGAATCAAAATGTTTTCCTTGAATCCACCAATATTTTGTAACAATGATATTTGACGATCCGAACAATTATAATAGCCTCTGATTCAAAACCACGAAAAAGAGAAGATCCATGCAAATGGCCTCTAAAAAAAATAAGGAGCTCCACAACCAAACACACATAACAGAGTCTATGTTTACAACAAGAGAAAATGTATCAGTTAAGGGAAGTTCTCTTTCCAAGTCCTGTGGTTATACAAGTAGTGATGAGTAGTAATCTATCTATACTGGACCTACAAGAGTTAATGCAATACTCCCATTGATGTGATCATAACTTGGTATGGTGTTAGATGTCTCTACAACTGATAATGATATATATATATATATAGTTACACCCCAACAGAAATTATCTCTTCAACTGGGACAATAATGTCTGTACTTTCCAATCATGGGGCAGTAATATCTCAACCTTCTGAATAAGGGTCAGAGACTCTTAAGGATAAGATTATGCATTAATGTTTTACCATTTCTAAGAAAAACCAAGGAAATCAGATTAACCTCATACGAAACCAGCGCTACCATGTCAGAGTTATGTACAAGTGGGTACATGCGTGCGTTGAACTTCGATTACTATAAACATGACAAGAAAATGGTAATACTCATGCAAACATGAATCAACAAGAAACACTACTAAGGATTTCAATATTTCAGGAACGAAGCGCAAACACGACAATCGAATCGATAATCTAGGCAGAAACAAAAAGATGAATGTAAAAAGAAGAAAAAAGAGAAATCTCACTTGATGAAATCATCAACAGATTTCTTTCTTCCATGTTCTTTTGGATCAATCAGCAAGCACTCCCTAAAGGCATGGTCCCAAATGTTGTCAACAATATCCCAATCAACAACGACTCCGTCTCACTCAACCTTCTCTTCCACCCTCGCTGAGCAAACCCTCAAACACATCCACGTTCTTCTCTTCCTTCTTCCTCCCCTGATTCACATCGTAACCACCACCATAGCCACAGAATCCTCTCCCCTTTGCCCTGTGTCTGCAAAACCATTCTAAGTATACCCAGATATCATAGCAGTCCAAGAAATGATATTTCTATGTGACATTTGTTTGAACAAGTCCTCTGCAACTTGAACCACTCCATTTTTTCATATTCCCTGCAATCGACGAGTTCCAGGAAGAAACGTCTCTAACTGGCATTATATCAAACAATCTTTGTGCATTGTAAATTTCACCACTTCTTCAACTCTCCAATCAACAGGAACACTACACACAAATGAATATGCCAAGCAAAGACATTATTAACAAAGCTCCCAAATTCTGACATTAAACCTAAATGCTTGGAAAGAAGAAAAATCTTGAAAACCCGTCCTCAAGAAACCAATTCCCAAACAACACAACCCAAAACCACGCTCTGTCCTCAAGCTGCTGTTGCTGCAACTTCTCTGCAACTTGCGAATCCCTCCTTCCAAGCCTGACCTCTTCATCCTCATCACTCTCATCGGCTGACTCTCTTCTTCCATCTCAATCTCACAGCCTCCTCTTCGATCACAATCGACTCACCATCTCAACCTCTCTTTCCCTGAAACAATCCGGAAAGCAACATCCCACACGCCCACCTCCGCCTTAGATGCCATCTTCTGAATAGTAACAATATCCTCCACCGCATTCAAAACCAACCTGGGTGGATTCACCGCCTCCGGAACCGCCACTGGAACAAGCACCACCTAGTTCTATGCTTCAAATCCAAAACCCATCAGATCATCATCACCATCTCTACCTCTCCTTCTTCCCATCTTCATCGCCTCGCCACTGTCAGCCGCCATCGAAATGCAACAAAAAAAAAAAAGGAAAAGAAGAAGGAAAAGGAGAAAAGAAAAGGAGGAAGCAAAAGGTTTGGTTTCTTTGTTTTTTTTATATATGGGTGGTTTCAAACACTTTACCAATGACTTTTTTCTAATTATGTTAAGTTTTAAAAGATATTTAAAGATTAGTTTTCCGAATTTTATAGCTCTCCTTATACGATTTGACTCGTACTTGTTGTTTTTTAGCTCAATAGATGATTGTGCACTTGCGGTAAGATTTGAGATCGATCAACCAAAACTTAGCATTATCTTTTAAAGAAAAAGGAAAAAGGAATAACCTAATAGGATCATCAAAAGGTGTGCCCTTGTAATGTGGCAACATGTGTAAATATGGATCTTTAATGTGGCATACTTTTGTACGGTGCACCTAGTTTCCATTATCATGTTACATTTTCAGTGATCAACAACCTCTATAACCTAGTTTCCATTAACATGAACTCTTACCATCAAGCTCCACCACTGCCTTCTTTATCATGGAAACTAGTATTTGCATTAGGAGAGAGGGATACCAACACAAGATGAGAAACGGTGAGAAATAAATAAAATACCATGTCTCCTCTCAACATCCTTCAATGTGCATTTCATTTCAACTGGAGCACCAAAATCACCTGGATATACAAGACATTATAACCACTTGAGTCACCAACCAAGTATTACATAGATTCACTTAAAATCTTTAAAAACAAATCATAATTGGAACCACGAACCGAAGATATGGCTTCTGCTGCATATCCCAACGCATAGCAACAGGTAGAATCCACGTTTATAGGTAAACCACATCTTCACTCATTACTGTGCATTAATGAAAATCAAGTATCAACTGAAAGTTGGAAAGTAGACCAGAGGAAACTGCAAAACTAAGGATTAATATCGACTAAAAGTAGCTTCAATATCTACGTTACTAGTCATTTGACAACTTGTAACCAAAAAACAAAAATACTTGAACTCCAAAGACGATTCTTACCCATAAAGTGGGACCGCCCTTTGAACTGCATATTGTATCTTCCCTCTTGCCTCCACATCTCCATCTGAATAAGCATTTTCTCGGTTCCTATTGTAGCGACCTTGAAAATGAGAGAACCAAATAATGTCGTCAACTGCATTAAAGAATATTCTCGGCAACTCTCAAAAGACGGAAGATAATGGAAGCATATAAAATATAAAATGATCACCTGAACATTTTTATGTGCATCAGTTGTTCTTAAACAGCTTGAGGTAAATTTTCAAAAAGGACCTGAGATTGTACAGAAAGTTTTTCTTCTGTAGACTACCCTTCATCCACAACATCATTAGCTAGGATCGGATTTCATTAAGCTCTGTAATAAGATGTTGAACTTGCACCAATACCATGAACAAATTAACCCAAGGCGATTCTACCATGTTACTTGTAACATAAAGAAACTCAGACAAAGATGTGATTAATAAAGCATGTAGACAGAGAAGAGTGGGCAGAAACAAAGATTTAAATCATAATAAAATCAATCAGATCTTCTGGTGTAAGTTTGACATAGTAATAGAACAAGATCTGCATGTTGCTGACTACATATATCAGTAACATAATCGATTGGTAACATTCATCAAAGTCTGCCTTTTGGCAGCTACCAGGGTAAGACCAAACTTAATATTAGAACAAAACAAACAAAAAGGCTAAATCCCACAATATGTGCAAATATATGCTATACACACAGTACCAAAGACTACAGGAACCCTGGGAGAGTTGCCTCTTCTCCGACGATAGTACAATTTTGATGGGTCTTCCACTACACCAAAAAGGTCAGTAACTGCTGCTGCAGGATGCAAAAATATGAGTATCACTTGCTAACCCATACTAAACATGGCGATGCAAAAATTTTCTACATAAAATGGTGATACTAGTCATTATATTGTATAAGTTGCCTACTGAAACCAACATCCAAGCTGTATCAGTGGCTTGCTAAAACTAAACATATAAACTGTATCAGTTGACATCAGATACTAATCTCCCACCACTAATCCTCCCCCACATTAAGAAACACCTTTCTGTTTGCAAATTGTAACTAATACCAGAAAAATCCTTGCTCTTTTCGCCCTTGTCCTTTTACAATCCTCGTGTCCTTGTCTCCTAGAAAGCAATCGTGCATTCCTTCACTTGATCCACTTAAGTTTGAGCCTCCAAGATTCTTAAGTTGTGCTTCAAGTATAAAAAAAAGGTTATACGCTCTCCAACATTCATAAGTTGTGCCTCACCTATAGAAATAGGGTTATACGCTCATCCGCCTTTTTTAGGTATTCCAACTGAGTTTCAACCTGATGCATGTTAAAACTTTAGAAAGGTCAGTATAGCACTTTAACATAAATATCAATCATTTCTTCCAATATTTTCTTATAAGCAATTGAATAAAAAAAATGGAAAATGACTTTTTCACTACACCAAAAGGCTTGATTAGCTACACGGAGATGGCCACGGCTCAAAACCGTTAGTTTATTTGCCACGGCTCAAAACCGTGGCTAGAGTCTAAAACCATCACTACACCAAAAGGCTTGATTAGCTACACGGAGATGGCCACGGCTCAAAACCATTAGTTTTTGTCCACGGCTCAAAACCGTGGCTAGAGCCTAAAACCGTGGCTACACTATAACACAAATGAAAAACGCTGTAAAAAAACTTGGGCGGACTTTTTGGCGCTCGCTTCACCCTCCCCTCAATCTCGTCATCTCCCTCACTGCTTCCTCATCTCGCCATCTCCCTCCCTGCTCTTTCCATATCTCTATCTCCCTCACTGCTCCCTCCATCTCGCCATCTCCTTCACTGCTCCCTCCATATCTTCATCTCCCTCACTGCTCCATGAGACGCCATGGCAGGCAACGCCCTCTTCACCCATTACAGGTACTTCTTCTTGACATAAAATCCTATCTTTCAATGCCCATGAGACCAAACTTCTCAAAATTTCATTATTTGGAGAGAAAATTTTCAAACCCCATTGCTTGAAACTGCGTTTTTAGGTCTAATTTCACATACCCATTTGTTAATTCTCTTTTATTTGCAGTATAAATTTGTGTTTTTGAATACCAACTTTTTAGTTTTTTAGGTTTAGATGTCTAATTCGTCATTTTTTCATAGACTTCTTTAGCCCCAAATGTCATATTTGGCATCTACAACTATAAAACCCTAATTTCTTTTAATGTTACTTGAAAATAGATTGTAGACTAACAAAACATCAAGACCCACTTCACAAAATCTGGTCTTGAAGCTTGTTTTGTTTAATTGAACCCCACAAATTTTAAACTTTTCATCTGTTGGTTTGCCACTAGACCTTATACTGTAAACCCAATTGCTGATAACTTAATTTTTGAATCCTTGATGTCTTGAAATTTAGCTCCTCTTATTGTTTCACTTATGAATTGCAGAGTGTAGGGATGGCAGTGTACAGTTTTCTTGTTGTGGCCTTTTATGCATTTTAAGGGCCTTTCCTGAGAAATCAGATTGTTGAGATCGTAGTACTCTCAGTTTTTTCATTTGTGGTATGATACATAAGTTGCCTCCCAAGTTCTAATTTTGTATAGTAAGGATATTGGTTTGATTTGGGTCTTCACTCTTCAGGCACTTTCAGTGATGTTTCTATTTATAAGGTGCACTGCAATTGATCCAACAGATAAAACCAGCTTTAGGAAGAACAAAAACCAAATCCAGCATGTTTACAAACCTTAATTATTGGTCTATATTCAGTCAGATAGTACTGAGGTTCTTCAGGAGGATGGAAAGGAAGATCCTCAAGTGTTTTATAAGGAAGAACATGGATCCATGGAAAACAAATGTTCAGGTCGAACCCTTACTACCACTCCTATTTGCCTTTAAAGTCAATGTTGTTTCGCCTGATTTGAGAGATGACGATATCACATTTTGCTTACTCTGTGACCTTGAGGTTGGTAGTGCATACAACCTTCATATTGAAACTTATATGGAACTTTATTGTGTTTAAGTGAACGATATTAGCTTATTCAAGTAGAATTAGAAGGTGTTTGGGTTGAATCCTCAAATCTTTTTCAGGTGAAGAAGCACAACAAGCATTGTAGGACTTGCAACCGTTGTGTTGAAGAATTTGATCACCACTGCAAGGTAAGAGGCTCAAGCTATTTCTCATGGGCTATTTTATGCTTTATTCAATTTGTATCATTTGATAATTGATTGAAAATGGGTTTTGGTGTTTTTGTCATATAGTTAGACATGCAAGTACATGGAATAAATACATGTTAAGGACTCCTTTTTAAATATTTATGTCGAATAAGCACATGTTAAAACATCATACCATAGTAAGTTAAATATATATATAGAATAAGTTGAATTTTTTTATTTTTTTATTTTTAAGGAAGTTTAATATCAACGATTTTAAGGACTCCTTTTTATATCTTAGGATATATCGAATAAATACATTTTGCATTTGATTGTTAAAATGTTGCTTGCATTTGCATGGAGTCTCATTGAAGCACAATCTACACAACAGTGAGTTTGGTCACACTTACATCTTTATTTGCGATGGTGTAGAGTATTTTAGAACTTACATGGGTTTGGTATTCTGTCCACACCAATTGGAACCCTTCATTCTGCCAAAATTGATGCAATTTCATATTTGGTTTGGTAATAACAACAATAACTAATGGTTCAATCATGATAAAACCATTCATCCAAAACATCAAATACCTCCATTTTGAAAATACTGTATCCAGATAATCAGCTCCAAGAGCAGAAAACTTTGATTTACCAGTGATTGCAGAATCAGCTGGTAAAGCCAACTGTTACCTTATCAACGGTCTCTGGTTTGGCCTGCGAAAATATGTCAAGCGTCAGTAACTCTGAGTTGATATAGTAAACACAAATATGTCCCATATTGCATGTTTTCAAAATGGGGACTTGGACATTGTTTCTGAAACAGGGAATGAAACAACTACAATATTCGCGTATGGATTCATATTCCATCCCCAACAGTCTACTTATAATTGTAGAACCATTCTAAACCGTCTATATTTTAAAACTTATGGAACAGTCATTATAAAATACAAACTCAACCAAACTCAGGCCCTCATCTTAATCTTCAGCCTCTATTATGTAGTCCATAAATTGCATAAAAAAAACCCGGTAGAGGTACAACGAGGACACAACCAAAAGTGGTTTCAATCCATATAATTATTCCGATAATTATTTAATTCAGTGAGACAATCACTGAATCTTTGTTTTGACCTTAATTATCTTCATCCATTTTTATCTTTTTAGTTTGCTAATGTCAATTCATATGATATGATAGCAAGTGGTTTCAATCCAATACTGTTGTTGTTTTGTACCAAACCTCCACAACCATTTCCCGAGTAATGTTAGTTTTACCTCATCTTTCTAAATCTCAGACCTCTTTGATCAACTGGGTTGCAACTTCCCCCATGAATCAATTGGTACTTATTCTTCTCCCGTTAGATCCCCCAAATGAATTTTTGTATTAGTTTGTTGTCAATAGAAACATGGATGACATTGAGACTTAGAATTATGTTGGCAATCCTGAGTGAGTAGGGAAATCATTACTTCCAATGTTTTAGTTCTCGAGTTTTGTTTACTTACATATAGCTCTCAATCAAAACTTGTAATACATGGTAGATATCTAATTACCATGATGGAGTCGATCTTGTATATTCATTATACTGTACATTTTTACATTGTTTTTTTAGGTGTAGTAGTGGATAGATTAAGGAGTTGTGCATTATTATGTTGTTTTTCAGGTGTAGGAGTGTATAGATTATGGAGTTGATTTCCGTAGAGTCAGGCTAGCTTATTCGCTGTTCATGAACACATGGCATTTGTGCCATACACATGAAAATGTGGGTGTGTTGGTTTTATGTTATCTCAATCAAGGTCTTCAAGTTTTCTCTTGTTTCTTGTGTTGGTTTTAGTGTTATGTTTGAACTTATAAAAAATGCATACCTTGTTGAAATCTTGTCAGAACTGTAGTGAAATGGCTGTTGCGTATAGGCCTTCTCATGCAAACGCAACATATGATTTTACGTATGGAGTGCGATCTGTGCAGGTGACCTCTACTTCTTGCAATCAGGCTACCGCTTTCTACTTAATACAGTTCTATAGATACCAAATATTTAATTTATGGTCTAATTGATATGGCTGCAAATGGAACTATAGGGTGGTGGCATATCTTCAGCAAGAGAAACTATTGGGAGAGTTGCAGCAGGACCACTTGCAAAGACTATTCTCAAGGCATATTCAGGAGCTGAGGTGTGTTTACTTCTTACATTGGCAATTAATGATTTTTTTTTCTTGTTGCCTTCAGCATAATGGAATAAATTAAATCTGGTGAAGTGCATATTGTAGTTTGGCAAGCTTGGGTGGTGGCAATTTATGATTTTTTTTTCTTGTTGTCGAATGCTAGTGGTGGTGGCAAGCTTGGGTCGCATTATACACCATCAAAATCCCCAGTGAACTCATCTCAGCATCATCAGTTAAGACCTCACCTGGACTAGATCAGACCTGTCAAGCCCTTGGTCAAAGAAGAGAAGTTTCGCTGGATAGGAGATTGTAACAGAGGAAATGCTTGAAGATTTCTTGGCAGATGTAGATGAGAAAATTGCAGCATCAGTAAAGAAGCTGATGACTCCTCCACCAACTGTTAATACTTTTGGCGTGGCTAGTTCTGTTACAGTTGCCAATTCAAGTAATACTGCTTCTGGAACTACAAGAAGTACACCACTTAGGTCTGTGAGGATGTCTCCCAGCTCCCAAAAATTCAGTACCCCTCCAAAAAAAGGAGAGAATGAGCTTCCGCCAGCCATTTCAATAGAAGAAACAATTGAAGCTTTTGAAAATTTGGGCATATACCCTCAGATCGAGCAATTTCGAAACCGCCTCAGGCAATGGTTTTCTTCATTCCTGTTAAATCCACTGCTCAACAAGATTGAAACCAGTCATATACAGGTTTGTGATTGTTATTTCGTACTTTGTATTTCTAGAGTTAAAGATCTAAAGGGGTTTCAGTCAAATATTACCAAGACACATATATTTTTCTGTGCACAAGCAGGGAGCTAAGATAAACCACTTGGGGTTTCAACATATTTTTTTAATTGAATTCCTCTTCTACAAGTTTCTTTTGTTACATGCTTCCATGACTTGTCAATGTAGCGTCCATGACTTCTACAAATGTAATAGATACTTGGCTTCATTTGAATGCAATTCCAAGGTTTCATTTTACGGTTGATTTTGTATTTATGTAGCATATACTTTGTGGAATCCTATTCATGCCGGAGGCATGACACGATAGCCGTGTCGTAGGCACGGGTACACGCCACATGGCAAGTGTCTGGTCGATCTTAGTAAGGACTGATTTTGCAGGTGTGGGGTTGTGATTTTGCGGCAGCAGGAAAAAAATGTAATTTTTTTCGATTATATTAATTTGCAACGGTTTCAAACCCTCGCAACAAACCAGATTTCTTTATTTTTTTGAATTTTGTTTTGACTGGCCACAGCTTAAAACCGTGGTACTTCATCCTTGCCACAACTTAAAACCGTGGCCATCATGCTTGCAACGGCTTAAAACCGTTGCCATCATGCTTGCAACGGCTATGAGACCAAAGCAATTCAAAATAAGTGATATATGTTGCCACGGTTATGGAACGTGGAGCATCTAGCCATGCCGGGTCGCCGTGACTAAACCGTGGCTAAATGCAGAAAATCATCAAGCGTCCTCAAACATAAAACCGTTGCTAATATGTGTTGCCATGGTTTATAGCCGTCAATGGTGATTAGGCGACGCCTAAAATGGCCAGGCCTCTAAGCCGTGACAATAGGTTACCCCCATGGTCCCAAACCGTTGCTGATCGGTATTTTTAGTGTAGTGTTTAGGACCTACTTTTTCACAAAATAGACAATTTAGATACCATAGTTGATGTAATGACTAATTTGTGCCTAATTTTATACTTTTATGGCTAACAAATACTCTTTTACTAACCCAAATTAATCCATAAGGTTATAAGACATATTTACCCTCCTAAACAAATAGATAACCTAATTTTTATAGTTTTAAGACAAACAAGGACTACAGAATAAAAAATAAAAATAAAAACCTACGTTAATTGTTATTGAATGACATATTTAGTCACTCTTTGTTATTGACCAACAAGGACTACAAGAAAAAAACCTATGTTAATTGTTATTGATCAATTTTAGTTACTCTTTGTTAGTTTTATTAATCAATAAGGACTACAGGGAAAAAAACCCTACGTTAATTGTTATTGAACAACAATTTTAACAAGGACTGCAAAAAAAACATTAGCTTGTTCACTGACCTGAAAAAGATTAGGATTTATAATATAAAATTGTTATTGAACGACAATTTCAGTTACTCATTGTTATTGACCAACAAGGAAAAAAATAAAATAAATAAATAAATAAATAAAAACCTACGTTAATTGTTATTTAACGGTTTTAGTTACTCTTTGCTAGTTTTATTGACCAATAAGAACTACAAGAAAAAAAAACCTACGATAATTGTTATTAAACGATAATTTTAACAAAGACTATAGAAAAAAAAACATTAGCATGTTCACTGACCTGAATAAAATTAGGATTTATCATATGATGTCCATTATTTTCAGGTCAGTGAACAAACAATTTTTTTGGTAGTTCTTGTTAAAATTGTCGTTCAATAACAACTAACGTATTTTTTTGTTTTTTGTTTTTTGTTTTTTGTTTTTTTTTGTTCTTCTGTAGTCCTTGTTGGTCAATAAAACTAATAAAGAGTAATTAAAATTGGTCAATAAATATTTGTTTTTTCTTTAGTCTTTGTCGGTTAATAACAAAGAGTAACTAAAATTGTCATTCAATAAAAATTAACATAATTTTTTTTCTGTAGTCATTGTTGGTCATAAATCTATAAAATTAAGTTTTCTATTTGTTTAGGAGGATAAATATGTCATATAACTTTATGAGTTAATAAAAGAGTCTTTGTTAGTCATAAAAGTATAAAATTAGGCACATACATCAACTATGATATCTAAATTATCTATTTTGTTAAAAAGTATGCCCTGCAAGTCATTTTAAAAAAAAAAACAAATTTGCAGTAAAAGAAAAATGGTACTTCTTAATGAAATTCTCCAAGCTTAAGTCCCACCTTCACAAAATCTGCAATTAAGAAAAAAAAAAAAAAAAAAAAAAAAACTCAGGAATGAGAAGGTGCATGACAACAAATCTTTGTGTATCATATAATTCTTTCAAACTACTCGAAATAACACCATTACTAAAAGCTCAAGAGAGTGTTTTGGCCTGTTATGTTATTGGAGGACCCACTATATAACTAATTGAAATGTCAAAATAGCTTGACTGATCAATAACATTCCAATCACGTCTCCACAAATTCAAATTGTCAGAGATACGAGGAAACTTAGCTAAATTGTCTACTCTATCTAATATCCTCCATATATAGTCACTACTTTGTACTTTGCAGTATGTCCAAACATTGGACATTCACATTACAAACAACTCAAACCTATTGATACATTATTTAGGTCTTCATTCCACATCCAACAGGTGAGTAAAATATATAGGAATTACTGGATTAATAATCTGACAAATTATTTGCTATAACCTGGATATATGGATACCTTTCAGCAACTGGCAAATGCTTCACCTACGAACCTATGATACCATAAAAAAGGAAGAGGAAGATGTGATCTGAGGCTTGCTATAGCAATGTCGTTAAGATAATATTTGATCTCTTACGGTGCAAACGTTATGATCTCCCAAGATAATATTCGACCCCTTAAGGTGCAAACGTTATGATTTGAGACTTGCTATAGCAATGTCGTTAAGATAATATTCGACCCCTTGTGTATATGTGTCCTAATGTACTTTAGATCCACGAAGTCAAACCCATAAAGTACCACCATTTACGAACCTCGAGAAAATCAACATGAAAATTTGGACATCCACATGACTTTATAACAAAATAATCTCTACAAACTCCAAAACTGCTAGTCAAACTCAACTATCCATTCTCACATATTTTTACTTTATCACTTTTACCTTACATTCCACCTTATTTCATTCCAACATACCACTTCCACCCCATTATCTCTACACATAAGTCCCACCATTCTTCATCTATAAATACCCCACACATGAACCCACTTGGGAGAAACTTTGAAACACTTTATAGAGAGACATATTTGAAGTAGTTGTAGTTCAGTGAAAAATAAGTGAAGTTTGGCCTAGAGCTTACCATGTTTGGCTAATATCCCACCTTAAGATGTGGGTGAGCCCATGGAATGATAGCTCTAAACAGACTCTTTTAGATTAGTTATTTTCATTTTCATGTATTAGAAAATGAAGTGCAGTTAGATTGGTCTTGTAGCTTGGTTGTATCATAAATCTATGAGGTGAGTTAGGTGTTTAGTGTTTCATCATATAAATTCAATTCATGCTTTCTTTTTCTATTTCTTAAGCTCAAGATTATATAAGTTTCTGTACTTGCAATTTCTCTGATTAGCTCTTTACAATCTTTACATATTATTAGTCTACGTTGTCCATCATCAATTATAGCTCAATTGGTCAGACATCCACTCTCATTGTGAGAGGTTGCAAGTTCGAGACTCATCAGTTAGAATTTTGAGTTGTTGCTTAGATGGACTAGATCGGAGCGAAGCGAAAGCAAGTCTTCATGTAAGGTGGAGGCGAAGGACCGGAATGAAAACAAGTCTCCATGCGAGATAGAGGCGACTAGGATATTAAGTGGCAACAATATTGTAGCCTTTGGGCCTGATTTGGTTAACCCTATAGGATCAATCATGTAGCCTTCGGGCATGAATTATAAAATAAATAAAAATGGTCAACAACCCAATTTTTTTTTTTTTTTTTAAAGTCTAAGTTTCATTGTGATTTTTTAGGTATTTGGTGTTTCATTTAAGTAAGGATTCCTTGTATGCTTTTAAATCCACATTTGTTTCTTGGGTTACTAGTATAACTTAAGCTTGAAATCAAGTTGCTCATAATGCCATATTTTCCATCCTATGATGAGATGAAAATGTGTTAATGAATTTAGAAAAGATTAATCTAAGAGTGGTCTAATGTTGACATTTACTCATGATGGTAAACTCAATGCCCGAACTCTCACATTTAGATTTTACTTTGCATTTTTATTTCAAATAGTTCACCAATCACTTCTTTTCTAATTAGGTTAAGTTTCAGAAAAGATTTAAATATTAGTTTTTTGAAATTTATAGATCTCCTTGTAGGATTTGACCCAAACTTGCCATTATCTAGCTCAATAGATAATTGTGCACTTACGATCATGTTTTTGGGGCCATTGCAGGGGAGAACAATGAAAATAAGGTTGAAAACCGAACCGACAATTCAGTTTTTCACCTAAACCGTGAACTGAACCGACTTTGGTTGGATTCAAAAAATTCAAACCAAACCAAAACCAAAACGATTCTAATTTATGCAAACCGTAACCAAATAGATTAAAATCGAACCGATTGACTATTTTAAACATATTACATTATTTTTATATAAAATATACATTATTTATTATATATATTCGGTCGATTCAATTTTGTCGGTTAAAAATCACATAGAAACCAAAAATTGAACCGACCATTTCAGTAGTAAGACTTCTCAGTTATACAGGGAGAACTTTCGGTTTGCGGTAGTCATAGATATTCAAGGTTTGGAGAGCAGTAAGGTTGCATAGAGTCCCTCGTGAAAAAAACTCCCAACTCGTCAAACAATTCACTCCTATTAATGTCAAGGAAAGGAATGCAATGATCCCAGAACCATTCCATTGCATTTTTCTATATAAGCAGATCAGACCGGGACCCCCCCCCCCCCCCCCCTTCAAAATTTTTTTTTTGCTCGACCTTTTATGTTTCCTTTCCCTCTGCTATGTTTCCTCTCCTCCCCTCTGCTTCCTCTATCCTCCCTTTATGTTACACCCATCCCTCGCTCCCTAGAATTTTCACACAATATTTCCTACCCAAATCAATGTTTCATTCAGTTTCTCTCTCGACTGTTTAGCGTCTCTCCCACCGAGGTCTAAGCGAAGATTGGTTTTCCATTGAGAAAAACCAATGGACAGCAGAACAGGTACTCGATCTAGCTACTAGCAACTCTCACACTCAGAGTCTTTATCTAGGTCTTCAGTTCACTCCACCACATCGCTAGTCTCGACTCATACTTTCTCTCGAAACTACGTGATCGAATTGTATTGGATCTCTCAATCCCCTTTGGACTTTCTAATTTCATTGTTTTGTTACTAACATTGGAGGTGAGTGGAAGGAAATCAATGGACATGTGTGGAAGGAAATTGAAAACCTACAAGAGAATCTAAAGGAGGTGTTCCAATGATGGCGATTTCTAGACCTCTTATGCTTCGTTTCAAATCCAAAAAATTTTGAAGTTCATCAATTTGCAAAGGTAAATGGATTAATAAACTCTCATCTTTTTTATTTTGATCAAAATATCAACCAACACTTTCTGTTCATCTCAATTTTGAAGAACTATAGATAAAACAACTCCACTTCGGGTACTAGAAATGACAATTGGAAAAATTTTAATGATATGGAGCAATTTGATTTGCACACTACCTGTTTGATAAAATATTTCAATTGTGTATGGAAATAGAAGTTATGCAAATCATGATATTATATTTCTTTGATGAAAGACTTGAATGAGTACGATTTTTTTTACTGCAGAGTAATTTCATTTGTGCATGCCTTGTATATATATATATATATATATATTTCTGGTATAGTAAAAGGAACAACTGTGATGGTATGCAACCTTTTATGGAGAGAATTTTATATATGCAGATGAAATAGCTCTTTATTCATAACTGTGAGGCCTAAAAAACGAAAATTACAAGGTAGGGAAATGAAGCAACTTTTATAATCGTAGTTATGTGATGCGATTAAGTGCTCTTTATTCTTCATTTTTGAGACATGCAACTCCACTATTGATATGTGCTCAGTTTTTTTGTAGGCATGATATTTTAATTGGATAACATTGAAGAAGATGTGAGGCAGGTAGGCCAAGTTGTAAATGGAGTGGAGTGTTTATGGATCCAGTTAATGTAATAGTAACTTGCTCCATTCCGTTAATAGAGGTGGTTGTTGTTGATGTTGTTGTAATAGTACATATATGCATGGATGGATGACTCAATTTATACTTTCCAGCATTTGTCTCAGAGATTTTCAACGGATCATGACGTGTTAAGATTCTTTGTAAACACAAGATTAAATCCACGCCATTCGAAAATTAATACACGTTCATAGCAATGATATAGAAATTCACAATTAAATCAATCCAAGTGACTGTGAAATTCAAGCGCGTGCCAAGAAGAATTAACCCAAAATTTTCATTGGGAGCATTCTTTTCTTTTTCACTGATTATTTGGTAAAATCACTCTTCCTATTGTAGTTAAATGTAAAAGGATTGATGTAAAAGGGAAACAAATAGCTCACATATGATATAACAAGAAAGAAATGCATTTTCTGACCTTTTTTTTTTTTCCAGATATATGATCTCATGGAAGGAATGTTACTACTTGAATGCAAGAACTAGGGACACCATATGCTCATACCTCATTGGAATCTCCACATCTTGACATTGCAAGACACACTCAATCAAAAAGTCTTAATTCAGGTTGTAATGGGGCCAGGGGTCAAGGGAAGAGAAAGAACGAATATGAAATTTTCAAAGGGTTGAAGAAATGGTGAAAGCATGCAATAAGATTAGAGACATTATTAGCAAATAATCATATGGTTCAAGACATAAGTGGGAAAATGAAGAGGTGGCCCACTGATAATGAAGAGTTTCAGCCATTATTTTGTATTTACTGAATGAAAAGAACTGAACTATATGTATGGTACTAAAATACTTAATGGATATAGATAAAGACTTGTATCCCTTCTAAAACTTTCTAATAATTTTTTTTAATAACTTTTTCTTCTTGAACTATCTACCACAAGGGTCTTTTCCCACACTTGTTTTTCAACATACCTTGAACCACAATAAAGTCTCTGCAAATAAAATTATCCTTCACTCTTCTTATTAGGTTAGGGATAGAAAATGAGGGTAATGAAACAAAAGGCTTAATAACAGGCTCAACGGAGTTAACCTAAAGGAAATATATTATGGATCAAGCTTATTTGGCAGTGGTGGAAACTAGGTGCCTTTATCATGTCAAGCATGTTATGCAATTCAATATGATGCTTTAAACGAAGTCAATACCAACTAGTGTTTAATTCTTAATTATGAAAGCAATCCAAGTAGCAACCTAAGCAAACAAAATTGAGATCATGCAACGAATTATTATTGACAAAAGAAATAAAAGATGACCTAACTAAAAACTCTCAAAATCAAAGGAATAATAGGCTCAAAACTCACATATGGGTTATAATGAGTTAAATTCAATTAAACATGCTATGAGTACCAATTACTAAGTTGATTACATGTGAATTTGCATATGATGACCAGGAATAAGCATTAACCAAAGAATAATATTAGATCTTAAATCATGTTTATAAATCACCTTAAAGTCATGCAATTAAAAACCAAATATCATCATTGTGTTGGAAAATATCCTAAGACTTAAAACAACTATGAAATTTTTTCATGACACTAATACCAACAAAGAAAATAAAAAGCAACATAATTTTTTTAATGGACTGACACTTTTTATTTTTATTATTATTTTTTTAAATAAAAACAACGTTTGTTCCCCCACACTTAAACCTAACATTTTTCTCAATGTTAATAGATTATAGCACATGCAATGAAAGATTTAAAAGCGGAAAAAACAAACTACTAACAAACAAGCAAAAATAATGAAAATAAAATAAAGGGATAGAGAAAGCATATCTGATTGAGTTGCCTCCCAAGAAGCGCTTGTTTTAACATCGTGCAGCCTGACGATATTTGCAATTAATCCTCTGAATAAGTAGGAATATGGAGTGATACGTCATCCACATCATGCTCCACAAATGACTCATAATAGGGCTTAAGTCGATGCCCATTCACCTTGAACTCATTTCCAGTTATGACACTTTTCACCTGTATAACACCATGGGGAAAAACATTAGTAACAATAAAAGGACCAACCCATCTAGAACGTAACTTACCGGGAAAAAGTTTAAGGCGTGACTGAAAAATTAAGGCTTCCTGGCCCACAACAAAAGTCTTTCCACGGATCATGCAGTCATGAAAAGCTTTAGTTTTCTCCTTATAAATCCTGGCACTCTCATATGCGTTATTCCGAATCTCTTCAAGCTCGTTCAGCTGCAATTTTCTATGAAGGACAACATCATCAATGTTCATATTGAAAGTCTTAATAGCCTAATGCGCCCTATGTTCTAGCTCAATCGGTAAATGACACAGTTTCCCATATACAATCCGAAGGGGAGACATCCCTATAGGTGTCTTATATGTTGTTCGATATGCCCATAAAGCATCATCAAGTCGCATGCTCCAATCTTTGCGGGTGGGATTTACTGTCTTTTCAAGTATTCCCTTGATTTCACAATTTGAAACTTCGGCTTGTCCACTTGTTTGGGGATGATAAGGTGTCGAAACCTTATGTGTGACATCGTATTTATTAAGCAAAGCTTTAATTGTACGGTTGCAAAAATGGGAATTTCCATCATTTATAATCACTTGCGGCATTCCAAATCTTACAAAAATGTTAGAACGAATAAATTTTGCAACAACTTTGGAATCGTCAGTACGGGTGGTTTTTGCTTCCATCCATTTTGAAACATAATCCACAGCAAGCAGTATATAAATGAAACCATTAGAAGAAGGAAATGGACCCATGAAAACAATACCCCATACATCGAAGATTTCCACATTATATATAGGATGTTGTGGCATTTGATCTCTAGAGCCTAAATTACCCATTTTTTGACATCGGTTCCAAATCATGCAAAATAATCTGGCATCCTTAAATAAACTGGGCCAATAAAATCCAAATTCTAAAACCTTACAAGCTATTCTTTGAGTTCCAAAGTGTCCCCCACAAGCATAGGAATGACAATATGTCAATATTGAATTAAATTCATAATCGTGTACACACCTAATTAATTGATCGATACAATGCTTCCACAGATAGGGATCATCCCACACAAACTGTTTCGCCACTTTCTTGAGCTTATCCTTCTGAACTCGAGTTAAGGCGTTCGAAATCTGTTTGGATACAAGGTAATTTACAATATCAGCATACCATGGTTCACTTACCTCGACCAAAAATAGTTGCTCGTTAGGAAAAGTCTCAAGAATTGGCAGGGGTTCCTCATTGCACACCAAATGGCTCATGTGGTCAGCTACCACGTTTTCACTCCCTTTTTTATCCCTGATCTCCACATCAAACTCTTGAAGAAGAAGTATCCACCGTGTAAGTCTCGGTTTCGCCTCTTTTTTCATAAGCAAGTATTTTAAAGCTGCATGATCAGAGAAAATTATGACTTTAGTTCCAATTAAATAAGATCGAAATTTCTCTAAAGCAAAAATGATAGCTAAAAGTTCTTTTTCAGTTGTGGAATAATTCAATTGAGCATCATTCAAGGTTCGGGAGGCATAATAAATGACGTGAAGACGTTTGTCCTTCCGTTGGCCTAAAACTGCTCCTAAGGCATAATCTGATGTGTCACACATAAGCTCAAATGAAAGACTCCAATCCGGTGGTGCAATGATATGTGTTGATGTCAACAACTCCTTAAGCTTGTCAAACGCTGTCTGACAGTCATTATTGAACTCAAATGGCACATCTTTTTGTAGGAGTCGACATAGTGGGTCAGAAATCTTAGAAAAATCTTTGATAAATCGCCGATAGAATCCTGCATGTCCAAGGAAAGAACGGACCTCTCTCACCGAAGTAGGAGAGGGTAAGTAACGTACAAAATCTATTTTAGTTTTATCAACCTCAATACCCCTAGCTGAAATCACATGACCTAAAACAATACCTTGGTTAACCATAAGTGACATTTTCCCCAATTTAATACAAGGTTAACCTCAATGCATCGCTTCAGAATCAATGCAAGATTATCTAGACAATGGTCAAAAGAATCACCGAAAACACTAAAATCATCCATAAAAACCTCAATGATTTTTTCAATAAAGTCTGAAAATATACTTACCATACATCTCCGGAAGGTAGTCGGGGCATTACAAAAATCGAATGGCATTCTTCTATATGCGAAAGTGCCAAATGGACATGTGAAGGTTGTTTTTTCTTGATCTTCTGGAGTGATGAAAATCTGATTATATCCTGAATAACCATCAAGACAACAATAAAAAGCACGACCGGCTAACCTTTCAAGCAATTGGTCAATAAAAAGAAGAGAAAAATGATATTTTCTGGTAGTTGCATTCAACTTTCTATAGTCAATACAAACCCGCCACCCTGTTTGTATTCGCGTGGGAACCAACTCATTTTCCTCGTTCTTTACCACAGTTATGTCAAACTTCTTCGGCACTACTTGCACTGGTGAAACCCATTTGCTATCTGAAGTAGGGTAAATCATGCCACAATCAAGTAGTTTAGTGATTTCTTTCTTCACAACTTCCATCATAGGGGGTTTAGGCGATGCTGAGCTTCTCTAGTGGGTTTTGCACCTTCCTCAAGAAGTATACGGTGCATACAAGGGATAAAGCAAATACCCTTTATGTCTACCAATGTCCACCCAATTGCAGTCTTGTATTCCTTCAAAATTTGAATAAGCTTTTCCTTCTCTAAATTTGTGAGTGATGATGATATGATGACAGACAATGTCTTATCATCTCCCAAATACGCGTACTTCAAATGATCCGATAACGGTTTAAGCTCAAGTGTAGGTGCCTGAATCACAGAAGGTAAAAGTTTATTAGTAGATAAGGGAATAATAATTGGGGGAGGTAACTCACTAACAATTCATGGCATTGACTCCAAGGTTGCCACAGTCTCAATGATATCCTCCCTCATGTTATCAGCCGAGATCTTATTATTGTCACAAATGACTCCATTTCTCTCATATCCGGCGTAAGTAGTAATGGAGATTTCAAGTTCATCCTTGTTCATGACGTCAAGAAAACCTGGGACAAAATATCCACCACGTTAATAGAAAAACAAGAATGATTATCAACATGATACCTCATGGCTTCAAAGATGTTGAAACCAATCACATCACCATCAAATTCCATGGTCAGTTTCCCCGCATGCACATCAATATTTGTTCTTGCAGTTTTCATGAAGGGGCGCCCTAAAATAAGAAGCAAAGGTGTTGACAATGTCGAATCTTCCATTTCAAGCACATAGAAATCTGCTCAAAGATCAAATGATTAACCTGCACCAACACACCTTCCAACAAACCTCGAGGATATGCATTAGAACGGTCAGCCAATTGAATAATTATTCCATCATTTTTTAGTTCCCCAAGATTCATAGAACTATAAACAAAATATGGAATAACATTAATTGAGGCACCTAAGTCTAACATTGCATTTTCAATTTTAGTATTACAGATAACACAAGGGATAGTGAAACTACCTAGATCCTTACACTTCGGTGGCAATTTTCTTTGAGGAATTGCGGAGACATTCTCACTTACCTTAACTACCTCTCCGTCTTGAAGTTGTCTCTTTGTTGTGCAAAGCTCCTTCAAAAATTTTGCATACTTAGCCACTTGCTTAATAGCATCAAGAAAGCGGAATATTGACTTGGATTTTTCGGAAGGTTTCCAAAATTTCCTTATCCTGTTCATTTTTCCTAGATTTGGCAAACCTACTTGAAAAATGCACAAAAGGTGGAGCAAGATTAGCATAAACTGAATTTGGAATGCTCACCTTCTTACCTTGGAGCTTTGGTGTTTCAAGGATGGTTGGATCATTCTTCTGTAACTCAGCTTTCTTATTTCGACTCTGTTTAGGGACTATTGGCTCATTCTCAATTTGCCTACCACTCTTCAATGTAATTGCTTTTGCGGTTTCAAACCCACCTTTTGGATTTGGAATGGTAGAACTAGGAAGTTTTCCTTGCTCACGAATTTGGCCAATAAACTTAGCTATCTGTCCCATTTGTAGTTTCAAATCTGCTATATCTTTTGATAGGTTTTGCTGAGAAATAGTCAACGATTTCAAAATCTCATCATAATTAAGAGGCATACTGATGCGGATTTAACTAACCTAAATTAACAGGTTAATTTAACCCACTTGTAATAACCGCAAGTGCACGGTGCCTAACTGGCAGACAACGGCAAGTACGGGTCGATCCCACGAGGAAGGTGGATGTTATTGAAATTTAGAATTTAATTAAACTAATTTATAGGAAATGGGGTTACAGCATTTTTAAATCTAAACTAAAAATAAATTAAAATAAGAAAAATAAAAGATAGATGAGACGGATTTTTGTGGGCTTGGACTCACCAATGAATTAGCAAAATTATTTAAATCTAAATTACTGAATTTAAAAACGAGAAGCGTTAGGGATGAGAATCCCTTGCTTACACCGAATATGTGATCGTTAAAATCCAATTAATCTTATACCATGTTTCTATCAAACATTAACAAATTATTTCAAGCAAATACGCTCTTACAAAGTATTAAATGTCTTTTTAGGGCACACTTAATCAAAGTTTAAGCTTAATATTTTTAGCACATGCTTTGAATATATTGATAAAGGGTAATTCTAACTACCAAACATATCAGTTTAATTTCTCGAACATGCAAGGTGAAAGCAAATTATCAAAAATTCAGAAATAACTTGTAATTAACAATTAAGCACACAATTCAGTAAAATAAATCAAAATAACTTATACAACCCATTTAGTTTATCACAAGCTCGATGTGGTGGCACTCAGCAAATCAGCAGGTGGTTGTGCACTAATCCCGAGGAAATGGTCCAAAACCGCTCTGTGGTGGTACAGAGCAAAACCGGGGGTGCGAATAGCCAAAAACTGAATTAACTAAATCCCGCCCTCGCTACAGTGCTGCTACAGTAGCAGCGAGGTCCGGTCTTATTCTCCAGCGAGACAGCGGCTCTCGCGGCCTCGTTCTCGCTCCTCGCGGCCTCCCTCGTCCTCAAATCGATCCTAGAACCTGCAAAGACGAGCAAACAGTGAAAATAAACCAAGAAAACATCAACAAAAACCGAAGAGAAATCGGGAAGAGATTCCCTGTTTTCGCTCCCTGTTTCAGTCGGTTGCGAGCTCTGTCGCGAGGTGGTGGTTGCGGTGCTTGGTCGGGTCGTGACGGTGGTCGTGAGAGGAGGAACTCGAGACGAAGAGAGGTCGAGAGAGGGGAGGAGCAAGCTCTGTCGCGAGACGAAACAGAGTCGCGGTGCGGCTCTGTTTCGCGGCGAGGTTGGTGGCTCTGTCGATGAATTTCTTGGCCTGTTGTGGTGATGGGACTCGTGCGGAGGTGGTGGTGGTTGTGTGGACAAGGGAGAGGAGCAGAGAGTGGTGGTGGAGTGAAAATTGGACGTGAAACAGGGTTGTCACACCCCTGTTTGACGGTGGTGACGGTGGCGGTTGCGGAGCTCGGTGGTGGCGATGGCGAGGTGACTGTGTGCTGAGTGAGTGGAGTGAGTGAGAGATGGATGAGTGGTGAGGGTGATTGTGAATCACCTTTGAGAGAGGAGCTCTTTTGAGGAAATCTCCATTGAGGAAGAGGTTTTGATTTCTAATTCTCCTCTTTTCCCTTCTCTTCCTCCTCTCCCCATTCTTACCCTATCCTCCTCTATTTATAAAGAATAATCAAGATGAATAGGGATGAAATGAGGGAATGATTCAACAATGAGGGTAGGAGAAGGATTAGGTTTGGGTTTGGTTTTAGGGTATGAATTAGGTTTCGGGTTTAGAGTATGAATTAGGTTTAGGTTTAGGTTTTGTGATTGCTTTATACCACCATTGGAATCGACTAATTGTCGTTCCTTAACTTACCGCTTTAATCTGATTTCATCGTTTACGCTCAAATTCCTACAAAGATATGAAAACGAAATAATTACTATAAAATATAATAATCGAAACACTAACATGTATAAATTAAGGGGTATATTATGTAATAATTATGTGACTATCAAATACCCCCAAACCTATATTTTGCTTGTCCTCGAGCAAAACAATAAAAAGAAAATTCTAACTCACTTTCGCAGGAATCATCGGTTGCACTTACCTTAAATGTGCAACAAGGCTTTAAACCCCTAGATTACCTCTAGTGGACGAGTTATAGTCTCGTGAGGGTTTTCAGAAATGTTACCCACAAACATTACTGACTCAACAAAACTTGGTCAAACAGTGTTCATTTTAAAACTTCAAGAAATGCAGGAAACCAACAGTGTCATTTTAGTGTATCAACAAATCTCCAAATAATTTAATATTCTCCAAAGGTTAGAAAAAATTCATAATCATCCTCAACTCAATGTGTGTGTGTGGATAGCACTGTCAACATAACTTTTCATTTCAGAGTAAAACAATGACTAAATCTCTTGTAGAAAGTTTGTTTTGACTTCAAACCTCTCATGTCACTCACAACAAAACACTCAGAGATTTGATATTTCACTCAGTTTATATGTGAGGAAAAAAGTAAATGATGGAAAACAATCATCTCACATATAGTAATATGAAGAACGGACTTTTCAAGAATGGAATGAACATGATCTCATGGACAGGAATATCAATTACTTTTTGGAAATGTTGAATCAAACACCATAGGTCTTAGTTATTAAATCTCCACATCTACATAACCAACCTTTACCTAAGATCAACTAGGACTTTGTTGGGTTGTAACGGGGCTTGGGTAATGGTTAATAAGAAATGTCAAAGGATTCTAACAAAAATTTCTAGGAATGTATACACCCATTATACATACAATTAGGGCTGTCAAGAATAAATCAATGTTGCGCACCATCAATTTTTTCTTCATTCTCACATCTTTATCCTCATTCACATTCTTCTTCTGTTTCCTTCCTTTTTCTTTTTTTTTCTTTCTTGCTTTCTTTCTTTCGTTCTTTCTTTCTTTTTCTTTCTTTCATAGAGGATTTATGAAATATCTCATATTTTGCTCTTTCATGCCCTTTTTACACCAAGTATATTCATCCGTATACATTCCCAGAAAAATTGGGTAAAGGTTAATGGGTTAACAAATAAAAGGTCAATCTATGGCTCAAAAGGCTACAAAAAGTTAATGTTATGGGTAAGTTAAAAGGCTAGTCAAAAGGCTACAAAAAGTTAATGTTAAGTTAAAAGGCTAGTTAATGGTCTAAAGAAAAAAAATGCCTAAATCATTTCCTAAGTTCGGGTCAGTATTATGACATCTCAATTAAATAAGCCAAGAAGTTCTAGTGTAATAATTCAATTTTTATGTCATTCCCAAAGCAATTGATCAAAAGAATGAAAATAATGAGATCATCAACGAGATAATGTAGACTCAAGAAAAATCAGAGTTTATGTATAACCCTCAAAAAAATAGAAAGGCTCAAAGCTTCAAGGTTAAGTCTCCACTATTATTCTAAAGTTTTCTAGCATATATTTCACTCATCAACTTCAAGTTATGCTAACATGGCTTATGGTGCAAGATAATTGAGTTGAAAAATCTTATGAACTAGATCTAACTTAAGGATCTTAATAAACTTTCAGTCTTTATCAATATACCAATATGTCAAGTTGGCTTGCATTTTCTTGAGCATAAAACATTTAAAATCCATTTTCACAAAAGACCAAATTGTTTTGAAAGATTTTTTTTTTTTTTTTTTTTTTTAAGAATAAGAAAAGAAAACACTACAAAAAAAATGAAAAATTCACCTACAAAAAAAAACGAAATATTCACCGACTCATGAACCCTACCCCCAAACCTAATCCAAACATTGTCCTCAATGTTTAACAAAATAATGCTTACAAATGAATGAAATAAGTACAGGAGAGGAGGTTAGAACAGTATTACCGCGGTGAAGATTTTACCAATTTCCAAGAAGTCATCCATCAATGAGGCTCACAAACATAAGAATCATGGAGTTTTCATTAGAAATCGATAAAATGCAGACTCGACACCAACAAAGAAAACTAAAAAGAAAAGGCAAGTTGGAAGGAAAAACTGTTACGGAGCTAACGAGTATGAGTGAAACACAACTAAATAGGGTACTCGAAAATCAATCCAGACTAACAGCAAATACACACAACTATAGCTAGGCTGCCTCCTAGGAGCGCTTGGTTTACCGTCATCAGCCCGACAAATATTCTTCCTAAAAAATGGTGTATCAAATAGTGGAGAGGAAGAACATGACAAATACTTAGTCCATGGTCATATATCAACAACCTGAACAGTTGAGGATCAATCCACCAAAATATAGCAATCACATGGGGCACCAAATACACTAGGACATTCCAAAAGTGACCATTAGTCATACACAACAGATGATCCTTGCGTGCTCCAAAAAGGGAACATCCTATGTCTGGTTCCAAATCAGATGATTGGATAATTTTCACAACAGGATGGTGAAAACTGAAATCCTCAATACAACACAAGGGATCGGTGAAAGTAGCCTTAATAAATGGGAATGTGATGCAAGTAGATGAGACGATGGATATACCAGGTAGTACAAGCTCCTCACATGAATCATATAGAGATATTGGTCTAGACAACTCATCACCTGAAAATGCATACCTGAGGGTGTCAGGTAATTGTTTAAGGTCAAGCTCAGGTGGCTCAACTGATGGGACTAGTTTTGACTCACTGAGTGGAAGAGGCTTCACTTTAGACGTCCATTTATAAATAGGATCCACAATAGGAACTGAGTCAAGCAAATCATTGACTTCCCTAATGGAATCATCAACATCAAAGTCTAAACTAAATTGAGTCAAACAAGCCTCTAAACAGTCAAGGGGAGACTCTAAAGAATGTTCACAGTTTGATTCGATGTATGAGTCACTAGGGAGGCATGAGTCAACATGGGAAGGAGATGTCTGTAGTGTCCCAGAATCGACAGGTTCATCAATAAATGAGTCACTAGGGAATTTTTCTGACTCTATCTCAGGAAGTGACTCAACTATCTGATTCACAGTCATCTCAAGTTTCCGGATAGCTTGAGAATTTTGTTGAAAAATAGTTGTCAATTCTGTGATATCATGAGAATTTTGCACAAGTATTTCTCCTGTTCGATCTATAAAAATTTTCATGATATCCTCTAACTCATTATCAGGAATGAAGGCTTGAGGAGTGTCTAGAGGGCCTTCATGGTACTGACCATGAGCCCATGAGAAGTCAGGATGATAGGCTAGACCTGGGTTGTAATAATCTAAATATGGATCATAATCAGGTTGTCGCATGTCATAAAATGAATTGACTTGCTCGTAAAAATAGGCTGGATAATCCCTTGTGTTCATTTTTTTTTTTTTTTGTTTGTTTTTTTTTTTTTTTTTGGAAAGCACTAACTCTAAAAATATACACAGGCTCACATGCAAACAACAACCAATAAATGCACAAGAAACATGACTCCCTAAGCAATCAACGTTTTTGAGATCAATTATCTTTTTATCTTTGGGGGACAATTATTTCTTATGTAATCTTTATGACATAACAATGGGTGCTACAAGTTGATCCTAAGAGTGTACACTTTACACCGCAAAGTTCAAAATCAGTAGGCTAGAGTTTTGTTTCAAAGAAACCGGATTACCGCACAAGAGAAGGAGGTCACAATGGTCCAATTAAGTACTTCCTTGTGCTACCGCTCTGTAAGCCAATAGATGTGAGAACGATGTGATGTTAAATGCACACTTGAGGCTTGTGTTCCTAACCAAAAACTGTTGGTTACACCAATTCTTCTTGTGGATCGTAGCTTACTTATGACTCGGCGTACCGGGTGAATTACCCTTGTGGCAGTGGCCTCTCGGAGTTCATTGAATGATTAAACCCATCGTCACTTTTAGCTTGGGTCAACACAAAAATTATTGGATTCACCTTGGTCTTGGTTGTCTTATGAACACCATACCTAAAAAATGCTCTATCTAACTTGCTAATTGATTTTAATTATGTTAGGCTATTGGTTGCACACAGCTGGAGTGATGAGGTGGGGATATCAAGTCCCACCAGTTTCTATTTATAAGCTGGGTCTGCTTATTATGAATTACTAAAGTTTAGCATCCACAATTACAGAAATTAAACAACCAATCACACAATTTCAAACAATTACACCAACCACCCTGGTCGCTAATACGTTGCGTGTGATAGAAATACTTACAGTGTGCGTATTCCGTTCTACACAAAAAGTTAGCACAATTCAAAAAAAAAGTCCGACTTCTCTTTATATGTTTCAATCAGCACACAAGCACATGCAAATAAATTTACTTGTCTTGGTCTTAGAAGTCGGATTTCTAAATCATAAAAAATTATTGGGTAACAATTAAAATTGTTTCCCTATAATTTCTTTTGACTTAGGAAATTTTGGGTTTTTTTTTTTTAATTAAACAAAATGAAAAATAGTAAAGTTCAAAAAATTATTACACCGCACACTCGTAAAACGAGGTGAAAATAAAAGTACAACTCTCCTCACAAAATAAAAATAAAAATTTTCTTGATGTTTTTGCAGGATCGTCAAATTTCCTCGAGAAGCGTGTAATCTGCAAAATCAAACACAAAATGAGTGTAAAAAGAACAAAATAAAAATAAAATTTTTGTTTTGATTTTTTTTTTTTAGAATTTTTTTTTGTTTTTTAAAATTAGTGAAAATAAATCTTAAATTCAATTACACCGCAACCTTCCCCGGCAACGGCGCCAAAAACTTGATGCGGATTTAACTAACCTAAATTAACAGGTTAATTTAACCCACTTGTAATAACCGCAAGTGCACGGTGCCTAACTGGTAGACAACGGCAAGTACGGGTCGATCCCACGAGGAAGGTGGATGTTATTGAAATTTAGAATTTAATTAAACTAATTTATAGGAAATGGGGTTACAGCATTTTTAAATCTAAACTAAAAATAAATTAAAATAAGAAAAATAAAAGATAGATGAGACGGATTTTTGTGGGCTTGGACTCACCAATGAATTAGAAAAATTATTTAAATCTAAATTACTGAATTTAAAAACGAGAAGCGTTAGGGATGAGAATCCCTTGCTTACACCGAATATGTGATCGTTAAAATCCAATTAATCTTATACCATGTTTCTATCAAACATTAACAAATTATTTCAAGCAAATACGCTCTTACAAAGTATTAAATGTCTTTTTAGGGCACACTTAATCAAAGTTTAAGCTTAATATTTTTAGCACATGCTTTGAATATATTGATAAAGGGTAATTCTAACTACCAAACATATCAAGTTTAATTTCTCGAACATGCAAGGTGAAAGCAAATTATCAAAAATTCAGAAATAACTTGTAATTAACAATTAAGCACACAATTCAGTAAAATAAATCAAAATAACTTATACAACCCATTTAGTTTATCACAAGCTCGATGTGGTGGCACTCAGCAAATCAGCAGGTGGTTGTGCACTAATCTCGAGGAAATGGTCCAAAACCGCTCTGTGGTGGTACAGAGCAAAACCGGGGGTGCAAATAGCCAAAAACTGAATTAACTAAATCCCGCCCTCGCTACAGTGCTGCTACAGTAGCAGCGAGGTCCGGTATTCTTCTCCAGCGAGACAGCGGCTCTCGCGGCCTCGTTCTCGCTCCTCGCGGCCTCCCTCGTCCTCAAATCGATCCTAGAACCTGCAAAGACGAGCAAACAGTGAAAATAAACCAAGAAAACAGCAACAAAAATCGAAGATAAATCGGGAAGAGATTCCCTGTTTTCGCTCCCTGTTTCAGTCGGTTGCGAGCTCTGTCGCGAGGTGGTGGTTGCGGTGCTTGGTCGGGTCGTGACGGTGGTCGTGAGAGGAGGAACTCGAGACGAAGAGAGGTCGAGAGAGGGGAGGAGCAAGCTCTGTCGCGAGACGAAACAGAGTCGCGGTGCGGCTCTGTTTCGCGGCGAGGTTGGTGGCTCTGTCGATGAATTTCTTGGCCTGTTGTGGTGATGGGACTCGTGCGGAGGTGGTGGTGGTTGTGTGGACAAGGGAGAGGAGCAGAGAGTGGTGGTGGAGTGAAAATTGGACGTGAAACAGGGTTGTCACACCCCTGTTTGACGGTGGTGACGGTGGCGGTTGCGGAGCTCGGTGGTGGCGATGGCGAGGTGACTGTGTGCTGAGTGAGTGGAGTGAGTGAGAGATGGATGAGTGGTGAGGGTGATTGTGAATCACCTTTGAGAGAGGAGCGCTTTTGAGGAAATCTCCATTGAGGAAGAGGTTTTGATTTCTAATTCTCCTCTTTTCCCTTCTCTTCCTCCTCTCCCCATTCTTACCCTATCCTCCTCTATTTATAAAGAATAATCAAGATGAATAGGGATGAAATGAGGGAATGATTCAACAATGAGGGTAGGAGAAGGATTAGGTTTGGGTTTGGTTTTAGGGTATTTATTGGTTTTAGGGTATGAATTAGGTTTCGGGTTTAGGGTATGAATTAGGTTTAGGTTTAGGTTTTGTGATTGCTTTATACCACCATTGGAATCGACTAATTGTCGTTCCTTAACTTGCCGCTTTAATCTGATTTCATCGTTTACGCTCAAATTCTTACAAAGATATGAAAACGAAATAATTACTATAAAATATAATAATCGAAACACTAACATGTATAAATTAAGGGGTATATTATGTAATAATTATGTGACTATCACATACCTGAATCGTGCTGAGGTGGTTTTGGTTGCCTTTGGGACGAAACCAGGGGGGCCGATACGTCTTGTTTATCTTGATGAAATGGGGGGAATAGCTATCCCGATGCCAAAATTTTTACACATTTGAAGCTTGTTGTTGAGGTTGTTCTGAATTTGTCCATCCAAAGCTGAGATGATTTCTCCAACCTTCATTGTAAGTGTTCGAATAAGGGTTATTCCTATAGTGATTTTGCCCCTAAAAACCTATTGCATTGACATTCTTCCAACCGCCATTCTCAATTAGTTGAGGAAATTGATCAGATGGATGTCCTGACTTAGTACACACACCGCAAACTTGTGCAATTTCTAGCACATTTGGCTTCCCTAGGGCATGAGTCACAAGTGAGGTAAGATTAGTCATTTGAGCTTCCAAAATAGAATTAGTACTTACCTCATTGACTAGGCGTAAAGGCTATCCAATTCATTCATACTATTGAGCATTTAAGGTTCAGTTTGCAATCAAAGTTTTTGCTGCTGCTGAAGTTTTACCAACCAAAGCTTCCCCTGCTGCTGCATCTGACATCTGTCGCCCAAGGGGAAACAATCCCTCGTAAAATATTGAATCAGGAGCTCCTCCTTCATCTGATGCTGCAGACATGATGCTATGAGAGTTTTGAAGCGCTCATAGTAAGCCGGATATAATTCTCCTGGACCTTGCTGTATACCACTGATTTTCTTCCTCAACAAGATAATTTTGGAAGTTGGAAAGAATTTCTCTAGAAACACCTTCTTCATGCTATCCCAAGAATATATTGTTCCAGAAAGTAGTTCATAGAGCCAATCCTTAGCCCTATCAGCCAGAGAAAAAGGAAATGCTCTCAAGTTTAGGATGTTCTCATCCACATTTATTGGTGTCATACTGAAGCATGCAACTTCAAATTCCTTTAAATGTTTATTTGGATCCTCCATAGAAATACCATGATACTTCGGAATATGATGAAGTAGGCTGAATTTCAGCTCGAATGACTCAGTCTTGCCCTGCGCGGCTATTAGATATTGAATGCACAAGGGTGCGGCATTGTCCAAGGTGGATGCCGAAAGTTCTTTAATAGATCTATTGCCTCCCATGTCGAACTCTTCAGATTCAGATTCAGATTCATAGCTAGATGTTTGTAGCTTTTTGTTTCTCTCATTGTCTTCTAAATGTTTTTTCAGACTCTGAATCGTATTCTAATAAGTTTTCACTGGATCTCCTATTACGCATGAACTGGTACCTGAGATAAAGATAGAAAGAAGAAAAATCAATGAAAAAAATAATAAATATATAAAAAACTAATGAAGTAATTAACAATTTTTCTAATCCCCGGCAACGGCGCCAAAAATTGATGCGTTATTTTAGTAGCACACAACTTAATATCCTGCTTTGTGATTGTAGTATAGAATAAGTAGGGATCATTCTGGACCAGGGATTAGAGAGTTTGCCAATTAACACTAAGAATAGCTAAAAGACAACTAATAATCTAATTAATTAAATAATGGGGAATTGGATTCTCTAAATTAAACTATGAAAATAACTACGAAAATTACTGAAAAAGATAATAAAACTAAAGGGATAGCAAAAATGAGAAAATAGCTAAGGGTTTATCTCCACACACCAAACATATGTTCATAAATCAATCTTCAATAATCACTTGCTAACTCGTGAGAGACCATGCTCAAGATTAATCGTGATAAGCACCGCATTAATCTTATTATTTTCCCAAGTTCATTGAATTAAACTAAGCGTCGCTTTCAAACTATTCTTATCATGCTATCTAAACAGGAATCACAAGTTAGATAACAATCTAAGATCATTAAGTTTTGTGGAAAATATGAACACTGACTAGGCAATTACAAGTATGATCAACATCTTGTTCTTACCTAGGTTTTTACTTAGCCTTACCAACGTCCTTTGGTATTTACTACTTGTGAATACAAGATTATAACAATTAAGTGAAACTCTTCTATACTCTAGCCCCAGATCCTAGCAAGCTTACTAAATTGGCCACCTTAACAAAAATACAAAGAAAAATTCTCTATAAAGCAGTTAAGCAAAACACAATTACTAATAAAAAGGAAAATTAAATTCAATTAATTCATAAAACACATGTTCGAGGCTTCGAATCCACCCCTAACTAAGAGGAGTTTAGCTAGACATATTAATTATGTTCAAACAATAATCCATAATCAATAATCAAACTAAAATAGGTAAAGATATTAAAAGGAACGTTGTCGCTTGTGCGTGGTGGTAGAGAGAGGAATGTTGGGTGGGTGCAGATAACAGAGAGGAAGAGATGAACAAATCTCTTCCTTCCTTCTTCAATTTGCTCCTTCTTGGTTCTTTTCGATATCTGCTTCTACTGTGAACTTGAAGAGGGTCAACACATGATGAAGGCGAGAGATCGAGAGGGGGGTCAGATGGGTGTTGTGAAGGAGGACGATGGACTGTGGAAAGAAGATGGAAAAAGGGAATGTAGTTGTAAGTAGAAGGAGATGAAGAAAGGTCTGCAGTGGTGATGAGATAGTGACTAGGAGATCAGGCGAAGAACGTGGAGCTGATTGCGATGAACAATGGATGAGGATGGGTATGTGCGTGATTTTGGATTGGTTTAGGAGGCTGTGATTAGGATGCTATGGATTCAGAACAATGGAGAGGTGTGAAGGAGCTGTTGCTAGATTGAAAGCTGATGGCGAGATGGTGGGTGGATAGATGCTTGATGGACTGTTGCGAATAGGAGGGATCTGTGACGATGATTGATGACGGGTTCAGGACGACGGCAGTTGTGGGAGGATGCTTGGCTTGCTGCGGTAGTGGATTAGGAGGCTATGGATGGGGATGTTATTGCTAGATGGATTCTCTCCAGAACAAGGTATCATCCCTTTTATAATTGTTTTCTGCTTGGTTTCCTTGTTTGCTTGGTTTTCTTGTTTGTGTGATTTTCTTGTTCAATTAGTTGCCAATTTGCTTCACTTAGCTTCTATTTTAGAATCTTGTAAATAGAAACCTACACAAACACGAAAATAACAATTAGTATCATAATTAACAAGTAATAGCCAAAATATATATATATATAACTATGGTACTAAAAATAACCTAATTATGCCCCTATCAGCTATCACATCTTGCTTCCTCTTGCTTAGTCTACTACCCTGAAGCCACAAAAGCCACCGATTTTAGCATTTTTTTTATTGAAGCGTGAAGCCACTTTATTAAACAATTTTTTTTTTTTTTTTTTGCGTTTTTTTATCTTTCTTCTTCTTTTCATACTTTTTTCTTTCTCCTTATCTCTTTAGAGCTTCACGGCTAAATTAGAGGGCTTCAATAGAGCATGAATTGGAGATCTTGTTCGAGGTACGAATCTTCTCCAAATTTTCCATCATCATGACCTCGAAGAAAGAATCCACATCTATATATTGATTATCTATGCATTAAATTAATAATGTTGTTAATTTTTGTTTACTCAAGGTGTTTGATTATGGAATTAAAAAAGGTAGAGTAGTTCTTCGGAAGACATTGGTTTGAAGAATGGGGTTGCAGTAAATGGTAACAAACATTATAACATAGGAAGTAATATGAATACTTACATTGACTTGAGCGAATTTCTCTAAATCTAGTAGAAAAAATATAATACATATATTTAGAAGCTTAGATACGAGCAAAATGCATATATTTACATTTTTATATAATATTAAAATCATTTTTTATGGTCGTTTTACTTGCATAAGGCCATAGCTTAAAGCCAAGCAATCGCAAATCGCTTCGCATTCGCTTCACGCTTTGACTACCTTGGATTTTACAGAAAATTTTGAAAAGCTTCTTGAGTTCTTTTACCACACCCACTAATGGGCCAAGTGTCATCTCATCCTTGTAGATTCAAACACAACTCCGAAGAATGAACAAACCATTTGACTTGTCATCTCTCTTTTTGCAGGAAGAAGAAAGCAATAGGTGGGAAACATAATAAAGACAGTAAGGAGAATATCAACTCCTTTCTGGGATTCCAAATTTCAGACCGAGGAACATAAAAGTGTGGTAGATGGCAAGAATAGAAGAGGCTTGCATTATTTTCTTATAGTGCATTCAAAACTTGGACGCATGACGGTATCTTGAAAGATAATAAAATAGAGCTCCCCCCCCCGCCGTGTGAAGACTAGTTGTATTTGCTATCTACTTTTCGTTAACAAAAAATTGAGGGTCAGGAAATGGAAATTACGAGATAAAAGTGGCACCCTCCGAGTCGTACGTGTGTGAGTGATAAATGATTACATGACAATATTACTTATTGGATTTTGAACTGATTAACCTACATAGCTGACAATGACAACTACATGGAGATAGCATTAGTGTTTCCTTTTATGCTGATTCAATTATAGATTTTTGCACAAGTTGTGTGGAATGGTTATTTTTGAAATTAATGTAAAACAGACAAACAAACAAAGCATATGGACCCCTGCCCACATTGAAAACTTGAATGAAAACAACATGATGGTAGAGACTACGACCGAATTGACAAGTTAAGTAACTTGGAAGAGTCAAGTTTGCATGCTTTTGTCAAAGTTAGGTGTGAGATGGGTTCACCCTCTAGCCACAAGCATCTTGCTCAAACGCTCCTTAAATTAAGTTGGAACATAAAGTTTCTTTACCATAAAATCAACAAGGAGATTTACTTAAAATCATTATATTAACAAATAAATTTACTTCTTCTTTCTGTGTTCAACAGAAAATGAACATACATAATTGGGATCCTCTTCTGACACAGATTCTAGGAAATATTGATCAATATTATCCATTAACTCCAGCATGTTTTCTTGACAACAGATTTATTGATAAAGTTCTCCTACTGGTATCAAAGGTAAAATGTACATGATATGCCTTCGCTGCTTATCATTAAATACGTACTAATCAACAGAATCAGCTGGCCAAGTACCTGAACGGATTTGCATTGTATTTGCCTCTCTCCATATCATCCCGGGTGATCAAATCCTTGATCAGCTTCTTGATTGCCTTGAAATCAGTCTGCCAAACCAACATTTTATTCAAAATCATGTTTTAGTATTACTTATGTTCACCAGAGAGGAACAGTAAATTGCTGGAAAACACACCTTGCCAGCGTAGCTATCATAGAGATGCGGATGTTCATATTGTCAGTCATTTTTAACATCTTCCTGGAAATATTATTAGAAACTTGTGTTTTTCCACAGTTCTTGTAGGGTCAATGTGTTTTCATGACTTATCACTAATCTAAGCAAGCAGCTTGACACCTGGAAAAAATATCAAGTGCAGTGGCAAGCAAAAGTCAGCCCAAAATGAGAATACAAAGTGTATATCAAGTTATCAATAATGGAAGTTAGACTACCTTCTCAAGTCTTTCCACAATGGCTACATCACTAAATTCTAATCTCACCCTTTCAAGAATATGATGGCAATACGTGGATTGAGGCGGTTTTCAAGACATAATTCATACATGCATATTGTGCATAAAGAACTTAGCATACCATATATGTAGTTGGTGGAGCAAGTAATTTCATCAAGGTGGTGCAAAGTGACGAAACATTAAGTTATAAAATTTATTTGGATAAAATTTTGTTAAAATTTGATTCTGTATTATATGTTAATTGGAAAAGGTTGTTTGAAACTTTCAACCAAACTATTGTTAATGTGCTTCAAAAAATTAAACTAGTTCTAATATAAGATTAACTTCAGACATTTTAGGTAAGATCTACATCATATTTTGCAGAAAAATCATACTTAACTATATTACTGAGAACTTATTTGTTAAGGGACATCAGGGCTCAAATGTGGTAAGAAAGCACATGACCTAACATGGGGCTGAAAACTATTAGTAAAATTAGGGGTCAAGAATGGGCTTAAATGTATGGTAGACTTTTGAGAAGAGGGCCCCCTCTCAGCTGTATGTGGCTCTGCCCCTGTATATATGTGAATAATGTGCTGAAACCAGGATGAACAAGTGAAAATTACCAACATTATTGTTACTTGCCTGCCGCAACTTCTGTTTGCTTGATCAAGCCATGCCATCTGCAATACATGCTGCAATTGTGGGATTTTCAAGAAAATCCGAAACAACGCCTAGATGAAGCACATCAAAAGTAAACTGTTACATGACAAAGACAAAAAAGTAGAAAGCTACTCTTGACTTGTTGAAATATATCAAAACCAATGTTCAGACCACGAGTTTTCCAGAAATTGGCCTAAACATCCTTGAGATGTCCTGTTTAGCATGTTGCGAAAGGAACCTGTTTGTGCCTTGCATCTGTAACAGTGATAGGAAACATGGGCATCTCAAGTAACTTGTTGTCCCTAGAACCAAAAATTTCATTAAATTCCAGAAACAGAAACTTCTTACTGCTACAATCTAAGTAATGAGAAGTCATTTCCTTTTCTATTTTTATGCACTCCTCGTCCTGTAAAACAATACAGTCACCACCAATATCACTACCTGGATTGTTTGTGGCAAAGGATTACTTTCCACCTGTACTCTACATTTATCATGGTGAAATCAGAGCTTTCAAAACCCGTACTCTGTGAACATAGCTTATTAAAATGAACCATATGAATTTGCTCACTTCAAATGATCATGAATAACAGTAATTCACCAAATACTTAATTTTAACTATTTACCAGACTGCCACTTCTAAGAATTTATAGTGTTCAAACATCACAGGGTAACAATTAGAGCCCCATTCAAGTATACATTACCTTATTATACTTGGCGCAGATGTTAGGAACATTTGGTATGATTTTCCACCCATCAGAACCAAAGGTATAAAATCTTCTATTTCGTCCTCTTTGTCTTTGCTATTCAGTATTATGTGGATAACCTTGTGCTTGTAACTGATTGGGTCAAACCCAAAACCATGAAACTCGAAATACTCTAATGAAGTGTGTGGGATTGGACCTGAACAAAACAAACCATGGGAAGCACCCATTACGTCAAGTACCCTATCAATACCAGTGAACTGGAATTCGCGAACAGTAGTATAGTTTTATGGTTATCAAACACTTGATGATCAACAAGGTAGAAGGTTTTGGAGTGTAGATAGAAATAAGTAACCCAAGCATGTTGAATCTTAGCGAAACTATGGTTATGGATGATTTTGTACCAAACTTTAGAGACCCAACTGCATTTGAGAAAGTGATTTGATGGGTAGTTTTGACAAAATGTCGAGTGGGAGAGTTGAGAGAAAATCCCACTCATCTGGCTCCGTAATGTTGTCCATAGCCTCCATTGAAATCTGAAACGAAAGTGAATGAATCGTTGGAGTTTCATGAGATAAGCTTAACGACATTTGGTGGATCTAGGCGATTCCAACGTACGTCTAGGGAATTTGATTAAATAGGTTCATGGTTTTCATTTGGTGGATCTAGGTGATTTCATCACTCCTCTCTTTTTTCTCGCAATCATTATTAATGTTATGTGATTCCCTTGAATTTTGGATTTCTTCAATGTTTTTTTTTTGTGATAGGGATGGAGAAATATAAAATCAAGTGATGCAGAAGAATATACTTCATTCCTTTCGCGCATGGTGACCCTGCATCTCACATCGTCATAATTTGAATCCTAAAAAATTTGCTCTCATAAGTTTGCAGACCCACACGTGCTTAGCATGCGAATTTTTACTTGAGTGGATAGCTGCTCTGAACTCGGGCTGCTTAAAAAAATAATAAAAAAACTACTTTGATATTACATTTTATTTCACATAGCCACGAAAATTTTACTACTTGCTCATGACTAGGAAGCGTGTTAAACTTGGAGACACCAAATAGCCGTGGCGAGCTCTACGTTGCTAAATGAGCGTTTTGGTGTATATTGTATAGATATCATTGTTATCTTTCCTATTTTCTTCACAACATATTACAATAATGACATTTTTGATTATTTGTTACACAGAGGCAAAGCAGCTCCAGAAGTTTCTCAACTTCATAATTTTTCACGGGTTTTTACTACGTTTGTTTGAGTCACTAATAATAAAGCTGACATATTGCAACACGTGGGATGATGTTACTAATAATTTTCAGTTATTTAAATAAGAAAATAGTTTTTTATAAGGAAAATTCTTAATGCAACAATCGTTTTTGCTATATGGTACAACGATAAATAAGGACGACAACATCAAATGTGGACCACATGTTCATGTTTTAAAATGGGTAACTGGTTTATTTTATTTTATTTAGGGGTGGGCAAAAATCGATTTAAATTCGGTTAACCAACCGAACCGAAATATGAGTAAAAAGAAAATAATTTAAACCGAACCGAATCGATTATAAACGGTTCAAAATCGGTTTGCGGTTTTGAACCGACCGATTTATAACCGAACCGACCGATTTATAACCGAACCGACCAATTAATTAAATATATATAAATAACTAAATAAAAAGTAGGTGTCAATACTTGATTAGTGCAACAAATGCATTGCAATACACCCTGTTGCACTAAATCACCCCATTCTCTCAAAGTTTTCAATTTTGGGCTAAAAATTGAGTCTATAAAAAAATTGGACCTGTAAAAAAATTGGACATGTTTTAATGAAAGTCTTTCAAATGCTTGAGCCTGAAATTTTGGTCCAACCGAACCGAACCGATCCGAAATTCGGTTCAACCGAATTCATCGGTTTACAAATACAAAATTCGGTTTCAGTTTGGGTTTTGGACAAACCGAATTAAATCGGTTCGAAATCGGTTTGGGGCTCAAAACCGAACCGAACCGACATTGCCCACCCCTAATTTTATTTCTACTTGACCCTATAAGACAATTTTACCCCTATTACTTTTAGCCCCTATCTTTTCTAAGGAGTTTGTTCACTGATCACTCACAACTAAAGGAGTTTGTCTTATGATCTCCTCTGATTTGTTGGATCATATCTAGGATTGGCAATAGAGTGGATTACACAAATATCTGCCTTGCCTCGAATGGTCGGATTTGGGTTTGTCTCAACGAATTTCGAGGTTGATTTGAGAATGAAAATTTTATCCGACACGAATTCGTGACAAATACAGATTTGGCCATATCCATCTTGCGAATATTCGTTTACATAAATTATTACTCAAATACCCTTATAACCTAAAATCCTTACATCTGATCCTTAATTCCCAACTCTCCAGTTCCTTGTCTTCTCTCCATCGCATCACACAGAATCACAGCAAATCCCTCGCCTCTGTTGTTCCACGCCTCCACCAGGACCACCACCATCATTGTCTTCTTCGCTGCCCACCGTCGTCTCCTCCTTTGACTGCATGTGATCCGCTCCTGCGTGTCTTTTTATGGTCTAAATGGAGGTTTGTTTTGATTCAGTAGATGTGGCGTTTATTTAACCCACCGACATGGTAAAAGTGGTTGTTGGCTAGTATGGGTTTTGGTAAGCAAAATTTCTTGATTTTCTTCAAAAAATGAAAGATTCCTTTGAAAAGAAAAATTCCAAAATTTGTGCAAACCTTGTGAGTGTTTAGTAAGGTAATTATACTTTACCAAACTATTTGAGTTTAGTAAGTGATTGGGACATATTGTGAGCAATCGTTATGGTTAGGTAACAACTGAAATTTGGATTACCAGATACAAGGTTGAGTGTGCTTAAAAAACCAAAAGGAGATTCAGACACCATATTAATCTTTTTAACCATTATGGGCGGGGCGGGGATCCTTTATCCACTAGAAAAACCACAGGAAATAAACAGTTAATCGAGGAGGGGTAGATAGCCGTCACCCTTTACGGAGCGGGGATTTTTTTTTTAAATACTCGATTAATTGATGCGGATTCGGAGATTCGCGATCCCTGGTGAGGCAGGGATTGATTTGCCCAAATCCGCCCAATCTGCCTCGTCGTCATCCCTATTCGTCTCCCCCACCTCTGAAGCCTTAAAATAATCTTCCTCAACATCTCTCGTGGAACTCACGAGCCCCTATTCAACTCCCATCTTGAACTAGAGGCTATCCTTCTAACCCATTCAACTTCGACCAAAGTGGTTATTTACAACTAGTTTGTATTGTGAATTTTGATTACAAACCTTCAATTTTGTGTTTCGATTCACTACTTTGGCTTCTTTCCTTTTAATGTTTTTCGTTCAACTATGATTTAGCCACTATTTTCTCATTGTGAAGCCTTCTATATCTCGCATACCACAAAAAAAAATTAGGACTTGCTTCCATATCGATTCAAAACATGTGAACCATTTACTTTAGCAATACCAATACGTAAGGCAGTTCATTTTTTGGGGTTTTCCGCTTTGCATCACACCCCAACCCAACCCTACAATACCACATCTCAAACATAGTGATCCCAAAGAGTCGAAATATGTCACAACCATCAGCTAGCAAAATGCTTAAAACGACCAGCCTGATTAAAAAAAAATTGAAATATCGAACTAACTTAAAGCTTGACTTATAGTAATAAAAATATAGGTAAAATATCAAGACAACTATTGTCCCCAAAGCGACTACATATTTACATAAGTACAACCATTATTGTATTCATGTCCAAAACTTACTACAACATATGTGCATGAACAATCATTTCTAAAAGTCATAGCAACTACATGTATGCAATCTAATAAAGGAACCGACATAAAATAACAAAGAATGAATAACAAATCAGCTCGACCTGCTACAAAAGCTACAAAATTATGCGATCTACATTTTGTCAAGATTACACCCACATGCCACAGAAAAACAATGTGGGTCGGCTAACATTGGTATGAGTAGACCGAATACAAATAAAACTAACATATTATTATAAGATGTCATGAGCTTGACTAGGTAATATAAATCATAAACAAACTTGAGTGCAACTAACAAATGAGTTGAGAAATCCAATATGATAAAGGGTCTTAACCATGATTTCTAAGTTCTCCAATAAAACGCCATGTCTTTATGGGCCATGATACTAAATTTCATTTCACTCCCATACCAGTTATAGACCATAATTAACATTATTGAAGGTATTTACTAAGCATGTGAACCTACTCGTGAATTTGTGTAGATCATCACCTTCATAGCTACATATACAGATACTCTTAAACTAGCATATATACAAAAACTAGAAAAATAACACATGTCAATTGTACTCTAAAGCGATGGTTTGGTTTTCCCATCTTGGTGAGTATATCACATTTTGTTAATGCACAATAGTTCATTTCTCTATATAGTTATGCATCACGAAGACTAATTTAATTTATACTAGTTAATAAATCAAGGAAACTAGTAGAATCCATGTTAAATAAGAAATTCACTACAAAAAAGTATAGTATGAGCACGACCATAAGAAACTTATTATATTACCTCAAAAATGGGATTGATATATCTCAAGGTAAGCCATGTACCTGCATAAATAGTTAGTGGGCTTACCTCCCTTTCGACATGTTATAGACAAATATAGTAATAATTGCAAGTTAGTGGGATAAATGTAGCATGAGCCTATCATATATTTTTCCGTAATCGCATGTTTGGTCGTTCTGTCAAACATGTCTCACCCTAACATGCTCCAGACACACATTGATACCACTCCGGAAGTGTATGTTTCCATGTAGGGTGCCCCCTCAAAGACATGCATGTCGCTATAAAAGACCGGTTGTGTGGGCATTAAATCCTCACTCATAGGGCGCATGGGGGAAGCTTTTGACCAAATAGTACCCTAAACATCCTCAACACTAGGGCAGTAATCAACATCGACTATCAGCAAAAGTTTATTTCTTGGATGTGGGGGATCAACTACATTCTCAAAGCCATGTGGAAATTTCTACTAAAGTTTCGTCGTATTTGTGAGAAAATATAACATAAAATGATACAAGTTAAATATTTCATAAGTCTACAAATACAATTCTTGCAATAATCAAGAACCGTTAAGAAGTGTCATATCTTCGCAAATGTCATCAGGTTTCCATCGACCAATCATAAGTGACATATTTTCAGATATACCCAAAACATATATAATCACAATACTACTTCATCTCATTTTATATATCATTTCATAAGCAATCAACTCATAATCATCATTTTATAAGATTCATCATTTCAGAAATATTTTATAACCAGTATTTCAAAAACAAAAAGTTTATATTGACCATAATGAATCATATTTGCAATCTAACCCATCAAACTCCCTAAGCTCATTCATTATCATATCTCCCTTACGTATGACGTTCATATACATTAACAATTCACATTTACCATTTAACAATTTAAAATCACACTAACTCAGCCGTTATTACCTACTGAACTACATGAACTTTTCAAACTTGCCACCAAACCTGAAACTCATACCCAATGCACAACGAAACAATGTATTCATAAATCAATCACCAAACACTACTCCTAAGTAATGGAATATAACATTAGCAACCAAAATAATAATAATAAACTATAATGTGATGGGAATCGAACACACGTGGGCTATTTGACAAAAACCCAAATCAAAGGACCACATGCTAAATTTAGTGTAGGATTGCTCAGTTAATCAAAATGCAAACTAAATCTCCTAGTCTCTATAAAAATCCTAAGGCCAAGATACAACCCTATGTCATTTCATTTCAAACCATTTAACCAAACAGATTAAAAATCTGAACTTACTAGGTTTCCTTAACCAATAGAAATTCACCAATATAATCATCATACATTCTTAACTTCCTATTGCTTAAGAACATATAAATTGATTGTCAAAGCCAAAATATAAGCTAATATGACAATTAAGCAGTTAGCAAACCATCTAACAAACCCAATAAGACTCCTAAAAAATAAGAGAATATAAAAATAATAGTTACTATGTGTGAATCAATTCCTAGTTGGCTATCTAATAACCAGAGACCAAAACAAACAGTCTAAAGTCATGATTTAGATTAAAAGGGGTTCGGTGAACCCAACACCTGGTTCTAAAACATGACAATGCAAAGTCTTTCTTCTACTCAGTTAATTACCACTTCATTCCAAACACACTACCATTTGCATTAAATGCTAGAAATTATATAAACTCCTAAATAATACAACCAATCTTATTATATATATGAATTTCCACTAATCATTTATATTTATAAACCAACTGAAAAATATAATCCCTTTGTGCTGACAGCAGTTCAAAAATACAACAATTTGAACTGCAATTGACTACTATGCAAACACCTAATTTGTTCATATAATATGATAGAATACATCTAACCACCGACCCATGAGATTTGAATTAAAATCATCCCCAAAATATGCAATTTAACCAGAATTTTCAACTTCACAAACAGAGGACATAGTGAATTCATGATGGATGCACAAATACATCAAACAACCCAAGCTGCAATTCAAAATACACCTTAATTTCAGTTATAAAAACCTAAATACACCCTAATTTCAAATATGAAGACCTGCAATAATGAAATTAAAGATGTCAAAACCCAACTACATCACATTCCACCATGAATTATCAAGGGAAAAACCATAAATTCAAACATACAAGCTTGATGAAAGTAAAAACTCACAAAACCAAAGTACATGAAATCCTACTCACATATTCCTAGCTGAAAACCATGCACCTAAATTGAAGTCCTAAGCTTCCCTCGCAAAACCCCACGAAATTGACTTTGATTTATCTTAGCTTCACTTCAAAATTTACATATAATAGTTGGAACAAATCAATACCACCTTAATCAACAACTTACAGCTCTCTCAACTCCTCAAAGTAACCTCATATCACCATACTTCACCTACGCTCTTAAATCCTTGTTCAACCAAGTTCGAGATTGCTAAGATCCCCTTGAAACACTCTCAAGAATTTCGATTGGACTATCCAGCTCTCCCTACTTTCGAAACATGAACAAGAAAAGTGAGGATCAAATGGGACTAGTAGTTTCTATACACCCCCATATGGTGTTTCTTAGCATGTTAGGCTAATAAAGGCCAAATGGGACCAAAAACAATTGCGGCAATAAATATATAATCTTGAAGAAAAGAATATGACTAGTCCAAGTGTACCCAAATTCATAGAATTTATCAAGGTCACTAAAACTAAAATGGATCCCACAACTTGCACGAAACCAAAAAATTTCTGAATGCTCGGAGAATACAACAGACACCCTCAAGGCCTAACAAATTACCAAACTCTAGAAATTAAGTTTCTTAGCTATGTGCCAGAGACACCTCGAGTCTCACACCAAAAGCTAGATGTCTACTTGCACATGCATAACAAAATGGACTGCTAATCAAACAAACCAATTATTGATCCATTATATTTCATCGTATCCTGTGTTATATTTGATCGAATGAGAAATTTGTGTTTTACACTAGAATTTGAATGCTATTGCAATTCATATATTTGTTAATGCTGCAATAATGAATTGATTGGAAGAGTTGCATTATTTCCAATTTTCACACCAAATTTTGTTTTGTTTTGTTTTGGGTTGTGCTAATAAATTTTTGGATTTGAACAATGAACATAAAAAAAATTGATAATCTCAATGATCATTTATTTCACCATAGTTATGATTTAAATAAAATGGCCCAAGCAGTTAGATTACTATGGGCCGATTCAGTGTCACGTGCAAATTATTGTTGCTTCAGTGGCTGTTATTTTTTGGTGTGACATATTGATCAAATCAATATAGAATGACCTTTGTTATTTTTATTGGAAATATAAATTAGTGAAAATAGAAATATGTGGTTTTTTACCACATGAGGATTTTGAATATTCTAGAAATTCGTGCAATTTTGGGAAACCAAATTTTTTCTAAATTTTCAATTCCTAGAGTTTGGTGTTTCTAAATCCTTTAGAATACGAATTTCTAGATCTTCTAGAAGATAAAATTATTTAAAAAACAATTTCCTTTTGAGTTGGTTTCCAATTCAAATTATTGAGAGTGTAAGCCAAGTAATTCCACCACAAGCTTAGCTCCTTCTCCTATAATAGAACCCAGTATTGAATGCTTATAGCGTCCAGAAGTTGTATTTAGAAATTAGATCCAGAAGTTTTTGGAGTGAGAATAGTGTGTAGCGTCTTCAACACATTTACGTGATGTCTTAGGCGTGTCTTGAGCAAACAAACAGTTGCGCGCTTTGTGTAGTCGTTTCAAGTATTGTAAAATTTATCTTGTTTATTTTGTAGACACAAGCAATTTTGCCGACCCATGTTAAATCGATATGTGTTTGTTGTTTACTTTGCATTGCTTTGCATGGATCATGGATTGGTGTTATTTTCTACAACTCTCAATTGTATCTCATTTAGTTATGCTTCTGTGAAGCGAAACAAATTGATATCAGGGCTCTTAGTGTTCATTTGGAGATGTGTAACTAGTTGTTGGTGTTTGAAGGTGCTAAAGAACATGGTCGACGCTTCAAGTTCAAATTCCAAGGTGGTTACCACTACAAATGGAGAGTTCAATGTCGAAAAGCTCAATAGAGGAATAATTTTAGCATGTGGGAATGCATAGTCCTGGAAGGGCTAGCAAAAAAAATTTTGAAGGATGTTTTGGGTGACAAGCTGGAGAAGATGACGAATGCGGATTGGAACAAGCTTAATCAGCAAACATGTGGATCTATACGGCTATGTCTAGCGAAAAAATAAAAGTATTTCGTGATTAAGGAAATTTTGGCTAAAGCTCTATGAAGAAAGTCGGATGACAACTATATGATGAAGAATATACAGAACAAGTTATCCTTAATCAAGAAATTGTTCTGGAAGAATATGAGACATGATATCACATTGTTTGAGCACGTAGATGAGTTCAACAGACTCATTGTCAACCTATTGAATCTAGAATATATTATTCCAGAGAATTATATGACTTTGTGCCTTTTAAATTCCCTTCTAAGAGAATGAAAACTTCTTGTTACAACATTGTTGAAGGGAAAGAAAAAGTTATGATGAGGTTGCTATTGCATTGGTGAATTGTGTGTATAGGATGGTGGATCTCAAAATCCACAGGGATGAGATATCTTAAGTATTGGTTGGAATGGGAATATCTGAATTCTAGTAAGTTGCAGCTGAAAGAAAAATGTATAGATACAAGGTTTTTGCTAGATGATGTATGTGTTTATTGACATTAGAAGGGTTATTAGAAGATTGATTGTGAGAATTGAAAGCTTATATGAAAAAAAAATAAGAAGTCAGATGTGAATGTGGTGCACGAGTTTGATTCAAATGAGCATGATATATTTGCTTTGACAGGTTCAACATTGGTGAGTCCTACTGAAGAATAAATTTTTTATTTAGGTTCTACCTATCACATATGTCATTGTATGAACTATTTATCTATCTTTAGAGAGATTGATGGTGGACATATGCAATTTTGTCAAACCATGTTAAATTGGTACATGTTTATTGTTCACTTTGATTTGCTTGTTTGGATTGTGTATTACTGTTACTTTCTACAACAACTATAAGTTGTGTTTCACTTGATTATGCTTTCACGAGGCGCAACACATACATGTTGTACTTGTCCTAATTTACATTAAAATTTTTAAGATTAATTCAACAAAAATTGTTCCAAGTTACTAACATGTCAATATAAAGTCACTAACAGATTAATAAAAAGTTTCATGCAGTTTTTTCGCAAAATGAATTTGGATTAATATCTTGTTTTTTTATTACACGCTCAAGTATAAATGATAATTGCATTGATGGTTTGATTGTGGATAAGACCGTATGCAACAAGGTATCGAAGAAGAACAATAAAATCCGTAACGTTTTCACATTGCATTTTGAGCAATGTTATGATGACGAACTTGGAAAGTATTTCCATTCAGTATAATGCCTTATGGGCACATTTGTAACTTTTTAATCGGGACAAGTATTGGAAAACTTCTTGTAGTTGATATGGCTAATTGGTGAATCAACAACTTTGTTTGTAACAATATCAAAAATAAGTCAACCATTTTAAATTGTATTGATTTAGACATTTTGAAAAAACAATATTGTAGTCTTGTCAATCTTTTAGCGCCTCCAATCTTTGTAGCATTAACTCCTCAAACCAAGGAAATAAGCAACGAAGAAAGAAGAAATGTTATAAAGAAGAAGAAAGGTTAGAAAGAATGAGAATATATAACACTGAAAGAGGGGATAGAGAGAAAATGAAGAGTTAATGAATAAGTTTAGTATCTCCATCCTCCTCTATTTAGTGTTCTTGAACTAAAAAAAGAAGACAAATAAGAAAGGGTTGAAGGAGAAGAATATTGAAAAAGGTGTAGAAAATGAGTGGAAAATTTGAAAGGGAAGGAAATGAATAACTCAATATATCACTTTTCAATACTTAGACTCTCCATTGTTCATTCTTCCAGAATGTCACTAACAACCAAAAGCTAAGCTTTCACCACTTCTTCTCCAAATTCTTCCTCCTTATTCTATGTTGCAATCGATCTATTGTATTGCCTATCAATCAATCAACTACTTTGATGAGTTCTTATCGACAAAGCTTCCAATCAATCAAACTAATCGTGTCTTTGGTTTATTGTACAGATCTCAAGCAATCTAATGTTAATATTCATTTTTCTTTTTCTTGAGGGTATATTTGATTGTGTTCAATGTTTTTTCACAGACACTATATTGATCAGTTCATTCAATTGATCGACTAATGAAGCAATCATGAAGGTAATATTGTGTTTTATTTTTTTGGGATTCTTTTTGTTGAAAATATCTCTAATTCAATCTTATATCTTAATTTTATAGAGACCCAATTGCTTGTTTGGTTCAGTTGATCAACTGATTAAGCAATCGACAGGGAGGTAATGTGGATTTTCACATCTAGCTAAACTATTTTTTTTTAATTATTTCTAGTTATTTTGTTAAAATCGAAATTGATTGAACCTATTTCTACAATTGGCTTTCCACTAAACCATTCATCACACCTTCACACACTTTCTAGGTGCCAATATTGTTTGTAATGCATTCAAAGTGTTTGATTATATCATAAACAAATGTTTATGATTTGAGTTGTAATGCTATGTATTGGGAGTCTTTATATTAATATTCATTAATATATTACACATAATTTACTACTTGATGGTCAAATGTTTTGTGAAATATAAGATGAGTTTACAAGAAATAATTTGAAATTTCTTCACTATACACCAAACCATACTACTATACCACCACGATAAAAATCATAATATTTTCTTCTTTAATTATTTGACAAAAATTACTATTAAATATGGGATCACAAGAAGAAGAAAAAAAGAGCTCAAATATAGACCCACAGAGAAATTTAGAAGATGGAGAGAAAGTCGAATGTGTGAGAAGTGATTTTTTTTTTTTTAAAAAAAACTTTAATTATTTTTTTGTTAATACTGCACCATTTCTTATTGGTAATTAACTTGAGATCGTGATAGTAAAATAACATTTTATATTAAATAAATCTTGCATAACGTTGTTATGAAATGATTTTTTTTGTTTGATATTGATTATGTTGTTATGTTATGATATTTGTTTAGGTTTTTTTTAGTTTGACTCTCATAAGTTTAAGCTTAATTATGTCTAATACTCATTTTGAAAACTAAGTTTAACTCCAGAACTAACGTTAACTATCCTAGTCAACAATAGTCAAATATGTTGACTTTTTGTAACTATTCAATTTCTATAAAATTCAGAAATACCTTTACTCAAGTTGTACATGCAAGACACATGTTGGGTCTAAAGTAATAAAAAAATTTATCCAACTACTGAAGATCACTTTACAAATCATGAGGACATTTAACAACTTACCCTCGTCTCCTTCACTCTCATTAAACCAAGCCAAAATCTGTAACTCCAGCAACATATTTGTAGTACCCACTTTAGCACAACTCCTAAATACAACAAAATTTCTAAATTAGAAGGGATTGATTTGGGTTTCAATTCACTCATCACTCCCATTGAAAACCACCTAGTAACAATGGAGTATTTTTCTTTCCTTGCACAAATTTTCATTTTCAAGCTTAGGAGTTAAACTAAGACCTTCATTAATGAAGAGATACCTTCTTCTTCTTCCCTTCAAATCTGTACCTTTTCGTACATAAGTTTTGTTAGCTTTCCATTGAAAAAAACCCAAGGCCGCATTCAAATTGGTTCCTTCTCGCTTGCAAGTAAGGTGGGTCTTCAGTGTTTCTAGGTATTCTTGGATTTGTCAAAAGGTTGCAGTTTTACTATAATAATCATGGGTTTGAAACTAAATGTTAAGTGGGTTTCTCATTTTGTTGAATAATCATTGGTTTGAACCTAAATGTTGAATGGGTTTCTCGTTTTGTTGCATTTTGTTCCTTGAATTTGTGTTAAAGATCGTTCTTTGAGTTTAAGGTGAGTATATGCTCAATGGAGTCAATTTAAGAGACTTTGGTTTTTGTTAATTTGATCTTTCTTTACTTAATTGAAACTAGTAAGGTTAGTGATCAAACTCTAGTTCAAGTAGTTGATTTTAGGTGATGTAGGGAGTTTTTCTATATTAATTTGGACCAAGCCATTGGTTTGGGAATTGGTGGAGTTGCAGGTTTTGGGTTGGTTTGATTATAGGCTAAAAGAGATGATGGTAAGTTGTTGGATGTCATCGTGATATGTGAAAAAATTTGTGGCCCTTAGATGAACCGTGTTGTTACTTTAGATCCAACATGTGCAATTTGAGACTTTGAGTACAAGGTATTTGTGAATTTTACTAAAATTGAACAATCATGAAAACTCAATGTATTTACTGTTATTGACTAGGACAATCAACATTAGTCTGATGTAAGACTCAATTAGTTTTTAAAATGAGTATTAAACTCAATTAGGCATAAACCAATGGGGACTAAACTAAAAAAAACATATTTGTTTCATTTCACATTGTAGGTAACTTTCAATGTCATGTTAAATGCGAGGTATTCACCACATAGATTTCTTAAAGTGGTCGAATCTCTGATACTCTTCCACAAAGGAAATGGCTACAAGTGATTGGGGGCCCCCTTTCCTTAAAATATAAGAAGTCGATACGAGGATTATTTAGATAGTTCTCGTCAAACTTAATATTAAACATTTTGCATTCAAGTTGAGGAGAAAAATATAGTTGTTCACCCCAAAGCTCTTCAGTGTGTATGGGATCTCTGCTCATGAGGAAGACATTCGCAAGAAAATTAAAAAAGTATCAAAGAAATTTAGATCATGAAGAAAAACTAAATCTTAAACATTTTCATAAAATTTTAAGGGATTGTGATGTCAATGTGAATTAATTCAAGGGTGTTCTTGTTGCATGCATTGGGATCATTATTGTGCCCAACATCATCTCAAGATCTAAACTCAAAATTTCTTGTATTTTTGGTAGATGTAGTTGTAATTTTTCAATTCAATCTAGGCAATATCATATGTGATTTGTTGCACAAGTCAGTGTTAAATTATAAAAAACAACTTGGATACATATGTTGGTGGTTGCCTTTTATTTCTTTATTATATTTTATTTAAACGAGTATTAATATAAGCATGAATGTTTTGCAATGGTAGATATTATTCTTTGAGTATGTTGTAGATGACTTAATAAGAAAAAAAATATTATCAAGTCAGACCAAAAGTTATCGTCTTCAGTCGTAACTGACTAAACTTAGGTCAAGTTCGGCGACCATTGTCTGTGGTTGGACAATGATCCCTGGCAAGTCATCACGATTAGGCGTCGAGAGCACTGATTAGATTCCCACTTTCTAAGCCATTTTTATCCGCACTTGGCGGACTACGATCTTAGACCGGACCAGATTTTATCGTCACAGTCGGAACTAACTAAACTTTGGTCGATTTCGGCGACCATTGTTTATAGTTGGACAATGATCCCCGGCAAGCCATCTTGATCAGGCGTTAAAAGCGCTGACTAAGTTTCCACTTTCTAAGCCATCTTCATCCATGATTGGCGAACTACGATCATAGAGCTGACAAGAAGTTATCATCATTAGTTGGAACTAACTAAACTTTGGCAGGGTTCGGCGATCATTGTCTATAGTTAGACAATGATCCCTAGCAAGCCATCTTGATCAGGCGTTAAGAGCACTGACTAACTCTCACTTTCTAAGCCATCTTCATTCGCGCTTGGCGAACTACGGTCTTAGGGTGGACCAAAAGTTATCGTCGTCAGTCGGAACTGACTAAACTTTGGTCGAGTTCGGTGATTATTATATGTAGTTGGACAATGATCATTGGAAAGTCATCTTGATCGGTCGTTAAGAGCACTGACTAGGCTCCCACTTTCTAAGTCATCTTCATTCGCGTTTGGCGAACTACGGTCTTAGAGAAGACCAAAAGCTATCATCATTAGCCGTAGCTGACTAAACTTTGGTCGGGTTCGGCGATCATTATCCTTAGATGGACAATGATCCCTGGCAAGCCATCTTGATCAGGCGTTAAGAGTGCAGACTAAGCTCCCACTTTCTAAGCCATCTTCATCCGCGCTTGGTGAACTATGGTCTTAGAGCGGATTAGAAGCTATCGTCGTCACTACAAGAAAACAATAATTTAGCGATGGGGGCTAAAGGTATTTAGCGACGGTTCTGACTGTCGCTAAATAATACAGCGACACTTGGGCAACCGTCGCTAATAAAGGCATCACTAGGTCATTCAACAACAGTTTTAAGCAACCGCTGGCATAACTGTCGCTATATAGTATATAGCGACGGTTTAATGTAACGACGTTTATAACCGTCGCTAAATACAATATAACGACGGTTACAAACTGTCGACAAAATTCAATGAACAATCCAACTTTTTGCCTTTTAGCGACGAGCAACCGCCGCTAAATTCACTTTGATAATTCAAATTTTTTTACCATATAAAAATCACATTTTTCAACCTGTAGTGTTTTCTTTTCATTGGGTGCAGATAATCTATCCAACATATGCACTACAACTTTTAGACTCAAATATAAACAACGACACTAAACTAAACTCATATGATACCATCATCATAAATTAAGGGGAACTTTAATTTCATTTCAAAATCAATATTATACATGGTTCAGAAGAAAAATACAAATTAAAATTGTTACAAATTGTCAATGCTTACATCTAACAACCAAAACCAAAGTTGTACAATGGTTGCTCAGGGGCGTTGTCTACAGGGCCTCACTGACCTTGAGCTCTTCAGTAAGCTGCTGGCCAAGATTAAGCTATCTGAGTTTAGTCTTAAGATTGCTCATCAGAAAGGCCTGGATTAAGCTATCTGAGTTTAGTCTTAAGATTAAGCTATCTGACAATTTACAAACAATTATATGTCAAGTGGCAGCCAAAAAACTGTTAAAGCAAAAAACAAGAAATAAATAACTGATCTAAATAGAACACCAATTCCAAGAAACTCAAGGCATGGACAGAATCAAATTTTCTTAGTCAATATCATTCCTTGTCATCTCCTTCACTGATCAATGGAAAAAAAAATTCATAGTTGAAAACATTTCAAATGAAAAGGACAAACTAAGATGACTTACTTTGCCAATTGGATCAATTGACAGTTGAGGACGGGATAGCAAATCCTAGGACGGGATGGCAAATCTACACCTGCTGATGTCCCTGCCATATCAACAAAAAGTAAAAAAACAGTGACGCTTTGAGTTAGTCTTTAGGCAAAAATCCTATTGTAAACTAGATGTGTGCTAAGTTTGAACTTTATAGGACGTATGGATTGAATATGTAACACAAATCTTAATCAAGCATGAAAGTTGTACTAGCAATCTTTACCATTGTCAATTGAATCACTCAAATTTATGCCAAGAAAATGATTCTTTTTTCTTTTCTTTTCTTTTCTTTTCTTTTCTTTTCTTTTTTTCATGAATTGCTAGAAAATAAATTGATACACCCATAAATAATAATAAAAATATATAAATTTTTTTTGACACCATACACCCAAATATGAATTAGAATTCCAAGCAAAAGGGAGCCAACAAAGATGATAACAGAAAAACTGAAATGAAACAACATCAAAATAACAAGTTCATAATAAAAAATCTCCATTCAGTCAAAAAACAAAAGGCTTCCTACAATCGTCATGGTTCAACAACTTTCAGAGCAAACAAATCAGGTAAAAAAGATATATTAACCCTCAAAGTGCACTATTTCTTAAAGGCAATTTGTTTAAAATGTCAACTCACAGATATTAAAACACGTCCAAATCTTCCATATGCAGCTTCTCCAATATCAGGGTAGCTCGTGATGCCTTTTTTGCTTTCAAAACAGTATTTCAGGAGGACACCGGTGTAACAACAAACAACTGCAAAAAGGCCTAAGAGTGCCAAACTAACCCAACAAGCCTCTTTCACTGTATAAGGTGTTGAGAGAAGCCCAACTCCAGTTAATACATTTACCCCTGTTAATAACAATTGAATGGTATGAAGAGACACGATAGTAATCCAACATGATAGAAAATTACAAATGGAAAGGGCATAGTAAGAAGCATATTCATTGTAAATCTCCAAAAATTGAGTATTATGACTGGTTACACTGAAGTTTCATAAACTCTTATTTGTATGACATAAAGAACCAGATTAACAATACTAAAGAACTATATTTAGTGTAGCTTACCATTGAAAACAGTCTGAGTAAAACTACACCTATAAGTAATGTATCCTTCCCCTACTACTTCTTCGTGCAAGGGAGGTTTATCTTCTCCTAGTGCCCATGATGTTAGTCTGCTGAAAACTAGTCTTGAATCTTGTTTTGAAAGTACACTCCCATGCTCAGACAACAATGCTTGACTCGCCTCTACATCCTGATTCTGACTTAGAACACTTAAATGTCGAAGACTAGGTACACGAAGAATGTTTGCTGAGTTTGGCGATGCAGTAATTGTGAGAGAACCAATTGTTTCCCTGGCAGAAAAAAGGAATGTATGAAAAGAACAGAACACCTAGTGAACATTCTAGACTACAAAACTACAAATGGAAAAATAGAGGAAAACATGTGGAAAACATGTGACTCCAATAAATCTCTTTTCAGATTAAGGAAAGAAAAGAAATTGCATAGTGGAGAGAAGGACCTTCACAGACTGATGGTCTTGAAGCTTAGGCAGTTTCAAGGGGAATTGGGATAAACCAAGGCTGACCCCCACCCCCAAAAAAGAGAATAAAATGAAACACTTAAAAGAACTTTCTTTGAGCATATACCTTACTCATCTTACGGCCTATCTGTAATAGCAATTTCAAGTGAAACATTGTCTTTGCCTAGGAAACAAATGAAATCAACTAGTAGTTGACTTTCTACATGAAAGTTAAGGTTCATAGGAGAACCTAGCACGTGCTTTCTCTCATGGGAGAACCTAAGTAGTATCATAAAACCCATAGATTGCATCAATAAATGTCTCAACATAATCAGACATCATTAGATTCCCATGTAGAGAACAATCAAGAGACTGAACCATGTCCAATACAAAAACAAAAACCAAGAATGTTGAAAATCTATCAAAGAACAACCATATTAAAATATTGACTACATGTTCAGGAATTAGGACAAAAGACTAAAAGAAAATCCACAATGTAAGGGTTTATCATTGAGAAACCAGAAAACTGAAGTCAAATAAGGATGACTCAAAACAATATTCAATTATAAAAAGAATGCGAAACATATTTACTATATCTTCAAATTTTTTTCAACTAAAAAATTGAATGCATCCCTACCATTTCCTCCCTGGCTATAGAACACAAACGATATAAGTTGTTACATTATGACAACAGAAAAACCCACTTCCCATCAAAACCCAAACACATCCCAAAACAACTATCAATTCCAATATAGTTGTGCTTTTTGGCTGCAGAAAGTTGTATAAATAGGAAACAGTAGCAGAGTAAAATAGAAATCCAACCTGTTGTGAGGACAAAAAGCTTTGAACCAATTGCCTGCTCTGTTATATCCTCCGGGGTTAGTCATCCGTCATAGCAGTTAATGCAAAAGAAACAAACTGATGTTCATCATTAGAACCGCTGCTGAGATTCTATAAGCAATGCATTAAGCATTATTTGAATGGCAGCTTCATAAACAGCTTCATCATAATGCATCCCATCAATTGTACACCTATCCCCACAGTTTCGGCTCAATGACTTGATATCCAGTAAAAGTAACGGTCCACCAGATTGACGTACAAGCTTACTTTCTTCAAGTGCTCTATCATACGCATCTTGCACCAGACCACTCATCTTCTCCCTCTTCTCCTTTGTATTCAAAATCGAGTTTATCAATATAGGCAGCCCAAGCCAAAACATGTGAGGAGATCTCATCGTAAATGCAGAACCTTTTACAGGCTCTCCATTATCAAACTGTGCAGAAACTGGCATCAATGACATCAATGAATGCCTTACTAAAGCAAGCGAAAGATTGTAATCTGATGAATCCGTCACATGAAGCATATGCCATAACCCAGAACCCATTACAAAGACATCTAGATACCTCTGCTTTCGCTTCATTTCCTTGAACAAATCAGTAAAATTTTCCATAAAAGGTGCTCATACGAAATCCAATTTCACCCCAATCTCGTCAATTACAGTCCGGTAATCACTATGCCGCTTAAATAGATCCCCTTTAATAAAGTCCATTGCCCCAGGATCCATAAGTAAACTCAATAAACTCATAACAACAAGCCGGGCTTGCGAATCTCCAGCAACGACCACCCATGACCCATTGAGAAGTTCACCAGCCTCAGACCAACTCAATTTCTGAAACCCACATGACATTACAGGTGTAGACTTCGACCAACCCCAAGATTCCTTAAAATTGGAAGAATTAAACAATGGGTTTTGATGAAAACGAACTTGTTTAACATCCCAATTGATTTCGTGAAGAAATGAAATGCAGGAACTAATCAAATATAAATTTCACCAAATCAAACCTAGAAAACAAAGAAACAAATCTAGAACTCTCAAACTCAAAGAACTTGGACAAATCTCGGTGATAATGTTCGATTCTAACCGTTTTAGATCCAACGATAGAAGGGAAAAAAAACCCTAACTTTTGGGGAGAATTGAATGAACAAATATGACTTTTTGGATGAAAATGGAATGAGGGTTTTGAGAGATTTCAAACCCTTTTTTTTCTTCTTCAGTTTAGATCGACAAAAAGGAAAAAGAAACCCCAACCGGGATGCTATTTGCACCCAATTGGGATGTTATTTGCACCAAAGAAATAAAAAAATCGTATCCTGACAGTTACAACCGTCGCCAATTAACAATAACCGTCGTTACATAATATTATCACGCGGCGGTTGAATAACCGTCGTTGAATAAAGTATTTGGCGGCGGGTTTTTCTAACCGTCGCTAAATAACCGCCGCTATATTGACTTTTTCTTGTAGTGCATCAATCGGAACTGACTAAGCTTTGGTCGGGTTAGGCCACCGCTTGGCCTTGGGCGTGTAAGTCTGACTTAATTAATTTTCCTAATAGTCTGACGCGAGGGTTCAGATCACCAAGTCTGATTCTGGAGTCGGATCGCCATAGATTAGCCTGACTGAATTTCAACTAGATTTGATGAACAACAACGAAACTTTAATAAAGCGGATACCTTGGATTTATTGATAATATCATTATAGGTGTGCTCTGCATTCCATGGGTGCTTAAGGTCTTTGCCGTTTGTATCTTTGCATGTACCAAGCCATTTTTTGTCCTTTGGACCAGATTTGGTTGGGCACTCACTTGGGCCCACTAGTTGGTTGGGCTCTATTTGCGAGATCATCTTGCCATGTGCACGGCTTAGATTGCGAGATGGTTTAGTATCAGTTACCCCCCTAGTTAATGGGGTTGCATGCAATGCCATTTATTCAATGAATGTGGACTCGTGTAGTTGCAATTGGAACTATTGCTTCCCTATTTCCCGTATGACATTTAATGTTGATGTAACTGCTAGGTGACTTCGTTTCATGAACCGGCGCGCCTATATATAGGTTGGTCTCCACCATTTCAATCATTGTCGTGAACGTTGTAGAGAACATGTCTTTCAAAAGCATCTTTCTAGAAAATATGCTTTGGGTTCTCCAAAGGCTTAAGGAAAATCTTCATTGTTGGAGTCTTTGAATGTTCTGGCATTTGCAACGATGAGTTTTGAAAATACCTGCTATTGTGTGATGCCACTTGGTTTGGGTAAGCATCCATATGATTTCATGGGACCTTGTAATTTCTTCTTACATTGCAAAGAAGAGTTACGAACTCTCCCTCGGGAGTCAAGTCTGTCTTCCATCTTCCGATGCTCCCACGACGTCTCGCGCCATCAAGGTAGATACTACTCGCAACCAGTTTTGGGGTGGTTGTTCCTTCTGTATCTACTGAGCTTCACTCGTGTTGCCACAACTGGAAAGAAGATTGGCAGAGTGGAGCTTCGTTGGACGTGGCCTACTGTCCTGGAGTGCTAACTCTGCATCACCCTAGGCATCCCTCTTTTGAGAGACATCCCTATAAGTCTATTTTCAAATCATCCTCGCGAGACAGATTGGCAGATAAAAAAGTCAAGCACATACCTGCATCCTGTTTTGGGTACTCTTACTTTCACTTTCGAATCGTATTCTGGAATCAGATTGGCGAAGCAAAGTCTTGACGTGTGTTTCAGCGGATCCATACTCGCGCCGGACTTAGATACTTGTACTGTGTAAACTTTTGTACTAGTCAGTCGGGCAAGCTTTGTAATAACTTTCTTAATAATCAATAAAGTTTGTTTTCTATAATTCCTTGAATGAATCTATATCATATAGGCTTGTGCAAATAAATCTTCTAAACTAAAAACAAAAGAAATCAAAACAATAAGATAGTTTGACTTTGAGCGGGGACTAAGCTGATCTGGCCCTGAAGGAGATGTGCATGGTCATGGCTTAGACTATGTAGCTCCCTTGGCGAAGTATCATGTTTCACCAATGTTGGTAAAGTCACTGAAAAGTGAACTTCGTGTAAGCATGTCGTTCCATGTTGGTTGTCAGTTTTTGGACTAGGCGCCGATTTGTCGAAGTGTTGCTAGTTAGCATTATATTGAACTGGAGTGACAGACGGATGTATTTCTAGTGCTAGGTTTTGACTCATCTTGTAGTTGATTCTCAGTTGTCGTAGCCTTGTATTTGTTCATATTAGCTTGGTTGTGTTTGGAGGTGGCTTTCACGCTCTTATTCATGCAAGGGAGTGGGGGGGTGGGGTTAGACAAGCCTCGTTGCGCTCGTGCAATCCGCATAAACTCCCCATTTCCCATGTTTCTTTTTTGCCGAGGTGGCACTAGCTAGCTAGTCTGGCTGGCGGACATTGAGTATTCCCCTCAGACTAACTAGAGTTTTTTCGTCCATGCAGGGTGATTTTTCCCTCTTATTTGGGTCCAGTCTCTAATGTGTCTGTCCCGCTGGCCCAAGATGTAATTACTAATAATCCAGTTGCTTTAGTGCTGCGTAGTGGCACTCTCCCACTGAAGGTTGGTTTCCACGAATGGTTAATTTTGCCTGATTGGCAGTGTACTTGATGCACTGGTGAAGATTGGAAACTATTCTGTCCATCTGATGAAGCCATGGCCTCCCTAAGATGATGTTGTAGGTTGATAGGGCATCGACCACCATGAACTTCTATAAAATGACTTTTCTAGTTGTAGGTCCCGCTACCACTGTCAATCCGATCTTCTCGATAGGGACACACTTCTTTCCTCTAAACTCGATCATTGAGTGACCAACGGATGTCAAGTTCTTTGACCTGCATGTTGCAGAATGTGTTCAGGAACAAGACGTTCAGAAAGTTTTCCGTGTCTACCAAAGCCCTTTTCAATTCCCATTTTGCTATGAGGACCAGATGACCAGGGCATCACTGTGAGAAGAATGGGTGCCTTGGAGGTCCTTGTCCATGAATGTCAATAGAGGGATCGAGCTCTGAATGCGTGCAAATTGCACTGTCGGTCCTCGCAGGTGAGCTATGACCGCATCTCGAGGATCATCCTTTTCGGGACTTGTTAGACTGCTCACCTTCCAAGCCGACCACATAAATGACATGTATGATGCCAAAAGCTTATTTTTCTATCTCTTTGACAACATCTTCCTTTTCCTTTGCCTGTTCTTGTCTTTTGTCTGGGCTCAGAATGTCATGCCCCGATTTTCGAAGAAAACGAAAATCCTAAAATCCACATAGGATTATCCTTTTCCCCCAAAACTCGGGACTTGAAAATTCAATAACAACAGAAACAAATAGCAGCGACAACTAAACATGATTTTATTACTGAAACAAATAAAAAGCTAACCCGGAGAGACTCTGACGTTGCTAGCTCCACTAACGGAGCTCCAGTGACGCAGCTCAAAAGTCTCTAAACCTGAAAGGCTAATCGGCTACATTTCCAAAGGAATGTACTTAAGAAGCAAAAGTCACTTGGGTCAGCAATAAAGCATGTGTGAGAAATCTTCATCCCAAAATCAATAAATCCGCACATGACAACATCAAAATAAACAAAACAATAAACAACCACACATCAGGTAGTTCCTTAATGACGCAAAGGTGTTATCATCCTAACTATAGAAATTGACTATGGCAAGTCTGACCTGCAGAAATATGAGTAGACTTGCCATCCTGTATGAAAATGTTAAAAGCAATCGGATAATATTTCTAAGTTATCAGTCCTCACAAATGTGATTTATTTTCAAACAATGATACAATTCATAGTCATATTAGACTATTATTGAAATATTAACAAAACACATTTTCTACCTTTAGGAAGACATGTAGTTCTCATTCAATAGTTGAATGAGCATTTATTTTCTTCCTTTAAGGTAATTATGCACATACACAAAAAGAAATCTCGTTTCTTTTCCACAATCGTACTATCCTCCTTGTGTCGAATACACCTCACCCAAGTGTGCCTCCCTTGCCTTCGAAACCACTCAGAGCGTACATGTTCCAAGTGGGGTGTCACATCGAGGAACATGTCATCTCACCCGAAGTTCGATCCAGGGCAAGCATTTCCTAAATCTACACATACAACCAAACTCACATGGAACGGTGCACCGATATGCAAGCAAGTCTGCATACTCATAATTCTATCACACGTATACAAGCAAGTCTGTATACAAATCACATTTTTTTTCAGAGTTGTGGAAAAGAGCATAAAACAAATCAACTAAAACTCAAAACTCTTTTTCGTGACACTTTGTCAACCATAAATAAACCAACCACAGTATCCACCATTCTTTTTGGGACCAATAATATTTTCATAAATACATTTCTATAACTCAGCAGGGATCAAACTCATTCAATATAAGGATACTCCTTGGCAAGTTAATTTGGCATAACAATCGATTTCAATGCACGATTATCCGAGGAAACAGCAGGAAAGTCTTATGTCAAAATAATACTAGCAACAAAAATGTAACTTCAAACTTGACTAATTTGGGCAAACCAAAAACATAAAATAATTTACACTAGAAACGCACCACCTATTCTATATGAACCCCAATGTAGGTCCATATACCTTCACTGTTCCAACACATACGCTTCACCCCATTCCAACCTATACCCATACTTGCAATGTCCCTATCTCTTAAAATACCAAACCTTCATAAAAAATAAAAAACTACCCCAGAGTCTCCATGTCCCCTCTAATCGAATGTATCATTCAATCCAACACCACATCAACATGCCCAGAAATCAAGGAATTTACATCATACATCAAACAAACTTGATTATTATACTAATAAAGCAAATAATATTATTATTTAAACCATTGTTGTGCACAAATATCTAATACTCCATAAAAAATAAAAAATAAATGAACTAATATTAAAATGTACACTGAGTAGTAGGAATAGCCACATACTCATATGATGTCATGCAAACTATCACTATAAGGATAATAATTTTCATTTCATTTTTTTTTAACAGTGACGTCAAACAGGAACAATGAACATTGATGTAAAACAGGAACAGGAACAAAAACAGTGATGTAAAATCGAAACAGTGAACATTAATGTCAAACAGGAACAAAAACAGTGATGTAAAACCGAAACAGTGAACAATGATATCAAACAGCAACAGTGATGTCAAACCAGAACAGTGAACAGTGATGTCAAACAGGAACATGAACAAAATTAGTGATGTAAAACCGAAATAGGAACAAGAACAGAAACAGTAATATCAACATGAACAGTGAGCACTGATGTCAATTCGTTTTTTTTTTCATTTAAGGTTTAAATCAAACCAAGATTTCAAATCGATTTTTCATTAAAGATATAAATCAAACCAACAATGTCAAATCGATTTTTTTCCTCCATTAAAGATGTAAATAAAATCAAATTGTCTAGGGATAGAGTTTTACTCACCTCTTTTTGCAAGAATCCCAAGATTTGAGTAAATTTCTTCTTTCAGCACCTCACACCTTTTTCAATGTAAGTTTTTCTTTTCTTCTGTGTGTATCCAGAGAGAAAAAAATGAGGCAAGGGCTTAAATGAGTATTTAATTAGGGTTTATTTGGCTAAACACAACCATCACTCATCTCTTATTCGTTTAACCTTTATTTCCCTCTAACCAATACCCTAAGCATTACTTTCATGAAAGCCCAAACTCTAGCCCAAGAAAATTGAATAAAACCCATCAAGATTAGGGTTTAACTAAAGTATATGTGCACCCCTTTTTTTAGAGTGTGACTAATTAGTTTACTTAAGGCAAATGTCTTATTTTTTTGGGGGGGGTTTTCAAATTTTGGCTAAACACACACACACTCACACACACATACCTTATTCTATTTAGCAATGACAAACAAAACAAATCTTTTTCCCAATAATTAAGATTACAACATATGCCACAATTAATAAATAAGAAATTTTTATATTTATTTAATTAGGCGGGTATTACACATGAATTCTTTGAGCTTTTGTTTTGTGATCCAATACTCAATCTCATTTTTAGACTTTTGCAGTCCTCGGTGTCATGGTCGCCTTCCTTGTGAAAGGAGCATTTATTGTTATCATGTCGAGTCTCTTCGTTGTTTGGCAGTACTATAGTTGATTTCTACTCTCCTTCCTCGCTGCTTACCTAGCCCTGCACAGGTAGCAAACGTGAGTCAAGGACCACCATGTGGTGGTCGATGGCAATTCTATGCTTAAGTTAGATAAGGCTTAGGAGAGGCTTAAAACTGTAAAGTGGGTTCTGTTGCGTACCTGTAATTCATCGACCTTATCTCCTTTTTATAATGAAGGAGTCTTCGTTCGGCTAGGCCTTTGGTGGCATAGTTTAGGGAAAGTGATCTTGCTGTGGAAATCATTTTCTGAATTAGGAATTGTCCATGTGGGATAGTTCCCCTACATGACTCATGCTCTTAGATCTACGAGAGAGGTTTTTTCTTTCTAATTGTTGTCCATGCAAGGAAGTTTTCTTGCTTAACTTATACTCTAATATATGTTTCCTAGTCGGATCCAATGTGTTGCTTGCATGCCTGTCTTGGGTAGATATCTCAGATACTTGCCTTAGAGGTCTTACGAGTATGGGGCCTGTCCATGTTTCGTGTGCGCTTACTTGCTCATTGCAATTCGAACCCGACTGTCTGGATTTTGATAATGATGGGCTTACTGCTATTTGGGCTTCGTTGGATTGAGTGTGCAATCGGGCCTATTTCATTTTGTGGATGAGATTATCGTGACACATGTACGGTGTTGATCAGAGGACAGTTCGGTGTATCATCAACTACTCCCCCGAGTTAGTGGGCCATCTCATCGGTTCACTAAATTGTTTTGACAGACTCTGTGTAGTTGTGATGATTGAACTCGAAACATTTTCTCGAGCGATGCACATCATTAAATGAGTTTGTGACTGTTCAGTAAGAAGAGGGGGCGTGACTACCTAGTGCTTATGTAAGCCGCTGCTTTTGTGAGAAGTAATCTTTTCACCTTGCATTTCTTCTACGTCCCCTCTTTTCTCCGTGTTCTTGGTTGCAAATCTCTCTTTGCTTTTCTAAAAGTAAAAATTTCTCTTCACGGCGGACAACGTCGAACTTACCCCCGGACAGAACAAGCTCTATGTTTGCCATACTTTTTACCAGGAACAGAACGGATCCTAATATGGATAAGTTTCGTGAGGAATATGGGGTTCCTGAAGATTTGTAGCTTGTTCCGTTGAGTGCTACTCACAATCAGTTGACACCTCCGCAAGGGTTCATTTCTTTACACAAAGGCATGTTCCAAGTAGGGCTTTGCTTTCCAATTTCGGAGGATATTTGGCACTTTCTTGGGCACCTTTGTATTCCTCCCACTCAAATGGCACCTAACGGGTTCGGGATTTTGAATTTTTTCCTTATCAGGGCCAAGTTTGCTGGTGATCTGCTGAATCCGCAGACATTCCACTTGTTGACTTCTCATCATCTTAATGCCCATGGAGTATGTTGGTTGAGTACTCCGAAGCGTTTGGACTCCTTGTTTGTTGACTTTGAATTTTAGCAAAAGAACTATTTTATGGCTTCTTCTAACTCCCCGTACTTCAAGGTGGATGGGCGTCCTCTTGTCAAACACTTCAAATTCGATCTTGGTGACAATGTTTTTCCTCATTTTATACTTCCATGTGCTTTCGCAGAAACTGACATGTTGTCATGTTGTTCTATGCAGGTAAATTCGTGGCTCCAACTCTTACTGAAGAGGAAGAATCAGTAAGGAAGGCGTTTAATGAGCTTCCCTCGATTGCTATTGAGGAGGTCATGGACACAGACAACCTCGTGCATAGTGGATTGTTCAGACACTTCCATGCAGGCTCTGTTGTGCCTAGGTCATCTCTGAAGGAGACTGGTTGTGGTCATTTCAGGAATAAGAGGTTCACGATACCTAGCCCTTTGAAGCAGACTGAGTTGGAGGCGACAATGCCGCCAATTGATAGACTCAAGAGAAGGCGGGCTCGCGACAAGGTTGATTCTTCCTCTAAGTCGATCCTTTTACAGCAGAAAGTGGCGGTTGTGGAGTAGCCTGCTAAAGAGATGTCTCCTGGGAGGTGGAGTGCTTGTATGAAAACTTCTACTTTTGTAGTTGTACTAGTGGATGCCAACAAAGTCAATGTTGTTCCTGATGGTCTCCAGTTCGTTGAGCCTGCTACCTTGATAAGAAGATCATCTCCCCCTCCCCTAGAGCCTGATGTTGAGCGTTGGGCTAATATTCTTTCTGAGAAGTCTACTGAACTGGTGTCTCCTAGCTTCCTTGTTGTCGTTTGCTAAGGGTGATCTGCATTCTAACGCTCGTAGTACAGTTCATGCTGTGGAGGAACCTTTTGTTGAGCTTTGCAGATCATACTCGAACGTGCTCTATAGGTTGGGCCTCTTAGGTGAGCAGGTGAGGAGGTTGGTGGGCAAGGTGCAGTTTCATGAGTCTTAGTTGGCTGCTTTGCACTTGGAGTTTGAATTTGATTTGTTCGGCACACCGAGTTCAAGAGGCTAAGGCTTGGGCTGCGGATGCTCTGGCGAAGAAGGAGTCTCATACGAATGTGTTTTCTCATAGACTATTGGAGGCGGAGGCAAGTTTAGCGGAGCCCAAGGCCCATCGTGAAACTTCAAGATCTTCTTATATCGCTTGTGGTAGGCTAGAGCTGCTTGAACTAATTAACAATGAGAATCCTCATTTGGAGATCGATACCGGAAGGTTGTTTTTTGGGTGATTGACGATGCAAAAGTTTCTGATCCTACTACCCCTTCTGGCAACTGAAGACTGGCTTTAGGTAACACTCTTTTATTCCCCGTTGTTTCTTCTTATGTAAGTGGCTCTTCGACCTCTAGAACAAGCTCTCCAAAACAGTTGTAACTTTTGAATTAATTTAAAGAGTGTTCAACATGCATTTTTTGTACTTGTACCCTCCGTAGCTACATTGTGTTATGTGTTATGTGCTTGTCTTTTGCTTGCATGCTTGATCTTAACACTTTACACTTCTCCTTTGTTGACCTATTTTGACTTTCTTAAGTACTGGATCGTGGCTTTGGTCTTGATCTTTCGTCAGTTACCGATTTCCTGACGTTGCTCTTGAGAGTACAACGACCCATTGAGCTTATGTTAGGTTATACAAGTGTTGATTCTACTACCATCTTTATTGTCGTTTGTTATTTGCAGGCAAGGTTTTTGAGTGATAATGTTCGATGATCATGGTTTGCGAAAGGACCATGATCTCTAGCGAGTTGTCTTCACGGCCTACGTGAGCTCTAACTAAGCTATCACTTTCTAGGTCATCGTTGTCCATTTTATTCAGACCAGACTACATGAGCACAGACTAAGCTCACACCTTCTAGGTCATCATCGCCTGTTCTATTCGAACTAGGCTTCGACCAATAAGTACAAGTTTGACTATGGTTGTCCTGGCCTGCTCAATAAGTCTGACTTGGAAGTGCTGACTTATGTATAAAAAGTGCAAGCCTGAATGTGACCGTCATGACTTGTGCTTGGAGGGTGCAAGCCTAATTGTGGTTGTCCTGACTTGTGTAACAAGTCTGACTTTGGTCGTCCTGACTTGTATTAATGGAATGCAAGCCTGACTGTGGTCGTCCTGACTTGTGCAACAAGTCTGATTTTGGCTGTCTTGATTTGTGTCTGAAAGGTGCAAGCCTGATTGTGGTCATTCTGACTTGTGTAACAAGTCTGACTTTGGCCGTTCTGACTTATGTCTGAAGAGTGCAAGCCTGACTGTGGTCGTCCTGACTTGTGTCTAAAGGGTGCAAGTCTGACTGTGGTCGTCCTGACTTGTAATCATGGAGTGCAAGCCCAACTTTGGCCGTCCTGACTTGTGTTTGAAAAGTGCAAGCTTGACTGTGGTCATCCTGACTTGTATCTGAAGGGTGCAAGTCTGACTATGACCGTCCTGACTTGTAATCATGGAGTGGAAATTTGACTATAGCCGTCCTTACTTGTGCAACAAGTCTGACTCTAGCCCTCCTGATTTGTGTCTGAAAGGTGCAAACCTAATTATGGTCGTTCTAACTTGTGTAACAAGTCTGACGTTGGCCATCCTGACTTGTGTCTAAAAGGTGCAGGCCTGAATGTGACCGTCCCGACTTATATATGGCAGATAGGTAGTGGAATTTTGGAAAAAACAAATATCCTTTATTGGATAATACTATTTAAGGTGTTCTACATTCTATGGTCACATAAGGCTTTTACCGTCCACGTCTTCCAACCAATACGTCCCTAGATTGTTGACCTTGGTCACTTTATATGGCCCTTCCCAATTCGGGTTTAGCTTTCCTGCTTCTGGTTCCTTAGTACTTTGCTGAGTCTTTCTAAGTACCCGGACTCCGACTTTAAATTCTCGTGTTTTGACTTTCTTGTTGTAGTACTGAGCCATCTTTCGTTAGTAGGAGGCTATCCTAATAGAGGCTTGTTTTCTCCTTTCCTCGAGGAGATCTAAACTGGTGTGCAAAGCTTCATCGTTGTTTTTCGATCTAAATTTCTCTGTCCGAAAAGTTGGTAGTCTAAGTTCCATCAAGGCCATCATTTCTGACTCGTATGCTAGGGCAGGGTATTTTTCTGATGGTTTTTTTTGTGGTCTGATACGCCCAGAGTATCATGGCAAGGCTGAGACCCATTTCCCTTTTGCCGCATTGATCTTCCTTTGTAGTGCCTCCAAGATTGTTCTATTGGTGACTTTCACTTGGCCGTTGGCTTGCGAATGCCCTGGCGAAGAGAAATGGTGGTTGATGCCGAGGTCTTTGCATTGTTTCTCGACCTTGTTGCCTTCAAAATGGGTTCGGTTATCACTAACTAGTGTCTTTGGAATACCAAATTTGTAGATGATGGATGTTCATATGAATTTTTAAATTTGGTCATGTCCTATCTTGGACATCATATTGGTTGAGACCAGGAGCGGTCCGACGTTGTCCATTTCCCATTGTACAAATGGCCATGGGCTAGTCATTGGAGTCAAGGGATGAGTGGGCATGTGAGTATACGGCGCGAACCTTTGGCACTTATCACACTTGCGGATGATGTCTTTCGCATCCTGCCACATTTATGGCTAGTAGTATCCTAGAGTCAAGGCAAGGCCTTATGGGCCAGGGTCCTACTGCCTGGGTTGATTCCCACAGATGCCATCATGGATCTCTCGAAGGACTTGATTTGCCTCCGAGAAGGCTAAGCATCCGAGCAGGGGACCCGTGGCAGATCTTCTATAGAGTTGTTGTTCAGGATGGTGTACCACACTGCCCTATTTTTCAATATTTTGGCCAGGAGGGCCCCATCTTTGATGTACTCAAGGATGGAATTCATCCAGCTTGAATTTGCTTCGACTGCACAAAGCTCGTTGACCTCCTATTCTTCCAGACTTGGTTGTTCTTGGAATTTGATAAGTCCATTGGTTGTTTCTGTAGTGGTCGAGGCCTGCCTGGCCAGTGCGTCGGCTCTCTAGTTGTTGTCTCGCGGACATTGCAAAAGCTCGAATCTTCTAAATTGGCCTGATATATTAATGACCTTTTCACGGTAAGCTATCATCCTCGGGTCTTTACTTTAAAGTCCCCTTATCACCAGGTTGACTACTAGACGTGAGTCGCTATAAGCGATTAGCACAATTACCTCTATTCTTTTTATTAACTTCATGTTGAACATGAGGGCCTCGTATTCCGCCTCATTGTTCGAGGTTGGGAAACCAAATCAAACCATTTTTCCAAGATGAAACTGCTTGGAGAGTGGAACGTGATACCGACACCACTTCCTTTCTGCATGGTTGACCCATCGCAGCGTAGGATCCAACGTGATAACTTGGTGATGAAGTGGGCTAATGCTTGGGCTTTTATGGGTGTTTTGGGTGCATAGTTGATGTCAAACTATCCCAGTTCCACCGACCATTGAACCATTCGACCAGATAATTCCGGCTTGTGCAGCATTGTAGGAAGCGAGTGTTTGGTAAGAACTGTGATAGAATGGGTCTGAAAGTAGAGCCTTAGCTTTTTGGAAGAGGTGACTAATGCCAAAGCTGGATTTTCTAGATCCGGATAGTTTGCTTCGACTTCCACAAAAGCTTTACTGGCGTAGTATACTGGTCTCTATACCCTCTTCTCATTCTATAAAAGAGTTGAACTGATGGCTTGATCCAAGACGGCTAGATATAAATAAATCATATTTCCTGGGGTTGGTTTTGCGAGTAGCTCATACTTCCCATATATGACTTTAGGTTTTGGAAGGCTTGCCCACACTCTTTGTCTCATCCGAAGGTCTTGCTTCATCTAAGGATCTTGAAGAAAAGGAGGCACTTGTCTGATGACTTGGAGATAAACCTGTTAAGTGTTGCCACCCTCCCGGTCAGGCTCAGAACTTCCTTGATGGAGGTCGGGGACTTCATATCAAAAAAAGTTTGGATTGCTTCTATTCCTCCTTGGTTTACTATGTAACGTAGGAACTCGCCCAAACATGCATTTCTGTGGGTTGAGTTTCATCCAATACTTGCATAGTTGGCTGAATACTTTGGCAAGGTCGAATATGTGATCTGGGATGTGTAGGCTCTTGACCAGCATGTCATCTATGTTGACCTCCATGTTCCTTCCAATTTGGCTTTCGAACATTCAATTCCCTATCTGTTGGTATATAGCGCCCGCATTCTTGAGGCCAAATGGCATCACCCGATAGCAATATATCCCTCTCTCAATTATGAAGGATGTTTTCTCTTGATCTGGAAGAAGCATTTGTATCTGGTTATATTTGTAGTAGGCGTCCATGAAACTCAGGAGGTCGTGTCCAGAAGTCGCATCTACAATTTGGTTGATGCGGGGAAGTGGAAAATTGTCCTTCGGCCATGCTTTGTTCAAGTCGATGTAATATATGCAGACTTTACAATTTTTGTTTTTCTTTTTCACCAGGACAGTGTTTGCCAACCAGTCTGGGTACCGCGACTCTTTGATCATGTCGACGTTTAGTAGCCTCTGCACTTCTTCTTTTATGATCTGATTCCTTTTGGGGCCACTTGTCTTTTCTTCTATCTAACAGGTTTTCGTGTTGGGTCTATAGTCAGTTGATGGGTGATTATGGAGGGTATTATTCCCACCATGTTCTTCATCATCCAGGCAAATACATCATGGTTCCATCGCTGCAATGTTATTAGCTGTTCCACGAACTCCTTGGTTAGGCGAGAACCTATTTGGATGGCACTGATGTTACTAGGGTTGTCCAGATACATGGTCATAGGCTTCTCTTCGAGTTGACTGACATTGTGTCTTCCTCTCAGGTTAACAGAGGCCTCCTCATCTGGGTTTGGAGAGTCCTCGCTCAACTCCCGATCTGAGCTTTGGGGCACCTCGGTCATGGTTCCGATCTACAATTGATGGCTATCGAGCCACTCCGATGCTGAGTAATAGCCGTCTCTGGCGGCTGGTTGATTTCCTCGTATTGTTCCCACTATCTGACTGACAAGGTACTTAACGCACTGGTATAAAGTCGAGACCGCCGCCTCCATCTGGTAAAGCTAGGGCCTTCCCAGAATAATGTTGTAAGTGGACTATGCATCAACCACCATGAACTCTTGAAGGATTATTTTTTGGAGTCGTGGCTCTCCTGCCGCTATTGTAAATTTGATCCTCCCCATCGAGGAGTACTTCTCCTTGCTGAGTCCAACCAAGGGATGTGTCGACGGGCTTAAGTTTCCTTCCTTCAGCTGGTTGTTTTGAAACGTGTTCAAGAATAGCACGGTCGTATTGCTTCCAGTATCTACTAAAGACCTTCACACTTCCCAGTTTGCTATGGATACTGATATTACTAGAACATCATTGTGTAGAGTATGGACGCCTTGGAGGTCCATGTCCATAAAGGTAAGGGGCAGAATCGGTTCCTGGGAGAGAACATGTTGCATTTACTGGTCCTTGTAGGTTGATTTGGTCCATAGTTTACGGAGCAACCCCTTTTGGGACCGGTTGGAGTGCTCGATTCTGCCTTTTTTCTTGGCGGTTAGTTTCTCCTTTAGGACGATGTCATTTTGTGCTTCTTTTACCAGGTATGCCATATTTGCCAGGGCGTCCAAAGTTAGGAAGTTATAGAACTTGTTGTTCCTTAGACCGTTGGTAAAGGCAGTGACGGCTATTGCGTCGTTAGAAACATTGATGAGAGTCAACTCGTCATTGAAACACATGACGTACTCTCTTAACGTCTCATTCGACTTTTGCTTCATGGATTTGAGTATCTTTACTATTTGCAAGATTTTTTGTATATGAGTTGATAGTAAATTCACCCTTGGGTACACAGTGGCTACCGCTGGTACAGTGGTCTGCAAAGGTTCCTCCCATGGTTGTGGCGGCGCCGAGGGCGGTGTTATGCCGCTTCGAGCATTTGGGGTTTCATCCGCGTCTCCATTTTTGAGGGATCTTGTTGTCACCATCTCGCTGATTCTCTGAAAAAGGTGGAACTACTGTTCTTTCTAAGGAACTTTGTCGTTCCCCAAGGAAGACGCCAAACTAATGTAGTCAAATTTAGCTTTCCTTCCTCGCTGCTTACCTAGACCTGCACAGATAGCAAACGTGAGCCAATGACCACCGTGTGGTGGCCAAAGGCATTCTGATGCTTAAGTTAGATAAGCCCCGGCTAGGCCTTTGGTGGCATAGATTAGGGAAAGTGGTCTTGATGTGGAGATCCTTTCCTGTTTGGGAGTTGTCAATGTGGGATAGTTCCCCTACATGACTCGTGTTCCTAGATCTACAGAAGAGATTTCTCTTTCTAAGTGTTGTTCATGCAAGGAAGTTTCCTTGCCCGATTTATACTCTAATATTTGTTTCCTAGTCGGATCCAATGTGTTGTTGGCATGCTTGCCATGGATAGATCTCTCAGATATTTGCCTTAGAGGTCTTACGAGTGTTGGGCCTAACAGCATGACGTGTGGGCTTACTAGCTCATTGCAACTTGGACCCGACTATCTGGATTCTACCAATGATGGGCTTATAGTTGTTTGGGCCTCGCTGGATTGAGCGTGCAATAGAGCATGCTTCATTTTGTAAACGAGATTATCATGATCCATATACGGTGCTGATCAGAGGACGGTTTGGTGTATCTTCAGGCATGCCACTTCAATTCTTTCCAATTCTTATTGGTGTTGAGGATGTCGGATAGGGTGAAGTTGAGAGAAGGGACGGATTTGGATCCGACAAAGTTGGAGGCCTTATCTTGCCTTTTGCGACCAAAACCTGGTTTGTTGTCATTGTGTTTTCTCTTGTTTCTGTCATCGTCCTCCTATTTCTTTCAGTCTTTCTTGTCTTTGGGACTATAGGGTTTATTTTCAACTTCTGTTTCCTTTTTGGCGGCCAACATTTCAACAAGTGCAATGTATTTCTGGGCACTTTTCAACAAGTTTGTCATGTCAGTTGAAGGCTCCAGAATGAGGAAGTCGTAGAACTTGCCTCTCCTCGTACCAGAGGTGTTGTCGTTGCAACCGTCGATGAGAGTTAACTCATTGTTGAAGCAAGTGACATACTCCCTCAGTGTCTCGTTTTAGGGTGAGCGGGTAATGCGGGCTCTTCCTGATTCATTGGTTGTCGACAAAGTGGGTAAGAAATGTTTTGGCCATCGTCTGGAATGAGTCAATGGACTTCGGAGGGAGACTATGGAACTAGGTCAGTGATGACTTCTTCAGGCTAGTAGGGAATGAAAGGCACATTACTGTTCCAGATCCTTCTTTCAGCAACATTACATGTTGGTAATGGCGTAAGTGATCGGACGCATCTACTATCCCCTCATATATAAAAATATTGCTTTGGCAGGTTAAACTTCTTTGGTTGTGGCTCATTATGAATGAGGGGATGTGTGAGGTTATACAACACGTCTGGATTGGTGGCCCCAAGCCGGAGGGGGTTCTACAAGGCGGGTTTGTCAACCCTAGATGTTGGGTTTCCGTTGGCCGCTTCTCCGCCCTTGGTCCACTGAGAGTTAATGGGGCAAAGTGGCTCTCCTAAACGTGTTCTCTGGTGTCTTTCGAGGATGGATTCTTCGGGGCTCCTTGTTTCCCTCGGCGGGTGGAGGGTTTCGCTGAGTGAGTATTTCCACTGCTTATGCAATTTGTTGTACTTGGGTTGACAGTAGATCCACTAGGGATCGTCATGGTTGTTGTCTACGCAGGGGTCTAAGGTTTTCCTCCTGCGGTGTCGATGCCGCTGGAAATGGCGGCGCTCCGTCGATTCGAGCGTTTGAGGGCTCAACAATGTCTCCATTATTGCGAGATTTCATGGTCACCCTCTTTTTGGATTGTAAGGAAGAGTGATATCACTATTTTCTTAGGAACTTTATCGTTCCCCACGGACGACGCCAAACTGATGGTATCAAATCTTATTCTCCTTTACCTTGACCTACACATGGAACACACGTTAGTCAAAGACCACCGTTGTGGCGGCCGATGGCACTCCGATGCTTAAGTCAGACAAGGCTTGAGAAATGTGTAATGCTGCAAATCGGAGTACATTTGTTCCTCAACCTTGTGGCCTATTTATCATGTGAAAGTCCTTGTTCGGCTAGGCATTTGGTGGTGTAGTTTAGGGAAAATTTAATTGTTGGAGATCATTTTCTAACAAGGAATCGTCCACGTGTGAGAGTTTCCCAACATAAATTGTGCTCCTAGATCTGCGGGAGATTCTTCCCTTTTGGAGTGTTGTCCAAGCAGGGAGTTTCATGCACGACTTATACTCCAGTATTTGTTTCCTAGTCGGAATCAATGTATTGTTGGCATGCCCGTCTTAGGTCAATCCCTCATATACTTGCCTTATTAGGTCTTACAGGTATTAGGCTTGACCATGTGACGTATGGGCTTATTAGGGCGTTGTTTGGGTTCAACTTCCTGGACCCTGCCTCAGTGGGCTTTGCCAAATTGGGCCCGCTTCGCTCTATTGATGAAATCGTCATGACATGTACGGCGCGGATTAATGGACGGTTTGGTGTATCATCAATTTCAATGAAGGATAAAATTAATAAAACGAATAATATTTTATTGAAATCTTAAACAACTCATCAAAGTATAAAAAGCAGAAAATGATAATGAAGGATTTTGAATTAAATGACTTAACAAATCACTAAAATTGATTTATCGCAATATATATTGTTATAGACTACAAAAAAAATGGTCTTTCAAGACATTACAAAAATGCTATGACAGGGGTATCGTAACATTTAGTGTAAGTCACAGTAGCCCATGCTATCTTTTTGACATAGCTACCATGAAAAATGATATCCCAACATAGTATTTGTGAATTTCATGGTTGTATTGTCTATCACGTGTACATAAAATGCTATCAATTGTTTGTTAGCATTTGGGAAATATCATGGTTGTATTATCTATCACATGTACATAAATGCTATTTGATGTAGTCGATTCTTGCTCTCTTTCCTTGTTGCCTACCTAGACCTACACAAATGTGAGCCAATGACCCCTACGTGGCGGTCGATGGCACTATGATGTTTAAGTTAGATAAGGCTTAGGAAAGGCTTAAAGCTATAAACTGGGATTCTGTAGCGTAATTCAAGTTCATAGACTGTATCTCCCTTTTATAGTGTATGAGTCCTTGTTCGGCTAGGCCTTTGGTAACGTAGTTTAGGGGAAAAGATCTTGCTATAGATCCTTTCCTAATTGGGAGTTGTCCATGTAAGATAGTTTTTCTACACGACTCGTGCTCCTAGATCTGCAAGAGAGGTTTCCTCTTCCTAGTGTTATCCATGCAAAGAAGTTTCATTGTCTGACTTATATTCTAATATATGTTTCCTAGTCGAATCCAATTTGTTGATGGCCTGCCAGTCTTGGGTAGATCTCTCAGATACTTGCCTTAAAGGTCTTACAAGTATTGGGTCTGACCGCGTGACGTATGGGCTTAATGGCTCATTGCAACTCGGACCCGACTATCTGGATTCTGCCAATAATGAGCTCATGTTGTTTGGGCCTCGTTGGATTGAGCCTGCAATCAGACCTGTTTTGATATGTTGATGAGATTATCATGACACGTGTACAGTGCTGATCAGAGGACGTTGATGTATCATTAGCTACTCCCCCGAGTTGGTGGATCGTCTTATCTGTCCACTAGGTCATGTCATGAAGTTATTGTGCAGTCATGATGATTGAGTCTGAGTTGTTTCCTCGAGCAACAAATTTCATGAATTGAGCGTGCGCTAGTATTCTATATAGATCTCCTGCTTGTAGAGTGTAACTCCTTTACTCTTTCGATCTCAGAGATTTTGCTTTGTCGTATTGCCTTCTATGCTTTTGACTTTGCTTAACCTTCGTATTCAAAACCTTGTACTTTCTTTCATGGCGAGCCGAAATCAGCTTCCTGATGAACTATAAATTTTTTTAAGAGAGGTTGCCTTCTAAATCGGATATGGAAGTCTTCCATAAAACATAAGGGATTCCTGATGATCTGGTGCTCTGCACTTTGGGCGCCAATCTAATGCCATTGTACTCTCCTGATGGGTTTATCTTTTTTCACCTAGGTATGCTTCAATTGGGCGTCTATTTTTCTGTTATCAAGGAGATATGGGAGTTCCTAGTGTACCTCGATATTGTACCCGTTCAACTTGTGCCGAGCGGGTATAGGTGTTTTATTGTCATTCATATTCGGGCTAGGGACGCTGGTGTTCAAGTGTCTTCGGGGCGCTGCAATTGATTACTTCTCCTTTGATAAATGAGCATGTTGTGTGTATGCTGACATTTCCAGACTGTTTTGGTAAACCGCTTGATGATTTTAAATCATGGCAGAAGTTTTGTTTCATGGCTCTTGCGGACTCAACGTAATTTGAGTTTTTTGGTCGTCCAAATGAGCATGAATTTAGACCACTAATTAAGTTAACTAGTTTTTCGGTCATGCTTGTGTTAACTGCATATTAAATTGACCCATTGTGGTTTTCGCAAAGAGATTATCAACTTCGCCACTTTATGCTAAAGATAAAGCCACCTTGGATGCGTTTCGCGACATGCCTCATCTAGAGGTAGAAGATGTTGTTAAACCTTCTAATATCGGGCATAGCAGTCTGTGAGCTCATTGGTATGTGGCTTCCATTCTTTTTCAGAGGAAGAAGCCTAAGCTCGAAGGTGTGTCTGCTTCGAGGAAAAGGAAACTTCCCAATATCAAGATTCTAACCCCTTTGAGGAGGGCAGAAATATGAGGCACTTCCCTCTCCTGTGCATTTGAAGAGGTCTTGTGCTTTGCCTAGATCCATCTGCAGGCACTTGGCTTCGTCCGAAGGACGTGATGCTGTCGGGCAAGTGCTGAATGCGACTGTTGTTTCTAAGGGGTGAGATGCTCAGGTCCTGGCCCTTATTTCCCTTCCTGACTTAGAGAGGGAATATCTGGAAATGGTTAGCGTGGAGGATGTGACCAACTGAGCACCAAGCAGGCAGAGTTTCTAAATTAAATGTTGTTGCAGGTAGGCGTGGAAGCTTCGGATAGTCGTCTTTTTCAATAAAAAATTTTGAGCTCCGCCTTTGTTTGGATCATGAACCTGTTGAAGAGTCACCTGATTGTCAGTGTCTTGGTGAAGGGTCCCCTTCTTGTCTGTCGTATTGTGTTCCATCTCGTTCCCATCCTCATATTCAACTGACAACGGGTCCAAGGAATAATTCGCTTCTCTCTCCCCCATCAAATTATTCTGGATCAACGCGTGAAAGAGAACCGGTTGTTGTAGGAAAAGGGAAAGTTGTAGATGAGGGCCTTGATGCAATGAAGACGGCCAAGAGCGGCGCTGGGGTGATTCCGGTCCCGAATGATCTTCATCCAGATGCACGGATCAGTCTGTTTGCTCCAAATGTAATAAGGATGGACAACGCATCAGGAGGTCGACATCTCTTACGCTTCGAAGAAGCATATCAGCAGGTGGAATGACTGGCTAGCGAACTGCTTTTCGGAGCCAGTGGAAGAGATGCTAGGAGGGTGTTTGGATAAAGGGCAAAAACATCTTGTGTTGGGGATGTCGTGCCTAAATCAAGTAGCCGTAGCTGGAATTGAAGTTGAGGGAGCTCGTGAGAAAGTGTATACCATGGAACGTATCTTTGCAAACTTGCAGAAGTCATACTTGGATGCTCTCTGTGAGATTGAGTCATTGGGGAAGCAACTTGAAGCTTTTTCAGATACTGGCGCGGAGTTCTGATCCATTAGGTTGGAGGCTTAGAAGGTTCGTTTGAAGGCTCTTAAGTTCGACTTGGTGGGGGCAGTGTCCATGAGGGATCGGTTCGAGAATAAACTGAACCTTGTCCGTCGTGACTTGCAACTAGCCTGTGAGACTGTGGTTGGGGTGCAGGCTGAGCTGCAGTTTGTGCATGCTGAGGGGACAAAAAGAGAGTCTGAGTAGACTATCCGACGTCAGCAGTTGTAGGCCGACGTTGAGTTCAATGCCAAGAGTGTTCAGACCGCTGAAGAGTAGTTCCTTCTAGCGCAGAGTGAACTGAATATCACCAATGATAAGATGGGTGCTGAGCAGTCCAAGACTGACGTGCTGTTGGGAAAATTGGAGCGAATGAAGCTGTTGCATCTGATGAAGGAAGAGCATCCCGACTGGGATCTCTCCTATATCTCTCCTATTATAAAGAAATTGCATACGCATAGTTTAGAGCGACCTCTGATTTGTCAGAAGAAAAAGGTGACCCTGATGAAAAGGATCAAGAGGCAACACTTAAAGATGTGTCTCCTGTTTCTTCCCTTACTAAGTCTGGTTCTATTTTATCCGACTCTCCTCCTGATAAGGGGTAAATCTTGTATTTTCTTTTCGATTTGCAAATGAATAGTACTTTGCACATGTTTGTTTTCCTTTGTTATTTCTGCTAGGTTTTACCTATTTTGTCTTATTATGACATTAATTATAAGACGAGAGGCTCTGCTAGGCTAAGAAGCTTTAAAATCGATCCATTTTTTAGAGCTCTGACTTCTTATACTGCAATAGTTTGTGTGATTCTGGTCAGACTCTTTTTTAGGGATTAGGGAATGTAATACACCCTCTATTTAGCGGCTTGCCTATCTGTTGAACTAACAATTGATGTTGTTGTTATAAGCGAATTAGTCTGATTGTGGTCCCAACACATTCACCGTTGTAGATGATTGGACAGTAGCCCTTGCGAGTTGTCTGGGTCGAGTTTCTAGAACCCTGACTCGACTTTGTTTGCTATTCGTAAAATAGGCTTAATTGGACCATGGGTTGTTATCGTTAGTTATGACTGACTACACTGGGGTCAGGTTTTGGTGACCATGGTGGTCCCTAGCAAGCCATCTTGATCAGGTGTCGATGGCACTGACTAGACTCCCACTTTCCAACCCATATTAATCCATTCTTGGCGAACTAGGAATTGGAGCAAGCTAGAAGTTATTATCGTCAGTCATTCTGACTAAACTTTGGAAGGGGTTCCGCGATCATTGTATGTAGTTGGCCAATGATCCCTAGCAAGCCATTTTCACCAAGCTACATGAGCATTGACTAAGCCCCCACTTCCTAGGCCGTCGTAATTCGCCTAGTGAATTAGGCTTCAAGCAGACCAAAACCATCGTCATCAGCGGCCACTGACTAAGCTTTTGTCGGGGTTCAGCTATCACTGTCTGCGTATGAGTAATGACCCCTAGCAAGCCATCTTAGTCAAGCGTCGAGAGCGCTGACTAGACTCCCGCTTTCTAGGCTGTCGGAATTCATTATTTGCGAACTTGGCTTCAAGCAAACCTGAAGCCGTCATTGTCGGTCGTCACCGACTAAGATTTGGTCGGGTTCAGTCTCTACTGCCCGTGTTTGGACAATGATCCCTGGCAAGTTGTTTCGATCAAACATTAGAGCACTGACTAAGCTGCCACTCTCTAAACCGTTGACACCTGTTTAATTTAACGGGCTGGACGATAGAGTGCACCAAAAACTATCATCATAGGTCAAAATCGACTAAGCTTTGGTTAGGTTCGGCGACCATTATCTATAGTTGGACAATGGTCCCTGGCAAGCCATCATGGTCAGGTATTATGAACACTGACTAAGCTCATTCTTTCTAGCAAATGTGAGCCAATGACCACTGTGTGGTGGCCGATGGCACTCCGATGCTTAAGTTAGATAAGGCTTAGGAGAGGTTTAAAACTGTAAACTGAGATTTTGTAGCGTACCTCGAGTTCATCAACCTTATCTCCCTTTTATAGTGTATGAGTCCTTGTTCGGCTAGGCCTTTTGGTGGCATAGTTTAGGGAAAAAATTTTTGTTGGAGATCGTTTCCTAATTGGGAGATGTCCATGTGGGATAGTTTTCCTACACGACTCGTGCTCCTAGATCTACAGGAGAGGTTACCTCTTCTAAGTGTTGTCCATGCAAGGAAGTTTCCTTGCCCGACTTATTCTCTAATATATGTTTCCTGGTTGGATCCACTGTGTTGTTGGCCTGCCAGTCTTGGGTAGTTCTCTCATATACTTGCCTTAGAGGTTTTACGAGTATTGGGCTTGACCACATGACGTATGGGCTTAATGGTTCATTGCAACTTGGACTCGACTGTCTGAATCCTACCAATGATGGGCTTAGTGTTGTTTGGGCTTTGCTAGATTGAACATGTAATCAGGTCTGCTTTAGTCTATTGACGAGATTATTATGACTCGTGTACGATGCTGATCAAAGGACAGATTCATGTATCATCACTATCAATTGTTTCTTAACATTTGTAAATGCATGATTGTATTATCTATCATTTACACATAAATGCTATTAATTGTTTGTTTTAATATTTAGAATGTGCAATCATGAATGGCCTTTAAAATGCTATCATGTTATATCTCATTAAAAAATTATATCAATAATAAATTATGGGTCAGTTTGGTTGCACGAAAAATAGACATGGAAATTGAAACCATTTCCATGAATCTGATTCCGATGTCTTCCCCTCAGACTTGGATTCCCATGAGTAGTGGAAAACAGTCTTATGAGGAATCGATTTCTTGTCAATAAATCGACAACCAAACAGTGGAAATCTGCATAATGAAGAAAATGGATTCAATTTCCCAAGGAAAATGACTAACCAAACTGACCCTAAATAAATAAAAAAATTTAAATATGTTACATTAAATATGGCCAAATAAGAATATTTTCAACAAAAAATATTTTTATTAACAGATTGGGACATATACATCACTATATTGCTCTCATATATTCATCAATACTTACAAAACTCAACATTTAGGATCTGTTTGGTATACGGTAAAATAATGCATGTGCAAAAGTTTATAGCGATTAAATAAACTTGGGTGTTTGGTTGACTTTACGGAAAATAGTTATTGGAATTTGAATTCAGGACATCCGCATCTCCTAGTTATAATTTCTAAAAAACTTTGCGAGACAAAATCTCCCGCATTAATTTGCAAAACTCTCATCATGTCCTCTTACTTAAATTCTACTCTCAACTCCTTCATAAACACCCCAACCTATTCTACTCTCAACTCCTTCATAAACACCCCAACCACCACAACCATAACCACCGCTGCAACCACCAGAACATAACCACCATCACCACCACCTCCATGATCACTATTACCATACCATACTCACCAAAACCACCACCAACTTCACTAGTACCATCGTAACAACACTCGTCGCCACCAAAACTACCATAGCATAACCATCACCACCACCACTATAGCATAATCACCACAAACACCACCATCACTACTATCATCGTTGTGACCACCATAGCCACCATGACTGCCCTAACCATTATATCCACAAAACCACCATAGCTTAATCACCACAACCACTACTATTTCAACAACCACTATCATTACCACCACTACCATCGCCCACATTTGTAATCACCATCACCACAATCACTTTTTTGAATTGCTTTAATCTTATTTAATTATTACTGATGCAGTCATTTTTCGTTCTCTGCTTTAACCTTGACCTACACAAGGAACGCATTTGAGCCATGACCACCATTGTGGTGGCCGATGGCACTCCGATACTAAAGTTAGACAGGGATCTGGAGAAGGTGTAATGCTATAAACAGAGAATTTGTAGTGTACCTTAGCATACCAACCTCATGTCTTATTTATAGTGCAGAAGTCCTTGTTCGACTAGGTCATAAATGGCGTAGTTTAGGGAAGAAGATCTTCGTGGATGTCCTTTTCTAATTAGGAGTTGTGTTGTGGATGGAAGTTTCCCTATTAGCCATGTCCTCCTAGATAATTGGGAGATAGTTCCCGTTCCGAGAGTAGTCTATAGGTAGAAGTCTCCATATGTGATACATACTCTAGAATTCGTTTCCTAGTTGGAAGCAAATAGCGGTTGTAATTGTCAATATGAAGCTGATCCCAGGGATACTTGCCTTAGTAGGGCTTACGGGTATTGAGGATAGTTGTGAGACACGTCGGCTTAGCAAGCTGGGAGAATTTGAGTCCGTCTAGTAGACTACATTGGGCGGGCTTAGAACCGCTTGGGGTAGATCAGTGTTGGGCTAACGCTAGGGCCTATTATCATGACACGTGTACGATGCATAGTTGGGATTGTTTTGGTGTATCATCAGCTACTCCCCCCAAGTTAGTGGGCCATCACATTGGTTCGCTAAGTCACTTCTTAAAAAGATACACCGCTAATGATGATTGAGTTTGAATCGTTGTCTGAGCCACATGCTTCATTAATTGAATGTGCGTCGGTTCAGTGGAGAAGAAGCGAGAATCCAATCACTACTTAGGTCATCCTTTGTGCGGAGACTAACTCTTCTATTTTCATGCTTTTAGAGATTTTTCTTTGTTCACTTTCTGATTGAAAAGATTGTTCATCTTCTTCATGGCTCACCAAAACCATCTTGATGATGCAACTTTGCCAAGGGCTTTGAGTTTTTCGAAGACTGGTTGTTTTCTGAATCGGGCATGACTAAAGTTCGGACGAAGTTCAGGGTCCTAAAGGACCTACCATTATATGCTCTGAAGGATGATCAAACGCCAATATTTCCGCCGGCAGGGTTCAACTAATTGCACCGCGGGATGCTCCAAACTGGAGTTCATTTTCAAGTTTTGGATGTGATTTGGGACTTCTTGAAATCCCTCATGTCCAATTGGTACCAATGGATACAGGATCGTTCTTCGTATTTTGATCAAAGCGAAAAAAGCTAGTGTCTGCATGACTCTGCGGGTGATCCAGTTGTTGACTTCTCCTCGGCTGAATGATCTTGCCATTTGTAGGATGACGTCGTCGGCTTGCTTCGAGAACTTGTCGAATGATTTCATATCCTGGCAGAAGTACTGCTTTTTTGCTCCTTTGGACTCAAAGTATTTCAAGCTCAAGGGTCGTTTGCTCGAACGAGAGTTCAAGCCACTTCGTCAATGTAGCTTCTTCTTATTTTGCTGCGCTGATTGTATGCATACTGACGCATGTGTTTCTTTGCATGGAGGTTTCCTACCACTCCTCTTACACCAAAGGAGCTAAACACTATACATAAATTTTGTGAGTTGCCGAAAAGGAATCTAGAGGATATCATATGTGTTACCAACTTTATTCGTAGTGGACTATGGGACAACTTGCATGAGGCCCCCACTCTTTACCGATCATCGCAAGTTAAGTCTGAAAGTAGGGCCCTTTCTAGGAAAAGAAAAGTCATCAGAGTTAAGGCACTTGTTTCTCCTAACACGAGGGGTTGTCTAAGACGTTTGCCTCCTTTGTGAGTTTGAAGAAGTCACGTGTTAGAACCGGGTCGTCTTCAAAATGATCCACTCCAGTAAGTAAAGAGCGTGAGCCCGATTGACTCATCAAGGAAGATACCGATGTATTTGGCTGAGAGAGGGACCACCTGCGATTAGTAGGGGTTGAAGATGCATCAAATCTTAGTACCGTGCAGGTAGAAGCTTTGAGCGAGAAGTTGATGATGGCTGCAATGGCGGCTTCTACTAGTGTTGATCCGTCTGGGACCGTTTTGCTAGAGAGTGCTGATGAGGATTTGCCTGAGCTTTTGGAATCCAATCATCCCATGGAGAAGTTTTTCGATAGTAGCCGTGGTGACACGGGTCAAGTTTCTCACAGTTAGCATTGTTCCCCGTCTTGCTCCAGGATACATCTCAATGTGATGGAGAGTTCATTGGACAACTCGCTTCCTTCTCTTCCTACAGATCCTATTAAGCCATCTCGCACTAAGGAGTCGGCTGCTAGTGACAAAGGAAATGTTGTGAAGGAAGGCCTGCGAGCAGTGGCAACCACGAAGGGTGGTGCTGGCGTAATTCCTCATCTGGGAGAGCTTCATCCAGATGCATGGATAAATATGTTTACCCCGGACTTACTAAATATGAGCACTCAGGTCTGGCACCAAGAGGTTGATGTGGATTATGCTTCAAAGAAACATATAAGCAGACTTCATGGTTGCCTGATGGATCACACTCCAAAACTCGAGAAGGATACGCTAGAAGGGCATATGGATAAGGGTTTAAAGTACCTTATGCTGGGAATGTCTCACTTGAACCAAGTGGTCGTTGTTGGGACTAAAGTCGAGGCATCCCGTGAGACGGTGTATCCATGGAGCATATCTTTTCGAACATGCAGAGGTTGTATTCTTACGCACTTTTTGAATTTGAGATGTTGAAGAAGGGAGGCTGAAACAGTCGACCGTTGCTGCTGAGTTTAGAGGGTTCATCTGGACGCCCTTGAGTCTAACTTAGCAGAGGCGGTGTCCACAAGAGACAGATTCCAATAGGAATTGGATCTGATTCGCCGTGATTTAGAGGTTGCGTAGGAAGCTACGCTTGAGGCGTGTTCTGAGCTGCAGTCCTTCACTAAGGAAAATGCCTTGAAGGAGGCTGATTGGGCTATTCATAAACAACAATTGGAGTCCGATGAGGAATTTAACGCTCGAGTAGCAAAGAAAGCCGAGGACCAGCTTGAACTGGAACAACATAAGCTTAGTGATGTAAAGAGCAGTCTGATTATGGAGCAGTCTAACGTCAATGCGCTGACTGGCAAGCTAGAGCGTGAACTTGTCAAAGCGAAGGCAAGTGTGAATTTCGCTAGGTTGTACATGGTAGATTGGAACTACTGGCGTTGATGTGGGAAGAGAATCGAGAATGGGACCTCGATCGTTATAAAAACATGTTGTATGTAGACTTATCAGTGGTTTTTGTGTCATAAGACGAAAAAGGCGGTCCGGATCATGATGCTCAGACTGCGACGCGTACAGACGCAATTTCTGCTCCCTCATCCGCTAAGCTTAGCTCTTTTGTTTCTGTACCTTCTCCTAATAAGGAGTAAACTTTGTACACTTATACTCTTTTTGTTTCAACCGTTAATGAAAGTATGTTTATCTTGATTATGGTCCGTATTCGTTTTGTGTTTGTTATCCTTAGTATGTGTTTTTCATTTCACCTTGTCGTTTTACTTTGGCATAGGCTGGTTGGGTTAATAGGAAGTCTAGTGGTATGTCTGTTGTTGAGAGTTTTCGACTGTTTGCATAGTGAGTGACTTAGAGTCACTATTGCTTAGTCACGTCCGATAGTGGGCGCTCCGCGGATGCTTCAGAAGTGGGTTATGTTGCCCAGCTTCGCCCAATTCTTAGGGTAAGCCACTAAGGGCTTGTTTTGCCCATCTGATTGTCGATCGTGGTTGTTGGCATGAGTGAAATGTGATAATCGAGCACATGCATTGTCTTTTACCTAGGGCACTTATCCCAAGTAAGGTTTTGCAAGCTCGGGATGGCATTCCATGTAGCACTCGTTCGCGAGTTGTCGGGATGATTTATGGGTCGGCATGAACGGCCTTTGCTGGTAATAGAATGTTAGCTCATGTGAGCGTGGAGACGCTGATTGAGCAGTAATTTAACTTTGCAGTCGATATTTCAAATGAGAGTGGTGGTTGCATGGCGAGCCATCTAGGGCTCCTACCTTCCGATCCATATATGTCTGAGCAAAGTGGACTATAGTTTCGGGGAGCAAGGATTTGGCGATCATGGTCTGTTGAAGAGCGATGATCCCGTGGCAAACTGTCGACATCAGTTTGGGGTTGACTAGTCTCCCACCTTTCAAACCATCTACACCTCACGTGTAGCGGGCTACAAGTTTGAGATGAAGGGGTTCAACAACCATGTTGAAGAGCAATGATCCCGTGGCAAGCCGTGGAAATCAGTTTGGGACTGACTAGGCTCCCACCTTCCAAATCATCTATAGTCGTGCTCATTGAGCTACAAATTTTGGAGTTTTCGGTGACCATGTTTGTAGAAGAGCAGTGATCCCATGGCGAGCCATCGGAATCAATTCGGGACTGACTAGGCTCCCACCTTCTAAACCATCTATGCCCGCGTAGTGGGGCTACAAGTCCAGAGTTGTTAATTCAACGACCATAGTCTGTAGAAAAACAGTGGTTCCGTGGTGAGCCGTCGGAATCAGTTCGGGACTAACTAGGCCCCCACCTTCTAAATCATCTACGCCCGCACAGTGGGAGCTACAAGTCCAGGGTTGGTAATTCGGCGACCATTGTCTATAAGAGCGCTGGTCCCGTGGCGAGTCGTTGAAATTAGTTCGGGACTGACGAGGCTCCCACCTTCCAGACCATCTACACTTGCGTAGTGGGGGCTACAGGTCTGGGGTTGGTAATTCGGCGACCATAGTCTATAGAAGAGCAGTGGTCCTGTGGCGAGCCGTCGAAATCAGTTTGGGACTAAATAGGATCCGACCTTCTAAACCATCTACGTCCGTGCAATGGAGGCTGCAAGTCTAGGGTTGGTAATTCGGCGACCATAGTCTATAAAAGAGTAGTGGCCCTGTGGCAAGCAGTCCGAATAAGTTCAGGATTAACTAAGTTCTCCCTTCCAGACCATCTACGCCCACGCAATAGAGGCAGCAGGTCAGGGGTTTGATTAGAAGTTGTCATTGCCAGTCGTCACTAGATAGGCTTACCTAATTGGGTTTGGCGACCGTTGTTTGCAAAATAAGCAACGGTCCCTGGCAAGTCGTAGTTACAGGGCGTGACAATGCTTATTAGACTCCCACTTCCTAAACCATCAGCATCCGCGCTGGGCGGACTAGGTGTCGGAATGTACCAGAAGCCATTGTCGTCAGCCAAGGCTGACTAAGCTTGCCCGGGCGTGCGAGCCTATATCCGCTAGCGGAGTGCGTTGGGCGGATGAGTTATGAAAAGACAGAAGTACCTTGAATCACCTGGCAGTATGCAGGTGTGATCCGTGCATCAGGAATGACTAGGGTTTCTAATGTTCGTGTCAAACACGTGGTATAATACTGTTTGAATAATGGATCGAGCCCATGGGCCCGTAGAGTGGGAGCTAGGGTTTCTTGTATGCAATATGCTACTTGTATGACGTAGATTTCATGGTAGCACATGTTCGGCGTGGATTGCGACACGGTTGAGTATCGGTTACTCCCCCTCAATTAATGGGGTTGGATGCATCCCCGTTGATTGGACGAACATGGACCTGCGCAGTTTCCTTGGGAACCGTTGTCTATTCATTTTCCATAAGGTATTCAATGCCGACAGTTAATGCTGAAACGCCCGTTTGGTGAGCCATTATGTCTATATAATGGTGATTTTTCATTGTTATGGGCATTATCTTCTACAGAGCGTATCTCTTGTCACTACACCAAAAGGCTTGATTAGCTACACGGAGATGGTCACGGCTCAAAACCGTTAGTTTATTTGCCACGACCCAAAACCGTGGCTAGACCGTAAAACCGTCACTACACCAAAAGGCTTGATTAGCTATACGGAGATGGCCACGGCTCAAAATTGTTAGTTTATTTGCCACGGCCCAAAATCGTGGCTAGAGCCTAAAACTGTGGCTATACTACACCAAAAGGCTTGATTATCTACACGAAGATGCCCACGGCTCAAAACCGTTGGTTTATTTGCCACGGCCAACAAACCGTTGCTATAATGGCCAAGGGCCTAAAACCGTGGCTATAAAAAGAAAATGCACATGTATTGCACGTGCATGTGTGGAGAACTCGAGTGGATTTCACGCGGGCGAAAAAAATTCCGCGGTCTTGCAAAAAAAAATTGGCACTCCCGCCTCCTTCCATTTTCATTTTAGAGTTATAGGGTTTTGTAAGAAAATCACAGATCTGTTTTTGGCTCAAAAGCTCGAGGGGAGAATCGACCAAGTCAATTTTGAGAAAATCGATAAAGCTTTGGCATCGAATTTTTGTGTTGATTGTAGAGAAATCGGATAAAACTCGATCAAAAATCAGAGAAAGCTCGATCGAAAACTCTAGCCATCGACCTCGACCTTGTGGTGAGAAATCAGATACTAGATCTGAGCATCGTGCTTACTTGCGACCTCGACCTCGAGCTAAGTTCCGACCTCGTGCTAAGTTGTGTTGATTGCAGAGAAATCAGAGAAAGCTCGATCGAAAACTCTAGCCATCGACCTCGACCTTGTGGTGAGAAATCAGAGATAAGATCTTAGCATCGTGTTGACTTGCGACCTCGAGCTGACTTTCAACCTCGTGCTGAGTTTTGACCTTGATCCAAAACCTCGACCTCGACCAGAGGTAATACACTGTCACTTGTCTTGAAATTTTTTCTTCTTTGGGTCTTTGCAATCTCAATTGTTCTGTTACATTTGGGTTTCTGATGAGTGTTTTGTTGGTCCATTTTCACTAATAAATGGGGAAATTGTGAAAAATGATGAAATATAATATGGGTTTTTCATAAAATTGAATGGGGTTGATGGTTTTGCAGAGAATCGAATGACGAAGAAAATTCTAGAGATTTTTTCTTCTTGATGGGTTGATGGGGAAATTGCTATGTCTGTTAAGTGTTTTTTTCTTCTTGAATGAGGAAGACAACCAGTTCTTGAATTTTTTTTTCTTCAAATGTTCATTTTCAATGATTTTTAAGAAATAGAGATTTTTATGTTTGGCTTCAGCCGTCTCTTAACTATAGTGTGTAATAAAATTTATTTATTTTTGCTAATTTTATGGATTAGTAAGTCTTCTGTGTTTCTCTCCATCATTCGAAGCTATTCTCGAACTCTTTCGATTCCATCTGGATAAAGATAACTCTTTCAGTTTAGTGATATCTCAACATTGAAGTAATTAGAAGTTCAAATTATTTCAGTTAATTAGTGTAATGTTTTATTTCTATTATGTCTTGGATTATATTATGATGGTACTAGTTTTCACCTCATGTTGAATAACTATTTAGCTTATTAATTTTCTCAAATGAATTGATGATGTTCATTTTGCTTGCTATACAATTATTTTCTGTAAATTGTGTATTTGTTTGTATATATGTTTGTTTACATGTTCCTATCATGACTTAGTTCTTGGATAGTAGTGAAGTATATATTATGTGGTGGGGGTGGTCATAGTGGTTGACATGAAATATATTTGAGTCTTTAAAGGAGAACCATAGAGTACATAGACATATACTTCACATCACCAGTGGCAAAATTTTCGTCCTTTTATCAGTCATGCTAGCTAGGTAGATTCCTTATATTTTTAAGGTTGTGTTTGATTACAAAGATAGCATAATTGTATAGAAAACAAGTGACAAGAGAAGATGACCATGTTGTTGTAAAAATTTCCATGATGTCCACCCCCTTAAAATATTTTCTACCTTCAAATTATGTGTTCTTGATTCCACTCTGGCCTTTGCTTGTACTATTTTTTTTACTGAAGGTTTTTATTTCAAAGTCTAAATGAAAACGAAAGGAAGATGAGCGTATATTTCAAAGTCATAGTAGTGTTGTTTTCTTGTTGAATATATATATATATATATATATATATATATACGTACCTATGTTTTTAAAATTTATAACAACCTTTTTTAACTCCGCCAATGTAAAGGTTATTTTTTACATTGCCGGTCCCAAGCCCGGATAAAGGAGGAGGGATGAGGGTATGTTTACCTTTATCAATTTTTGTGTTAAGTTTCATTATATTTTTTTCATTGTGATATGGTTATCTAGTTCTTATATATATGCAGCAAACTCAGCAGGTGCTAGTGTGAAAAAGATTCCTCTTTACAAGGTACATATATTTCTCTAGTTCAGTTGTTTATTAAGGTTTTATTTTTATTTTTTTTGGAAAGCGAGCGGGGTTATTTAGGATCCTCGAACCTGAAAACAAATTCTCAAGTACATCATGCCTATTCTATCTTCATACACAATCTTCTTCAAGTCCTCAGCAAAGGAACTTGGTATAACTTCCATAAAAACATTATTAGGAAGCAAGCGAGCTAACCGATCCGCAACTATGTTAGTTTCTCTATAAGCAAGACTGACTTTATAGTTTTCCAATGAGCTAAGCATGTATTTAATTCTGAGCAATATCTGTCTAAGATCCCATGCTACGCTTTTGTCCTTCGTCAGATAATCAAAGACAGTGGTCGAGTCAGTTGTAACTTCCAGTTTCATGATATTGTATCTCTGCGCAAGTTTAACCCCGGCCTCGACTCCTTGAAGCTCATGTTTGATAATTGAGTGCCCTGTTGCAGACCCCGTGCATGCTGCGATAACATCCCCTGCATCATGCCTTATAACAGTGCCATACCCACCAGTGACTCCTTGTAGCGAGCCATCAGAGTTGCTCTTGTACCAGCCTATAGATGGCTTTGTCCATTGAAAAATTGTAGGGTGCTTGTTTTTATATAATACATCCAGGTTCCATCGCCCAAATAGCTCCTTATTATGCGCATTGCCTTCAACAATAACTAACTTTGTTAGTTTAACTCTCTTGTGAGCCTATTAGTTCAAAATGAAATGCCTAGCTCTCTTATAAAGCAATCAGATAAAAAAATGACTGCATAACCACAGGTCTGTCTCGGCGCCTCAGACATGTTATCACATCCACTGAATAAATTTAAACATTCGTGATTGGTTAGATTTGTCCCTCAACCACTCCTTGCCATCGTTTCTTCTAATTCTTTCCAGGCAATTAAAATGTGGTTTCTTCAAATATGTTTGAAAAGTGGGCTGCATTAAACTCTATTTCTGGCACAGATCTTTTACAGTTTCTTGGAAGTTGAGACTAGAGGAGGTTGTTATGAATACTATGTCCTCTCTGCCAGATGAGGTTGTGGATACTGTTCAAGTGACATCTTTGTCATCTGAAGATTCTGTTTCAGAGAGGAGGAAGAAATTGGAGTTCCTAGAAATGCAGAAAGAACTTATCACGGTATAAAATGGGATCTATATAAACAACTTATCCAGCATATAACTTCTTTTTCCATTGCTCTATTAACAATGTATATGGTACCACTGAAAGCATTCGGTGCAGCCTCCTTAACATGATAACATTTATTTCTGAAATAAGATCTATATTGACTAGTTCCTCTAAACATAATTACCATTATGTTAAGCTTCATGTATGCTTGTTTAAAATAGATCTATTAAGAACACTGAAATAAAGGAAAAAGCATAGATAAAAATTCTAAACTGTGAAGCACCGAACCACAACTACCTCTTGAGTTTTCTTTTGTTGTTTTCCCAAGACAGTTTCTTTTTCGTTTGTTCTTGACATCCATTGCCATTGGCAAGGTTCCCAAATATTGTTGACATCAATTCTACATTTTTTTCCCTTCTTGGTAAGTCTGTATTTCCAGTTATTTAAACTACTCAATTTATTGTAGGAGGAAGAGGAGAAAGAATAAGAGGAGCAAGCTAAGCTGAAATACACTGGTATTAGTCAGGTTGATGTGGCTCTGAAGGAGATGAGAGTTGCTACAGCAAAAGAAGCCCAAGAATAGGCAATAGCAAAAACTTTGGAGAAATAAGAGCAGCTTTGTCAGCTCAGTCGTGCTTTGGCTGTTCTAGCATCTGCATCTATAAGGATGGACTTCATAATCTGTCAAATAATGGATCATCGACTGTTCTATGTCAATTCTAGTAACATGTTGGGTTTTGTTGCTAATTGTTGCAGTCTATGAAAATGGAGCGTGGAGAGTTCCTGAGACTTGTCGATAAGGAGGTAGGCCAAGATCTGTTATTTTTGGGCCAAGATCTATTATTTTTGGTTTGCTATCTCTAATATTTAATGTCTGAACTGTGAATTCTTAGCAACTTGATCAATATCAGTACTAGGTTTTTAGTAATAAGTACTTTTGTTTCATTTCTTGAATGACACGCTGTTTTTTCAATCTGTTGAAAAGATTGTATATATGTTTACAAGTCTAAGTGGCATTGGTATTGCATCTCCTGACTTATAGAAAGACCGGGTGGCTCATTTTCATGTTCTCTTCTCATTGGCAACATTCATGAGTAAGTTGTGTGCATAGTTCATTTAAGTTCTGTACATGGCCCAATTTAATTTCCCAATGAGAAGTTGACAGGGAAAACTGATTTTTCCCAACAGGGACACCTGATCTGATCGTTAGTTTTTGTGTGTTCTATCAGAGATTGTATTTGAATGTGTTAATGTGCTGTCTATAGATAGAACTGTTGTTACTGCTGTATATGGAGTAGCAGCTAAAATGTCACAGTAAGACATTTCCAAGTATTTTGAAAACTCATATATTGACCATGTTTGCTAATATAATGTATTAGATGTTTTACTCAAGCAAATTCCAATATGCAAATATAAAGCATAAATCCACCCAATCATTAAGCATACGAACAATACCAAATGCAAAAAAACTCAAATCCGAATCTTTATGCAAATGCAAATAAACATACTAATATAAGCAAACATTCTTTGAAAAACAAAGGAAATCTATGAAGTAAATTCATCCTTAGCATACATGTTTGTTGTAACTTCTGTATAAGATTCAACTGCTGTAAACAATTCAAATAAATAGCATTTCTGGTCGAACCCGCCCAACCCAACTAAGAAGAACCAAACCTGACAGACACATCTTTTTTGGGGGGGAGGGTACTCCGAGTAGTGGGTCGCTCTCTCTAAGACGTTTCGCGGCTCTGCCCAAGATTGTGCAAGCAGTGTACTAGCCCCGTCGTCTCCAGGATAAAACAGCCCAGAATCTTCTCTGTCTCGTTCAATCAATTGCACATTTGATGAACGGAATACTATCACCCTTAAACTCTGTATTGCTCGGAATCACCAATACATTTGATATAAATCAACAACAAACAAAAACTCTTTTTTGATTTGATTGAGATGCTAAATGAATACTGTTTGCAAAAAACGAAAATACGATTTCGAAGCATTTTTGCAAAACTCTCTTGTTGTTCTCTCTGATTTCGTTTGTAAAAAACTGTTTTTTTTTTTCTTTTCTACATTCTTTGAAGCTATAAGTCTATGGTATTTATAGGGCGAATACCATTCTTTGAAATACGAAAAACAGGGCAGGTTCATAAGCATAATTCGCGCAGAGAAGGCAAATAAAAAACGTGGAAAATGTGGGAGAGTAGATCACGGCACAACTCATGCAAAAGTTTGATTTAGAAAGATGTCTAGATACATGTACACAATTCTATCTAGATTCATTCCCTCTTTAGAAATTCAAAATTTATTTACATTAAATAAATTTGTAGCAAAAAGAATGGGTTGCTCTCTTAATGACCCGACCCGACACGGACGGACGGAGGCGGGCGCGAGAGTCTATCTCTCCCCTCCTCACAAAAGAGTGGTACCCCCAAGGGGTCCAAGCCCAAGTCCTAACAATCTCCTTATAAACTCTACCACAAAGAGTTATATAGTAGATATGAGACTAAAAATTAAAGAGAGAGATCCAAAGACTAAAATCAGAAAGAGATCCAGGGTTCAAACCCAGGTTCACACCCATTTTCTTTTATATTAAAAAACCATATTTCCAACAGTCCCCCACTTGGATTTTTAAAAACATATTTCCAACAATCCCCCACTTGGATTTAAAAACAATTTTCATCGAGCAATCTAAAAATATAAGATTGTGCATAAACAAAAGTGTCTTTCGACTTGAACTCTTGCGTAGTGTTCATGCTTTAGATTATACTAGAGTAACTCGAGTTTTGAACTCTATCTCTAACAGACATTACACGCACAACCTTACCAGCGTGAAGTCTAAAAAACTCGTGCCTTACGACCATGCACGTATATCCCAGTATAGTGAAGGCTCTAGGAATTTTGCTCACAAATTCCATAGGAAGCGGCCAAACTTCCACAATCACTTAGGTGAGTTTATCAAGAGTACTCCTGTAGCTAGGTACTCCACTCCACATAGAGTATAGACCTCATTAAGAGTTTTTAACTCATCCTACTATCGCTTCAGGAATTCATGCTTTAATCTAGGAATGAGATTGTTATTTTGTCAGCATGATTCACCTCATATCATTCACGACTTGTTATTACCCATTGAACCTATTTTTGGGATCTCCAGTCTATAGGTTGGGTTACCATCGTGAATAACTCATCAATCTAAGGGCTTTAGTCCCATTCTTTTCGAGGTTTTGAAAACCTTCTCTCTAGCTAATCCTTTCGTCAAAGGATTAGCCAAGTTCGCATCAGTTCGTACATGATCCAATCTCACAGCACCAGTAGATAGAATTCTCTGATCGTACTGTGCTTACGACGTATTTTTCGTTTCTTGCCGTTATAATAACGGTTCTGTATTTTTCACAATAGCTGCGGTACTATCGCAATGGATCAAGACAGCTGGAATCAATCTTTCCCATAAAGGGATCTCTGCTAGCAGGTGTCTTAGCCAACCTGCTTCTTCACTAGTCGTGGCTAGTGCTATCATTTCTGACTCCATTGTGGACTGTGCCAGAATGGTTTGTTTCTTCGATTTCCAAGAAACAGCTCCACCAGCTATATTGAAAATATAGCTACTGATGGCTTTGGAGTCATCTGAAAGGGTGTTCCAATCAGCATCGCTATATCCTTCAAGGACAGTGGAAAACTTCTGTAATCCGAGGTTCTTAGTCCTCTTAAGGTACCTCATGACCTTTTCAATTGCATCTATAAGGCTCTTTGAAATCTAAGGGAAACCTCCTCGACTGAAAAGACATAGTAATCGGGCCCAAGGTGTTTAGAAGGTCGTTTCCTTTTACTTTTCCTAGGCTCAGATTCTATGACTTTATCAGATGCATTCATCCTTATCATAGGCACGTTATTTGAGGATGTACCCCCACTATTCCTTGAAATAACCCCCACTATACCTCGAAAATTAATGCAATTTATCTTTCCATGAATAACTCCTTATGCAACACAAAAAATCTTCGTACAAAAAAATCAGTATCCACAAAATTATTTTTAGCATGTATAATTTTAAAAATATACGTAAGCTTTCCATTAAGGGACTTTTGAACTTCGGTCCCTCTAACTATTGTCAAAAACAGGTTTAGCCACCTTTTGAATGCATATTAAGTGACGGTCTTCTTGCTATCTGAAGCGGACCATGCATTCAACTGTTAAGGACCCACAAAATGAGAATATCGAATAAAATACCCATTCTATTCACCTCGCTATTCTCATTTTCTTTTAAGTTCAAGGATTAACTAAGAATATCATTAGAAAACGTGCCTTAAATTCAGCTTCTGAATTTTTCAAACTTTGATGTAATCACCAAGCTATATTTGTGCATCCTCTGGGAATTTAGTTGCAGACTTAGATAGCAAAGTTCCGCAACAAAATCAAGCAATAGCTTGAATTGTTCTAGATTGCCATCAACATCATCATCATGAGAACATATCCTTTCCATAAGAATTCATGTTCTCATGTGGAAGTCTGACCAACTTATGGTCTAAGCAAAATCATTTATGTATTGACATCAAGAACAAAATTCACAGGTCAATCTGTATATAAATGATTCCTTATAGCCTCCTTATGTCAGCTTAACATCAAACATCAACTGTAACATTAATCACAAGGTTTTTCTTTCCATCAATAGTATTGAGGAATAAAAGCATACCCATTTTTCACAATAGATCAATTATTGTTCTCACCAAAATAAACTGAATCATCCAAAGTCCATAACATAATTATTATAGAACTGCATACTCATTATCTAAAGAGTAACACGCATAGATGATATTGTTCACTTCTCATGAAATGTTCAAATGTAATTTATTGATTCAGATTTCATGATATTCCAACTCAGAAAGCCTAAAAGAGCAGCACATTTAATTAAATTTCTATGAAATTTAATTTTAAAGCATGGTGTTCTATTCATACACAATCTCCTCTAGTTAGTCCTCCATGGTTTTAGAGTCTAGACTACATTTTACATAGTCAACTTGTGTACAAATATGTCAATCCCTAATCACGCTAGTCATAATGATAACTAATTTGATTTCACTTCCTGACAGGGATTTAGTTGACTATGTTTTTAAAGCAGCCTCCAAAAGATTCAAAATGTTATGAACATAAGCACTTCCAGGCTTCTAGATGTTATACAACCAGTCAAACGCAGTGGATATGCAAAATTAAAAATAGATGCATGATCCACCAAGTATTTTCTAAAAAAGGTTCAAGATGTGTGGACTATAAGCATATTTACAATATCAATCGTCTTTCAAAATCCAACACTATGAACATAACAAAGTTTAGCATGCCAAATATTAAAAATACACAAATCTCAAAATCATGTGGATTTTTTTTTAATAAATCCAAACAAATATAACCCTCTTTCCAACCTTTCAAATGTTACCATGTGGTTGTATCCTTGCATAGAAAACTGCTCCCAACCCAATTTGACAACAACAACTACCACCCAAGGTAACAAAAATACATAGTGCAAACAAAACTAAACTCCAATCCTTGGAACAAAGTTTGTTTAGGCTAATGGGTTCCATAACAATTAATTTAACAGACACATTGAAACAACAAGGCAATAACATACACTTCCTTGAATAGTCCAACTTGTACAAAACAAGGAAAGCGTCCCATTCATATATTTTGTTTGGCTCTTCAAAAGCAATATTTCAAAGCTTTCATATATACATGTCCTCATTTATTACTTTAAGACTTATATAACCTTTATAAACATGGCTGCTACTCCATTTTTATGCTTGTTACATGACAGGAAAATATTCTCAAACTCAATTGAAGGATTTCCCCAATCAACGAGCGTATAACTAATACATGAGAACAATGAGGATATAACTTAATCTATAACCATGAATAAGAGTCAAAATCAAAATGCACAGAATCATCCTCTCTAATTAACGCATAACAAAACAGTGTGTCAAGAAGCTTATAGAGTACAACTTTTCCTAATATTTTCACATCAAAGTAATGTTTGGCAACCTATCCCTGGATCCCTTTGGAGCAAGGAATAGTCCATTGTTAAAGTCAGTGTCATAACTCAACTTCACTTCTAGTGTGTGCATTCTTGTATTACGAATATATGCAAACTTTGTTTAGCAAATTCAGTATTTGTAATCATGGCAGAAAGAAAACATCTTAAAATTGTTGTTACTACTGTATATGGAGCAGCAGCTAAAATGTCACAGTAAGACATTTCCAAGTATTTTGAAAACTCATATACTGACCATGTTTGCTATTATAATGTATTAGATGTTTTACTCAAGCAAATTCCAATATGCAAATATAAAGCATAAATCCACCCAAACATTAAGCATACGAACAATACCAAATGCAAAAAACTCAAATCCTAATCTTTATGCAAATGCAAATAAACATACTAATATAAGCAAAAATTCTTTGAAAAACAAAGGAAATCTATGAAGTAAATTCATCCTTAGCATACCTGTTTGTTGTAACTTCTGTATAAGATTCAACTGCTGTAAACAATTCAAATAAATAGTTAGGAACGAAGATACCAATTTGTTCTTGGGTTGAGTCGCGGACTAGGTCGCTCTCCCTAAAACGTTTCGCGGCTCTGCCCAAGATTGTGCAAGCAGTGTACTAGCCCCGCCGTCCCCAGGATAAAACAACCCAAAATCTTCTCTGTCTCATTCAATCAATTGCACATTTGATGAACGAAATACTATCACCCTTAAACTCTGTTTTGCTCGGAATCACCAATACATTTGATATAAATCAACAACAAACAAAAACTCTTTTTTGATTTGATTGAGATGCTAAATGAATACTGTTTACAAAAAACGAAAAAACGATTTCGAAGCATTTTTGCAAAACTCTCTTGTTGTTCTCTCTAATTTCGTTTGTAAAAAACTGTTTTGTTTTTCTTTTCTACATTCTTTGAAGCTATAAGTCTATTGTATTTATAGGGAGAATACCATTCATTGAAATACGAAAAACAGGGCAGGTTCATAAGCATAATTCGCGCGGAGAAGGCAAATAAAAAACGTGAAAAATGTGGGAGAGTAGATCACGGCGCAACTCATGCAAACGTTTGATTTAGAAAGATGTCTAGATACATGTACACAATTCTGTCTAGATTCATTCCCTCTTTAGAAATTCAAAATTTATTTACATTAAATAAATTTGTAACAAAAAGAATGGGTTGCTCTCTTAATGACCCGACCCGGACGGCGGCGGCGGTGGGCGCGAGAGTCTATCTCTCCCCTCCTCACAAAAGAGTGGTACCCCCAAGGGGTCCAAGCCCAAGTCCTAACAATCTCCTTATAAACTCTACCACAGAGAGTTATATAGTAGATATGGGACTAAAAATTAAAGAGAGAGATCCAGAGACTAAAATCAGAAAGAGATCCAGGGTTCAAATCCAGGTTCACACCCATTTTCTTTTATTTTAAAAAACCATATTTCCAACAAGAACTGTATAATAGTATGGTAGATAAAGAGGGCACAGAAGGTGAAGAAGTTGCTAAGAAAGCATACAGAGCTGCTCGGGAAGACAAAGATGAAGATGCTGAAACAGCGGTGGATAGCAAGGTTTCGTCAGCGTTGATAGTTCATCAAAAGAATCTTTGATTCTTTAAGCTAAATTAATTTCTATGTATCTACACTTGCTAATGTATTGCCTTGTAATTTATGGTACACTGCATTTGGACTCTTATTTCAGGTTGCTACGATGCTCCAAAAGCTTGAAAAGGAGATAGATGATGTGGATGCCAAAATTGGTGAAGGTTGGCTCCTACTTGACAAGTATACCATACATTTAGTCAGGATACATGTTTTAGGACCCCATTTCAGTATATTCATTTTTCAGCTCTGTTTTGAGCCATATCTCCAATCTGGTGTTTGTAAATGGCATTGTTCCCTTCTCAACTTTCTAGACCCTTCAACTGCAAAGATGTGCCTTATTGCTAGTTTCACAGGCATGACATGCATGTTTTACCATTAATTAAATTGTTGATTTGATATGTGATCTTCATATTCTTCCTGTATGTCCTAATATTCCATCCTCCAAAATGGTAGCCTCCATCAATTTAACTTGTCGGTTTAAGTTGACGCATTGAGTTGAATAGCTTGAGTCACTCTCATGATGTCTATAATAATATCGTGATATTCATTATGTCAGCATTCCTTCAGTGATAATTAGTTATGCATGTCTCATATTTCAGAGATAAGGATGGGAAAGTTACTCTGAGGAGGTAGCAGCTGCAGCTGTGTACCTTAAGGACACCATAGACAAAGAAGGAATCCAAGAGCTTATCAGCAATCTTTCTAAGGATAAAGGTAATTGAATTGATATTTGTTTTCAGCTAAAAATTCTCTCATGCTTCTTTACGTGATATTGTACTTGCATTGTTGCAAAGCTTGTACGTTTGAATAAACGACTCAACCTATATAAGTTCGCTTAATAGGTTTTGTCCATCAATTGACTTAAAGTTCGCTCAGTAGGTTTTGTCCTCCTTTTAGTGACTCAAAGTTCGCTTAATAAGTTTTGTCCATCAATTGAAATAACAACATCCCAGTTGGCATGTTTTTATTGATGTCTTCTAATTTTTTGGTTGTCTTTGTAGGCTGTGATAAAGTTGGTTGCTCAACTAAGTCAAAAGATGAGAGAGACATCAAATATGTGGACTCTTGCGATAAATAAAAGACTTCTTAGCATTGATAAAATGGAAAGGGATATGGCAGAAAAATGCTTTCTGAATGTAAGATCTATTTTACTTCCTCCTCCTTTGGTTCTTTCTAAGGTATTCCTCATAGTCTTTCCTTTTATGTCTAAAACTTGTTGAATGCTTCCTATCATTACTTACTAGTGATGCACGTGTGCATGGCATCTATTTAAGTCGTATATGTTCCTTACCTAATGCATTGACTAAAATAAATTTATATTTTCTGAATGAAATATAAACTAGTTAAGTTGTACATTACCATGTAAAAGAATAACCAATGTTTTTATATTTGTGCCGAAAGTGTTGTGGATTTCATGTTATAGATCTTCTCAAGAGTTTTCATGTATACGGAAATCCAACTTATGGATCGAAAGTTATGAAGTTTGCAAATCTAGGAATGAAAAGCAGAAGATTCTAAACAAGGGATAACATATTTGCCTATATATGCGAGGTGTGGCATTTCAATCTCCATTGAATGTAAAGTCAGCATTCACCTGGAGGTTTACTCCTTGCTTAATCAAACGTCACATACTTGAAAGCTGTTAGGATCACCATTTCAACTTGCTTCCATTGAGCGTGCACATGTTGATCACTCATCCACTCAGTTCTACCAAAAAAAACATCATCAAACCATGGTATTGTATAGTGTTATGATGGTCGTGCCAAAATGACACCTACAAGGATACTTGTTCACCAGACACTGATATCCACTAAAAAATGCACTTCAATTAAGTAGCTGTGAGATAAAATAATCGAACCACACCAAGGAAGCAAGGCATGCTTTATCTGTGTGTCTTGTCATCTTGCAAGTAGCTAATTGGTTTGCTTTTGATGGTTAGGTCACTCCTGATTGAACACAGATGTTACTTTTGCACTTTTCTTGTGCACCTTTTTTTCGTTGATAATCCAGTTGGTTCACACTATAACTTGAGAATAAAGTCTGTTTAACTTTTAAGCTATTCAGATGTACATGATCTTTACTGAGCTTCCTCATGTCGCAGTTGATATACTCTGGATATAGCTGCACCCAGGGGTGGTTTTGCACACCTTGCATGAGTGATCCAAGTCTAAGGTTAGTCATTCTTTGTCTTGAAGCAAATACATTTTGTTGTTTTTATCCCTGAATTTGCTTGTAACTTTTTGCTTTCAGCAAAATATTTGCATTTATATTTTGAAGTTCAGTCTCTACTCTCTTGTCATCTGGCATAGTCAGCAACAGACTTACTCATCTATGAAATTAAACAAAAATAAATAGCATATACAAAGAACACGAGGAAGTAAGAAGGGAAATTGATATAACAATATCATGTGGAAGCTGCAAATATTATTCTTCAACTAAACACATTTTGAGAATACCAACACTGACCCACTTCACCATTTAGAAGCTATTAGTGATTCTTCCATTGTGGTTTGCCACTCTATAATTGGTATCCCATGGAGTCATTTTACACGAGCTCATCACAGGGAGAAAGAGTTGGAGAGCTCCAAATCTTGAGGCATTCCATATTTCAACTGAGGAAGTCTTGTGAACCCAAATTAAAGCTTTAGTGACTAGGTAATGTAGAAGAGTTCAGTGTCAATCCACATTGCGCACAAACATGTTTTTGTCATCTAGGACAACTCCAGCACTGAACCCTGGCATCCTGTGATGACCATCAAAAGAAGCCGGGAACACTCCAGCACTGTTTTTGTCACTATTTTTGCGCACTGCTTTTGATTATGTAAAAAAGTTACCTTTTTTTGTTTATATGAATTTTTGAACTATGGGGCTCTGGGTTTTTATTGGTATCTGAATATTTAGGTGTTATGTAGTTTTTCAATTGATTGCTCGTTGTCTTTGTATAATTTGTAGGAGGAGGGCTTGGGTTCTTCATGGGTATACTTCTTGGGGCATTGAATAGTCCTCTGATGCAAGAACAAATGATTGTAAAACAACAATTTGTTCATGAAGCCAAACAAATGGGAAGAAGGATCTATAGCTCTACTAAGACATTTGCAGTGATGGGTTTGATATTTTCAGCTGCTGAATGTGCAGTAGAGAAGGTATGAGAGAAATCAATTTGTATTATGGTAATTTTCTTACATTATAACTAGGTGGATTTGTATTGTTGGAAAAATCATAGAGAAATTATTTTGTTTTAGATGCGAGAGAAACATGATATAACAAATACCGCTGTGGCCAGGTGTGTGACTGGAGGAACAATGTCAGCATTAGGTAAGGGTTGTCTTCTTAAATTCACTTGTTGTATATGAATGCACACACTTAAAATATACGGCATACAAATAACTGTGAAGTTTGATTTGCCACACTCAATGGAAAATTTTGATTGGTATCTGTGAAGTTTGATGAAAATTGTAAGCTTGCTTTTTTCAAATAGTAGATTGGAAAGAAAGTAGGTGGTTCATGTGTTACAAGTTCTAAATGTGTCCCAATCACCAAACAAATAACTATGGCTGGATTATAAATAAATGATGAAAACTAAGTAGTTCAATTTTAACAGAGTTTTAAACTGAATGTCAAGGTTCCCAATTGAATGGGAAATAGGAGTACCAGAGGCGTGCTTGAGTGGGGGAGAAACCCATCCCTTTGAATGCTTCAAATGGAGAGAAAACAAAGTTGTTGAAGTCAACTTCTCCAGTAGGTGAAAGAGTTGTCTCTTTGGCCGTTTTATACAAGGAGAAAATAGGGAGTAATAGGGGGTTGTAGCTCTGTTCTTTTGGCTACAATGAAACAGTGAGTGAACAAGGGATAAAAAGATATGAAGTGAGTTGCATACAATAGAGAACAAAGGTACATACCATTTTGACAACAAGATACTCCATGTGCTTCCACTGCACTCTAAATGTCTATTCTTGTGCTTCCATTGCACACTCTAAATATCTATTGTTTGTTTCATTTGAATTCAGGAAGAATGAGAGGTTGCTATCAAACAGCTTAGGAAGAGCTTGAAGTTCAAAGCAAACCCAATACCTAGTTTCTACCATGAAGGACCTCCACTTAAGGTTGAGCATAAAAAGGTTAATCCTGTTATTGTATATTAGTGTTATTTGTTTAGATGTTTTGTTTGGCGTCAAAACTTAACAAGGTTCCATTTTACGGTTGATTTTGTATTTATCTAGCATATAGTTTGTGGAATCCTATTCTGGGACGACAAAAAATCTATCATGGGATCCGTCCACTACAACACAAATGCTCATTAATAGCATTTGTTAATAGCGTTTTTGCTAAATACGCTATCAAAAGTCAAATTTTAATGTCTTCAAAAATGAAAACGCCATAAAAAACTTGGGTGTGCTTTTTGGCGCTCGACTTAGAGCTCGCCTCTTTCATCTCTCCTTTACTGCTCCCTCATCTCGCCATCTCCCTTACTACTCCCTCATCTCGCCATCTCCCTCCCTGCTCTCTCCATATCTCCATCTCCCTCACTACTGCCTCCATCTCGCCATCTCCCTCACTGCTCCCTCCATCTCTCCCTCGCCCTCCCTGCTCTCTCCATATCTCCATCTCCCTCACTACTCCCTCCATCTCTTCGTCGCCCTCCCTCCCTCTATCTGTTGTTCTCCCTCCCTTTTTTGTCGCTTGATCTCACTCTCTCGCAGTCGATTCACCTTTCTCTTGCACTTGATTCACCTCTCACTTGATTCGACAATAGTTGTTCTTGTCTTTCTGGGGTGCTCCTCTACATCAACGCCACAAATGGATCGATTTCTTCGTCCCTGACGAAGACTATGTTGCTAAAGAGGCATGGTCTTGCATGACTGGTATGATTTCCTAACAACCCTTTAATAAAGTTTCGATTTTTATGTTGAATGTTACTGAATTTTTATGTTGAATTCCCCTTTTCCTTTCTCCTCTTCTTCGAAGCAAACCATGGCTCTACCTCCATCTCTTCAACAACAACAAGGTTAGCTTCTTCTTCTATTTTGGGTTATTTTTGTTGGATTTTTCAAGAAATTTATGTTTTTTTAAAAAAAAAATTTGGATTTCATTCACTGTTTGAAGCTCTAGGATTTTTTTATGGATTTCATTCGTTGTTTGCTTTTAATTGTGTCATAAATTTTTGAATTCAGCTTTTTAGAGATGCCCTTTTGGTGTTTTCAGTCTTTAAATGAGATTTCTCTCAACCCTTTTAATGATTTCCTTCATTTTTTTTTGTTTTCCCCCAATTAATTTTGGGCAATTAGTGTTTTTCCATGCTATGTCTCAAGTCAGAAACCAGTTTTCCCCAATTGGTGTTCATGCACTTTTTTTAAAGCATAAATCATTTGTTTATGTTATGATCTATTGCAGCTTAATGTTGAGAATAGCCCCTTTCAGAGGACATATGTTAATCAGGTACATTCTGATGATCTTCAACTTGCTTACTTTTACACGGTTACATCATTATGAGAAGGAAATTTTATGATTTTCTTGGAAAAAAAGGGTTCATACCTGAGAGAAATTACATTGACGTAGTTAGAATCAATAATAAACAATGATCCCCTGTTGATATGCATTATAGATTATTCATTTTTTTATAAAGGACGCCAACCAATGAAAAATAGCCGGTATATAGTTTTTCATGAGTGTTTGTATGCCCATAATTTGCAGATAAAGAGATGTGGAGAGATGGCAAAGAAGTCGCGATATTTTAAGGATCAAATGAATAAGGCTAGATGGTCATTTTCTGCAAGGCCCCCAGCCAGAGTTAATATTGATTTGGACACCTTGGAGGTATTTTGTTATGCTTACTTCAACGGTTTGGTTTGTATGTGAATCAAATGTCCTATGTTTATTATACTTTTTGTTTGTTTGAATAGATTAAACTGGAGAGCTTGAAGGCGAGCTGATAGAAATAAATAAAAAAATAGTGAGAAGTTGCAACGTGCTTATAACGAGCTTTTGGAATATAAACTTTTTATGCATAAGGTATGGTTCATTACTGCTATCCACATGTTTGAATTATGTATTTGTATCATCATGTTAAGTTTAATATCTATAGAAAGATGGAAGACACTACGAGGCTGAGATGATGTACAACACAAGAAAAAAAATGGTCTCACAATGAATACTGGTGAACTTCAAAAGTACTTGATAGGCCCGATACCAACTGAACATAAAGCTTTTGATCTTAAAAATTGACTCTACTGACCCAAACCAAAGCTCCACTTAATGATAATTTATTGCTCTAGAACCATATTTCCCATAAAATTGTAAAGGAGATTAAATTCCAAAGCTTCTTTCCTTTGGAGGTGATAATCAATTCTCCAAAGGAAGAAGAGCTCTATTGTCATGCATGGCATCACCCACCTTAGAAACATATAAACAAGAAAGGAGGTCCAAACCTTTGAAGTAAATGTTCAAGAATGTTGCCTGGAGAGGGTACATAAGTCTAGACCAAGCTAATCTCAAAGAGGACCTTTGTGTTTTAGGATTAGCAATTCATCATAACATTATAAACCATAAGATTCTGTCTATATTTTGCTTTATAAGGGAGGACACTGAAATTTGTTACTGTTTCTTCGGTGTTTCACTTCATGCTAAGTTGCTAACTACCTAAAATTTTTTGTTCTCTTTGGCTGAAAAGTTAAATCTTACAACTGTAACTGAATGTTCCTGTTCAATAAGCTTTGTTTTATTTCAATGCCAAACAGTTTCTTTGTTGTAAGTATTGTAGTAATTCTCTAAATTAGTTTTGTTGCTTCATATCATCATTGGAGATTTATATATTATTATTTAGATTTTTTTTCCCTTTAGTTTTTTGTTTCATATCATGTATTCTTCATGCAGCCTTGCTTGCTTGGAATGATTCAAAGGAAGTTGCGTATACATACTACGTGATCCGTACAATTTCATTTATCATAAGTCAAGGGAGTATATTCTGCATTGTTGTTGCTTATGCGGTAATTTTTTTTCAGTATATTTTATATTTTTATCTATTTCTGCTTGTTTCACTCAGCATTGTGGAAATACATATAACTTTGTTCCTTTAGTAGGCTGATATTGTTGAGGACAGCAAAGGAGTTGCAATGTTTGCATGGATTACAGGCCTTTTTTCTGTTTCACACGTCTTAGGAAATCTCTTGACACGTTTTCTCCCTGAAAATTATATTTGTGCGGTATGTTTCCTTCAGCGTTTCACTAGATACTTTTAATATTTATCTATCCATGTGTATTATGCTGACAATTTTTTTATGTTTAGGTGTCCACATGCCTGCTGTTATTTTGTCCAATTTACATGAAGCTATTTCTATTTGAGACAGTTACAACAACTCCAAGACCGAATCAAAGCTCATCTTTTTAAACTAAAGTCTTCAGTGTCGTACGGGAACGATACAACTCTATGAGTAGTGCAGTGTCTGTTGTTAGGAGCAGGTTGGTCTTATATGAATTTTGAATTATTCTTGCAGTGAATTGGTTTTTCATCGCTGGTTTTGATTCATATTTATGGTTTAAGAATTTCGTTTTACTATGCAACCCAACACTTATGCGCATTGCTTATGTTTTGTTCTTCTATGAATTGGGCATGTCCAGGATCAGCAGCGTGTTACTGGTAACCATTTGTCTTAAAAAAAATTTGCTTAAGTAACTGCTAGACGCTAAATCAAATGATGAGTCTCTTGTTACCATAGAGACATCAAAATTCCTGAATAAAGTGACTTGCTCTGGTGAGTAGTTTCAATTGATGTTTTCTTGCATTGCAGTATTACTTGAAATCATCTTTTGGTTTCAACAAGAACCAGCTTTCAGAAATTCTAATGCTCGTGGGAGTAGGTTATATTTTTTCTCAAGTACTATTCTACCCAGTCTCATCATCTTCTCCATCGATTTAAACAAATGTGAGCGTGACATAGCTTAAACTTTCAAGCTATTCAATATAAAAATGATGGTTATTGTTTACTCAAAATTTTGTACTTCGAAATTCAAATGTGTCTGGAAGTTGTGACTTGGATACTTTTTTGGTTACAAAAACCATAAGGTGAAAAATTAGTACATTAAGGAAATCGGCAAACGATGGTGTGAACAGGAGAATAAATAAATCTTAATGTGTACTCCAAAGTTGTACCAGCGCTTCTAGAGAATGTTTTCCTGGACAGCATGATGTTTGAGAAATCAGAATTATAGTTTAGCATCAACAATGAATAGTAAGGCATAAATCTGCTCAAAACCATTGGGAGATATGCATTTAGAACATTGCCTTTGCTGAAGAAGCAGTATAGCCTGAGAAAAAATTGACGGACAACATTAGTTTTCAGTTTTCGAAATAAAATTTAGACTAGAGAAAGAGCATTGGTGGCTGGTCAAAATTTGATTTCTTATCTTCGAGCTTCTAATTAGGCAGAATAACGCAATGCTAGTCTAAAACTCAATTTCCCTCTTTATTTATACATTTTGTCTCAATGAACTGTTATAATTGCTTAGTGTCATTTTAGTAATGCCATGCTTGAGATAATTGCACACCATCTGAAAAATTGTGAACCCATGCTTGGTTTCAGATTATGGTGCTTCCACTTATCAATCCTTTTGGTTGGGGAGAGGGTTGTATTGTGCGTCGCAATACTAGCATCAATCGTTTATGTGAGTTGTGTTAAGGCATATTGTAAACCCTTTTAGCATAGATCTTCAGTTGTCCAGATTTCAAGTTCACAATTTATTATAATTCCCATATTTTTACTTTTCAGGCGGTGTTGTATGGGTTGGCTTGTGCACCTTGGGTATGTTCTTTATCACTTGATGCAGTAGATTAAAAAAGAACAGTATGGTTAGAATGTATTCTAATTTGTACTAAATGTTTATCCCAGACTAAATTTCATTATCACTTGATGCAGTAGATTACAAAAGCTGTATTTTTATTATTTCCAGAAAATTCAGATTTATACTATTTTTAGCAGTGTTTTCAATGTTTAAATTCAAATTTAAAAAACAGTATTTATAGATTGCTTAGAGGCTTATTTTCAATGTTTTAGGAGGATTAGAAGTTGACGGAGTTACTTAAGTAAAGGGCTATGTTATCCCAGGCGTAAGGGGGGCAAGGAGGGTGGCTTAGGAGCCTAGCTTGCTTAGGCCTCGCTTAGCATCCTAGGCATGGTTTTTTTTTGTAAACTTTATAGGAATTTCTGGAAGACTATATATACATCATTTCACAACTCAATTTCACTAAAAACATGAACATAAAAGCATCCATAGTCATAATCCAATAACAAACATAAAAAACAATCACTTGAATCAAAGAAGCAAAATCGCAAATAAAAAGTACCACCCAAATAAATGGTAGTGAACACGTGGAACCACTTCACAACTGCATTCCAAAAACTACAGTTAACACGAGTGCAAAACTGGTCTGTGTGCTTTCTACAAACTATATAAATCCCATTGTAGCACTCTATCTTGACATCTATCTGAGCTAATAATGCATATATCTACCAATGTCCATTTTCAGGTGAAAGAAACTGCAGTAAACGTTGATGAAGCAGTCTGAGAACTTCCAGATGCCCATTTGGTATGTCAATGGCTTCATAAAAAAATTTATAAGACCTTGATTTGTAACTGTAGTAACCTCTGTCAGCTTTCTATAGAAATCAAAGGATTTATGGGTCAATCATTCGAAAACAAAGTATGTTTAGTCTGGAAAATTCTCGGTCTGCCACCAAAGTATGTTTTCTTCTTCAGTCATTCATTGAAGTTCTCCGTTTTAATTCATCCATGATCTGACTGAAGGTTGTTGAATTTAATGGATATGCTATATTTGTGTGATGAAAAAATGATATAATGTCTTCATGTGATAGAAAACTAGGTCTGTATGTATGACTTGACTTTCAGCAATATTCAATCACTTCCATCATGAAGAAGATATGTTTAGTGGGAAGCTTATAGTAGTAGGGTAATAGCTAGGACTGAAACATAAATAAGAAAATGGAAAATGACCAAAATGTAGCAACTGGGATTGAAACATCAATAAGAAAATGGTTTTCTAGGGAGTGCCTTTATTTCAAAATTTGCAAAGTCAACCTGGAATTCTCGGCATGGAAACTTTAGAATTGGTAGAAAATGGTGAATGGCCGTTATATTTGAATGTTGTAATTCCCACATTTACAAACCCAATCCTTTTGATTGTGTTTACATATCGTTTTTTATTGCATTAACGATTTCCATTATTCTAACTTCTGACTTTTCTGGTATTATTCTAACGATTTCCATTATTCTAACAGTTCAGAGTTCAAACTTTATATCTTATGTTCATATTTATTTCAAAATTTTAACTTTCAATTACTCGACAGACATGAATTGCAGGAGCAGTTGTGTGCTTGATGATGAACTAAGAACAGCTGGTAAACACTATGGTCAGATTGATCCAAGTGTTTGTGGCAGTCAAAAGGTATGTTTCTCTATTGCAACAATGATTCAACCTGAGTCAGGACCAGTTTGTCTATTATGAACTGAGTTCTAGAAGGAAGTTTGCTGGGAAATTCTGGTAGCTGGCTCTGAACAAGGCATTGAGGCTGGACAAGTTGGCCTGAGAGTAGTGACAGACTACCTTAGCAAAAGAGTGGAACATGTATCGCAGACGGGAGGTTTGTACTTCTATGTCATATACCTTGATTATTCTTATCGCATTCAGTTATTTGATTGTTGGATTTCTGCTTATTATTTGTTATGTCTGTTGTGGTGTGTGTGCAAAGCATTGGGCATCCTGGTTGTGTTTGGGATGGCAAATTCTTAGAAAATGGCAGGAAGAGCAGCTTCAACCCCTAAACAGGATGAGTTGCAGCCACATCCAGTGAAGGTGCTTACTGCATCACTAGTCCTCCTCCATTAGTTTTTTTCTCTCTTCTTTTGTTGTTTATGCCCTTTTTAATCACTCGTCTTTTATCTACTTTTGTTTCAAGATAAAATGTTGCATTATATGTTTTTTAGTTGGGGTTTTCAATTTCAGGAGCACATGATGTGTGATTGTTTTCTTTGATATCTCTCATTTCTAAAGCAAGAGTTGTTTTCTTTTCTTTCCTAATGGACTAATCTTAGTGTTTTTTGCATCTTTTACTGCATTTGTTGTTAAAATTGATACAATGTGGTTTTTCCCTCTCTTTTTTTTTATGGACTACCCATTTGGATATAATCTTAGCATTTTGGTAGGGTAGATGAATAGAGAGAGGGCTTTTGTGAGTTTTTGTTCTTTTGCAAAATGAAATCGTTTGGCTCCAAGAAGTTGCTAAACTGTGCTTGGTAACCATTCTCTACTGGCCATACCATTCTGCAAGAATGAGCAAATAAACAGTCAATCAAGAAAACAAAATAAAAAAATGATGTTCAAGGAGCTGTCAATTCCATTGGAGGTTTGAGGCCCCCTTCCAAAGAAGTTTTTTAATAGAGCTTAAAGGCTCTGCAAATCTAATAATTAACATGTGGTTGCTATTTATAATTAGCGTCCATATTTAATTTTTTTTAGCCTGCTTTTGATCCATAGTTATTTCATTGGTGTTTCACGGCCTGTCTCCCCATTCTATGTTGGCATTATTTGTGAACCGTCTGTTTTGGTTTCTCTCTTGATGAGACATACTTACTCTTTGGAGTAGTATTATACATGTCCATGCATATTTTTGCTGTCATAACTATGGATTTTTTTTTCTGAATTTTTGGCAGACAAATTGAGATCGATAGCATATTTTTGGAAGCACAAAACATTATGGATTACAGCCTTCTATTAGGTGTGCATTATAGAGCTCCACAACACTTGAAGATTTTTTCTTACCAACAAAGTATCTCGGCAGATGGATTGGGGGTTGTTGCAGAAGAAGGTGAGTTTTGTTACCTGGTTCCCGTGTTATCTGGTGTTGGAGTTTCTTCTGGCTATCCTTGCTATGAAATAATTAATTAACTCCGATTGATTGCCACTTAGGCTTTTAAGAATTTTGTTTACACAAAATCGCTTGACCATATTTTGGCCAATGGAATTAGTTATTAATTGGGCGAGTTAGCAATTAATTGATAACTGACACCGAATCCAACTTATTAGAAAATAGGGTTTTATAGTTAGTTTTGGTTGTAATCTATTACCACATAGGAAAATATGAAGTAGGTAATAGTATGATGCTAGGCCGAAATACATTATTTGAATTTGTCTATCTATTACTACCGGACCTTTACTGACACTAGGGTTAAGAAATATACTTTTTGGAAAAGAAAGTGCTTCAATGGATCTCATCATAAATGCAGCCAAGGCCGCAAATGCCCATGATTTCATTACTAAGTTACCAGGTGGATATGATACCCATGTAAGAAGTCATTCCCCTAGAGTTCTATGTTTGTTCATTGTAATGAGTAAACACTTGATGTACTAATTTATTTGATTCATCAGGTTGGGCAGTTCGGAGTTCAACTATCCGGAGGTCAAAGGCAAAGGATTTCCATCGCAAGAGCTCTTATCTGAGATCCAAAAATCCTACTGCTTGAGAAGCTACAAGTGCTTTAGATGCACAATCCGAGTACAACAACAACCCAAGCCTTCTTATCTTCATCATCAGTTCACAAGTATCCCCATGGCAATGGAATCAACACAAGCTTGTAACACAAAAGTAGTTGCGGACTTGCAGCAACACCACTCAGAAAAGAAGGCACGTTCTCAGGCTTCCCCTTTTTCTGCAAATACAACTGTGAACAACAGCAGCTATCAGAAAAGGTACTTTCCTTTTTTTTCTTTACTTTTCAAGGCTCTCTTAGCTTCTCTTTATTTGTGTTCCTGATTTCTTTTAGGTAGCAATAACCCAACCCCCTTTCACTGTTGTGGTATTAAATGTTACTGTTTTTTCATTTCATTCTCAATGGCTTTGATTTGGTAATTTGAGCTTTCCTTGTTTATAGTTCTCCCTTATATGGAATGTTATCTCCCCGTGCTCATCTCATCTCATGTTGAACTCATTTTTATGAAAAATTGTTTGTTCCATGTAAAGCTCACATCTTATCCACCACCTTCACATTTGCATTTGTTGCAGATGAATGCACCTGAGTGGAAGAGAGCTTTGCTAGGGTGCCTAGGAGCAGCTGGTTTCGGAGCAATTCAGCCCACGCATGCATTCTCTTCTCAGGCAAGAATATTACACCTATTTGAAGCAACACTAAAAGGCCATCAGCGTGAGAACATCAGACAGTCCTGGTTCACAGGTGTTGGCTTGTTCAGCTCCCAGTTTGTTACCACAGCCTCCATAGCTTTGACTTATTGGTATGGAGGAAAACTGATAAATCAGAATTTGATAATTCCCAAGCAACTATTTCAAGCTTTCCTCATCTTGATGAGCACAGGTAATAATATTGCAGATGCAGGAAGCATGACTTCAGATTTAGCACAGGGTGGAGATGCCATAAGATCAATTTTTGCAATTCTAGACAGGAAAAGTAAGATCGAGCCAGATGATCCAGAAGGAATTAAAGCCAAAAGGATAATCAAGGGTCTTGTCGAGCTTAAAAATGTTTTCTTCTCATACCCAGCAAGGCCAGACCAGATGATCTTCAGGGGTTTGAGTATAACGATTGAAGCAGGAAAGACGATGACGGCATTGGTTGGTCCGAGTGGCTCAGGCAAACCAACTATCATTGGACTGATTGAGAGATTCTATAATCCACTTAAAGGGTCAGTAGAGATAGATGGGTAGAACATCAAGAGCTACAACTTGACTCTTAAGGTCACATATTGCACTGATTAATCAGGAACCCACTCTTTTCGTTGGAACCATCCGGGAAAATATTACCTATGGGCAAGACAATGTGACAAGCTGAAATACAGAATGCTGCAAGTCTTGCCAATGCATGCAATTTCATAAGGTAAGATCTATCAATGCCTCACCTATTCTCTTGAATCATAAACTTAATATTTCTTCAGTGGTCTAAGAGTATTTACATTTTCACACTGCAGCTCCATGAAGAGTGGATATGAAACCTACTGTGGAGAAAGAGGATTCCAACTATCAGGAGGTCAGAAACAGAGGATAGCACTTGCTCGAGCAATACTGAAAAACTTGGCAATCCTGCTATTGGATGAGGCAACAAGTGTTCTTGACAGTGTATAAGAAAATCTAGTTCAAGAAGCACTTGACAAGATGAGGGTTGGGAGGACTTGTATAATTGTAGCTCACCGACTCTTGACAATACAAAAATCGAACTCCATAGCAGTGATTAAGAATGGGAAAGTCATGTAACAAGCGGATTTAGATTTTGTGACTTGATGTAATACATTATTTTATTAATTACATTACTTTGCCTCCTTTCATTGAAACGTTTAAGTTTGGCACATTAAAATTTTTATTTTCTAGAAATAAAACTTATAAGATGTTAAAAAACGTCATTTGATAGCAAAAAAAAAAATTGCTATAAATAGTATACTTACAATAGCGTTTTTAAAATGTTATAATAGACTTTCTATAGCGTTTCAGAAACGCTATAAATGCTATAAATAGTGAACTTACAATAGTGTTTTTAAAACGCTATAATAGACTTACTATAGCGTTTTAAATAATGTTACTATAACGTTTTAGTCAACTTACAATAGCGTTTAATAGAACTACCATAGCATTTCTGAAATGCTATCGTAGTCAACTTGAAAACGCTATAATAGACCATGTGTCTATTATAACTCCAGCTGACACAGCATTTGCTAAAACATTATTGTAGCCTACCATAGCGTTTTTTAAACGTTATTAATGACAGTATTTCTTGTAGTGGTCATTGTTGCTGCTAGCGCGGGAATGTGAGTCTGTTGCCCCTGCGTCACCGACACTACTGAAAATGGCGGTATGGCGCCAATCTGAGCGTTTGACGTGTCCCATTATTATCCATTGTTGCACGATCTAGTGGTCACCATCTCTTTGTATTTCGAAGAGAGATGATGCTAGTGAAAGGTTAGAAACTTTGTCGTCCCTACAGACGGCACCAAACTGATTTAGTCATTTTTCGTTCCCTGTTTTGACCTTGACATGCACAAGGAACACATGTGAGTCACGAATCACCGTTGTGGTGGTCGATGGTACTCTGATGCTAAAGTCGGACAGAGATCTAATAAATGTGTAATGTTGTAAACAGGAAATTTGTAGCGTACCTTAGCTTACCGACCTCATGTCTCATTTATAGTGCAGGAGTCCTGGTTTGATCAGATCATCGATGGCGTAGTTTAGGGAAGAAAATCTTTGTGGAGATCCTTCTCTAATTAGGAGTCATGTTGTGGAGGGAAGTTTCCCTATTAGTCATGTGCTCCTAGATATGTGGGAGATAGTTTCCGTTTCGAGAGTAGTCTATAGGTAAAAGTCTTCATATGTGATACATACTCTGAAATCTGCTTCTTAGTTGGAAGCAAAAAATCGTTGTAATTGCCCGTCCGAAGCTGATCCTCGGGATATTTGCCTTAGCAGGGCTTATGGGTATTGAGGATAGCTGTTAGACACGTGGGCTTAGCAGGCTGTGAGAATTCGAGTCTGTCTAGCAGACTACATTAGGCGGGCTTAGAACCACTTAGGCTGGATCAATGTTGGGCTGACGCTAGGGCCTGTTATTCCTCAATATCATCATGACATTTGTACAACGCAAAGTTGGGACCGTCATGGTGTATCATCAATTACCAAGTGCATGTAAAGTAATGCATTGCAAGCAATGCAATTTAAATTGATGCATGCATTTACATCGATTTGTAAAATGCATTAATTTACAATATACCAAGCGGAGCCTTAATGGTCCACACCAAAGTGATAATTCAGTCTTCTTTCGTGACACTTGCAACACCTCTTTAAGTGGTTATCATCATACCATCTCATGTTCACATTTTCAATTTCTAGTCCTTCAATGTGCTCTATCATAATACTTGCCATGCTATGATTAACAAGGCCTTGACATCGTGGCCTATAATCAACCAACTCGCTAAGTATAACTAGTTCTTTTTCTATGCTTAAGATTTGTGTTGATGAATTTCAAGTTGAGTAAAAACCTCCTTCAAATCCTAATAAGAAAACTCAATTTTCGGAGTCTGTTGTTATGTAAACAAATGTTATGTTTTAAATAGAACCTGATTTTGAACTTGAATCTTGTGGACAAGCTGTCCCATGTATTGGTTTTGCCCTGCCCCGCCATGAAGGATCATAATATCTCGTACTGATGTTTATGATTGTGAAAGTGACATCATTTAGATTTCCGACATAATATAAGACATTCAAACCAGTAGTTGAAAGCTAGCAGACTAGCTTATTTAAAACAAAATGTAGAGAAAATGGTTGTTACCTCCATTACGAATTTGAAGCCCAAGTCCTCGGCAAGAATCGAATAGATTATCAAACAACATTCACACTGCCTTTTAAATCTTGTGACCTTAAATTATTAACTTTGTTGTAGTCTTATTAAGTCTAAGTCCCCATTTCGAGGCTAGGCAGTTTAAAACAAATACTAAGGTTGAAAAATGGCCACGAAAAAACTTGACTGATGAAACATCGAACAGTCGCTTGATCACAGCTGTACTCGTGATATGGGCTAATCCTAGCACAAAAAAGACTTCAACATAGTCTCAAGTGAACCATTAACAAACTGTTGTTCAGCTCGTAAGTCAGGTGCCTAGTTCTAAGACACGCCAGCCCAAGAGGCACGAATCTTAGGTCTTGGCTTAGAAGGCTCGAACACGAATCTCAAAACTGTAACAAGCCGAGATCTACTCGTACGAAATCAACTCTTAGCCCAACCAAGCATTGAGTCCAAAACATAGTCCAGTGTTGAAGAGACTCAGTCATGCACAGATGAAATCTTATATGAGATCTTCTCCCTCTATCACGCCCTCGATCATTGGGACAGTTGGGAGAAAACACTCGCTATAAGAGACGGTGAATGGCGGAATAAATATACGCAGACACATTGCAATTTATATACAGTATTACTCTTCCTTGCATCGATATTTGACTTAAGCATCAAAGCGTCTGGCTTAATTATTGTTCATATTTGCAGGCTCAAGATCATCGAGACCAGATCTACACATCACTGACCAAGAACATGTTCAATCAGGGTACATAAGACAAAAAGTAGGCTCTCACGTCATCAGAGTTCTAAACAATGAGTATGATCAGGCATCTCCATTTAAAAAGACATACGCATACAAATTTCAAGGAGTTTCCTCAAGGACTCAGAGTGGCTCAGTCCAGAAATTTGTTTTTATTGGGCATCAATTTTTCTAGAGCGCTAGGTCAGCCCAATACCATCAATCATCCCTTTTGATTTGGCATATAATTGGATAATCAAACAAGCGTACTGAAAATAATTATTTTAGTATCATCAATGAGAAAATTTCGGTAAAATCCAACTAATCAAAATGGTGACAAAATGTTCCCGAAAAAGACAAGTTACAGAGCCGGACTTGCGATATCTCATCACCTACAAGAGGTCCTCGAGTAGCACCACGTCCCAACGTCCTTTGTCCCTACACTCATAATTCTTTTTGTGCATGTAGCCATACGCAATGTGTGTCCAACATTAAATTTTTTGAAAAAAAAAAAAAAACATAACATCTGTAAGACCAATCCAATATCAAGTTCACTCCCATGAAAGGTGGCCATCAAGGAGTACCATGGGAAAATTGTTCCTCGCCGACTTGCACAGTTATAAACAAATTCAAAGATGTAATTGCATCATGTTGAACCTTTTGATTGTTTATCTAAATTTTATGAGGGAAGGAGACAATAGTTTAAAATATTATGTAGTTGAATGACTGATGATAATAATTAAAAGGCATAACATACTACATTGGATCTCAAATACGAATACCAAGGGATGATAGCTTTAGTTGGTTTTTCCTTCATTAAAAAATGCAGATGTGTTCTATCAAATATACAGGCTACAAACACGTCATATGATGCGCTTAGAATATCTCAAGCATTCTCACTGAGAACGATCTAAGTTCCAAGGAAACACCAAATAAAATTACGACAAGACGAATATGGATGATTGAATATAAATATGATTAAATTCAATAACAATGTTTCACCGTGAAGAGGTTGGCACTGCAGGTGCATGAGCTAGAGTTCCTATCAATCCAAGCTTTCCAACCTCCATGAAGATTCTGCTACAGTCAACACCGAGCTTTCCAATTGATAATCCAGATCAATAAACCTGTCTTTCCATTTCAAATTCTATAAACGAGGATTCACATTTTCCCGTTCACTATGACCACATAAACATATCAATCAAACCAAAACAACACGAAAGAGAGACGAAATTGACTTAAACCCGAAAGAAAATCTAACCTTAGAATCTTTGCAAGGATTTCACTTGATTCTAGATGTTCTTCCTTTGAAATAAATCTTCTTAACAAATATCTAAAACTAACATATAAGAAACCCTAGAAATCACAAAGAGATATTAAAAACCCTAGAAATCGATATAGAAACTGATCAGGTGTGCATTCAACCCCTAGATTGATACGAGTTACGAGTGTGAGTGATTGATAAACCCTAGATATATGTGAGTGTAAGAAATCGATAAAAAGTAAGAGTTGAACAGAGAGATAGGGGAAATAGAGAAGGAACGAAAGGACTCTAAGGGTGTGTTTGGTTGCACGGAATCCTATGTCATGGGAATCCATGAGGGGACCACTACATTTTAGGCTAAATTGATATATCACTCCACATCCACCATTTGATTTTGTGATCAATGGTGGGAATGAACATGAGAATCACATGCCTTGGGGGGGCCAAGGAGTGAGATTCCCATGTTTATGGGACTTTCATTCCCACCATTGATCACAAAATCAAATGGTGGTCAAATGGTAAATGTGGAGTGATATATCAATTTAGCCTAAAATGTAATGGTCCCCTCATGAATTCCCATGGCATAGAATTCCATGCAACCAAACACACCCTAAAAAAGAAATCGTGAAGGGAGGAGACCTAATAAATTTGCTTCCAAGTTAGATGTGAGCGAGAGAGATTGAAAAGGGGAGAAAAGAAAAGAAAAACTAGTCGATTTCTCACTCCATTTGATTTGGGTTAATAAAAACTATTTAAACATAAATGCGTCATACAGATTCGAATTGGAGGCTGTTAATAAAAACTTCTAAACGATAACGGTGTTGTGGAGATTCGAATTGGGGACTTGTGTGAAGCGCCCATAGCATTCATTGTATGCTAACCACGCCAATACCATTCTAAATAAAATATCAATACAAATACACTCAGTTAACTAATGCTATCTAAAAATTGTTGTAATAACATATTTGGTGCAGTGCTCTAATAACATTTTTAATTGATTAATGAAATAATGACAATATTTCCTCAATAATGCTATCTAAAAATTGTTGTAATAGCATTTCTAATTGACAAACACAAATGTTATGAGCCCTTTCAATATAAAATTTGTGTCATAGCATTTGCATGAAAATGTCATCATATAACTGTTATAGTATATCTAATGTGGTGAAATCCATGAGTATTAAAATTGAGTGGATATATTAACTCAAACACTGTGCAATAACATTTACTTTATATGTGGAAGTGGTTTATAAATTTTAATACTCTTACTGTATAATCTTACGTTGGTTGTTCTTCATTGATAAGGTGATAATCTCGATGAATAAGTATACAAATTTTGATTGTCAAATAATTGTTGTAGGTTGCAAATTAATTTGATTGGATGTGCAGTCTAGTTTTTTCGGCTTATCCATAGACACTTAATTTAGCATTGATTATGTCCCTGCTAAAAATATAGTGATTGGGGTGGGACATTTTATTGTTATATTTACACGATAGGAATGCTACATACTGGGAAAGTGATTTTAGAAGAAACAAATAAATCTTACCAAAAATTGATGACGTCAGAAGGAACAATTTTGGATCAAACTTTGCTAGAGTGTATTCCCAGGTTGGTGCATCCGGAAGATGGTGATAGACTGGTGATGCAACCTAGTTTCGAGGTGGATAGGACATCAGTTTTTAGTATCCCAGCAGATAGTGCCCCGAGACTAGATTGGTTCACTGCTGGTTTCTTCCAGTCATGCTGGGAAATTGTTGGAAAAGACATATGGAGTACAATAAAAGAATTTTTTGAAGTTCATTATGTGCAAGGGCTTTTGTTGCTAATTTTATTGCTTTGATTCCTAAAGTGGAAGACTCGAGCTCGTTTTATGAATTTAGACTTATTAGCTTGTGTAATGTGGTTTACAAGATATTCAGTAAAGTCTTATGTAGCAAATTGGCAGAGACTCTTGTAGAATTATTTCTCATGAGCATGGTTTTTTGTTAAAGGGAGGCTGATTTGAGAAAATATTTGCTTGACTTAGGAGTTGATGAGATCTATTGGGAAGAAAGCACATGAAGAAATGTGATTTTTGAACTGGACATGGAGAAAGCATATGAAAGATTGGAGTGGAATTTCCTATTTGAAGTTTTTAGGAGATTTGGATTTGATAACAGGTTTTGCCTAGAAATATCCAATTGTATCACCAAATGCAACTTTTCGATTTTGTTGAAAGATAGATGCAAAAGTCAGTTTTGGACATCACAAGGTTTAAGGCAGGGAGATCATTTGTTTCCAATGCTTTTTTTAATAGCACCAGAAGCCTTAAGTTGGGTATTAATTAGATCCTTCTATGCAAATGATAATGGATTTTTTTACATACCCAGGGTATGTCTTACACACCTATTTATGCAAATGATATTTTGGTTTTCTTAGCGGCAGGAAGAAATCAACACAAGATGCTTGGAATTTCTTGCCAGATATTGTCAAGCCTCGGATGAGAAATTAATATAAAAAAAGAGCTCATTCATGATAGATGAGATGGCGGATACAAAAGAGTTGTAAAATTAAAGCCATTGATTGGTTTTCAATTTAAAATTCGCCAATTAAATATCTTGGTGTTCTTATCTATCAAGGACATTGCATAATCATTTTTTTGCGGAGTTGGTTCAGAAGGTGCCAAATAAAATACAAGGTTGGAAGGTGAAACTGATTTCTCCGAGAAGCAGACTGATCCTCATTCAACATGTTTTGTGCGCCTATCTACACTCTCGCGACCACGTCCGTTCCAATGAAAGTGGTGGAAATTATTCCAAAAAGAATAACTGATTTTTTCTGAGGAGATTACGAAGGCGAAAATAAAAGACATTGGGTGGTGTGGAAGAAGTTGAGTGTGCCTACTGATGAGGGTGGAATAGGAGTTCGTGAATAGGACAGTGTGACTAGGGTATTTTTATGAAAGCCTAGTGGAATTTGGTAAATATGAATTCTCTATGGGTGGTCTATACGAAGAGAAAGTATCAACAAAAGGATGTTCCTTTGCAGCAACAAGCGTCTAAGTCGGGTATGACTTCGTTTATCAAATCTTTGTTGGAACTTCATGAAATAATTTTGGATTTCATTGCTTGGCAAATTCGGAGAGGCAATGTTTAAAAAAAAATTAGGAGCAGCGGGTTATTGCGAATACTTTTGCATGCACAGGCTGGGCTGCAATTTGCAACAAATGGCCTAGCCTGGAGACAATGCTAAGAGAACATTTTGTGTCTCTAGGACCTGAATTGTAGAACAGGACAATATCATTATATGAGCAGAGGTTGCGTAGTGCTCCGGATGAACCTGATAAAAGAATATGGACTCTTTTGCAATGACGAAAAGTTTTATGTTGGGTCTGCTATTGAAAATTTCAGAAGAAAAGTTTATAGGTTGTTTTGGCACTGTGAGACCCTTGCGTGGGCGGACCTGAGGGTGAGGGTGAGGGTGAGGGTTGGAACCCAATAGGCCCAACAGGCCCGTGGATCCCAAGAGAGGTTGGGCTAGCTACCAAGGGGGATCATAGTCCCACATCGCCTGGGTGCGGGATTGTTATGTGCTATATATGTGCGAGGTTGGATCCTCATAGCAAGAGGCCTTTTAAAGCCGTGCGGGCCGGTTGGGCCCAAAGCAGACAATATCTTACTGTGCGGATCGGGTCGTTACAGAATGGTATCAGAGCTTGACCCAGCCGAAAGTGTGCCACGTGGAGGTGGGCCCTCGGGCAACGTGGACGTTGTGCTTGTGTGGCCAACGAGGACGTTGGGCCTTAAGGGGGGTGGACTGTGAGACCCTTGCGTGGGCGGACCTGAGGGGGAGGGTGAGGGTGAGGGTTGGAACCCAATAGGCCCAACAGGCCCGTGGATCCCAAGAGAGGTTGGGCTAGCTACCAAGGGGGATCATAGTCCCACATCGCCTGGGTGCGGGATGGTTATGTGCTATATATGTGTGAGGTTGGATCCCCATAGTAAGAGGCCTGTGGAGCCCCAGTAGGTGGGTGGAAGCAACAAATCCTTGAGGTGAGGGAGGTGCGAAATGCTGCCCAATAGGCCAAAGAGGACAATATCTGGATGAGTAGGGCCAGAGAGGGGCCCAGTGTGCATACTCTGAAAGAGGCCTGTGGAGCCCCAGTAGGTGGGTGGAAGCAACAAATCCTTGAGGTGAGGGAGGTGCGGAATGCTGCCCAATAGGCCAAAGAGGACAATATATGGATGAGTAGGGCCAGAAAGGGGCCCAGTGTCCGCTGTGCATACTCTGAAAGAGGCCTTTTAAAGCCGTGCAGGCCAGTTGGGCCCAAAGCGGACAATATCTTACTGTGCGGATCGGGTCGTTACAGGCACTCTCTTATGCCTTCTAAAATTTCGATTTTAGTTTGGAAAATTCTGAAGTGAGCTTTACCAGTGGACGGGAAGCTTCGCCACGTTGGATTCAGTCTTACTTTCATGTGTAGCTGCTGTAGAATACCAGCAGATGAATCTATAAAGCATTTATTCATGGAAAGTAACCTGGCAACGCTTGTTTGGAAGCATTTCGAAGTCATCTTTGAGGTACATGCTAGAAGACCATTGGAGGCTTTCTCTCTAGTAATGGCCTGGTTCAAGGGACCAGATAGAAGTTCGCAGTGTGGTTGCTCTTCAACTTGACGCCTTTATTTATTTTATGGGAGATATGGGTACAATGGATCAAACAGTTGTATGAAGGAACAAAATGAAAATCCTCACTTGTGATTCAAAAGGTACATCGCTAGATTGGTATGGTTCGAGGGCTTTCATTCCAGCTAAGAAAAATGCAAATCAATGTTTGCTATTAAAAGTTGGAAAAACACCCCTTTTGGTGGATAGACCTAGACAATTGGTTGTTTTTTGGTTGTTCCCTTCACCAGATTGGGTTGCATTAAATATAGATGGTTTTTCAATTGATAACCAGACCGCTAGGGGCGTGATAATCAGAGATGAGTTGGGGGAATGTAAGGGGGCGATGCAGCTCTTATTTGGAAATATATCAAATAACAAAGCAAATTCGAGTGCTCTATTAAAAGGGCTTTGATTATGTTAGAGAATTGTTTTAACAAAGTTTGTATTCAGACTGACTCACTTCTGGTCAAGTAATGGTTATTTCAAGAAATATGAGTGTCGTAGTCTTTAAGGAACAATTGGTATGACATTAGAATAATTAGCAGTTAAACGGAGTGTGGATGCAAGCATGTTTATAGAAAATCTAATGTGGCGGCGGATGCGCTGGCTAGGATGGCTCAGGTAGAGAAGACTACAAAGGAGTTTGATTGGAATTCACTTCCTGTTAGACCAATGGCTTTACTTATATTAGATAAAAATATGACAACTTATATCAGAAAGGTTAAATATGTTTTAGGTAAGTATTTCCACATGTAAAGTCATAATATACCCTCGATGTTTTGTGATTTTTGAACAAGTAATAAAGGTCTAGCATTCCAAAATTGCCCCTCCATACCAGAAGTTTAATTAAAAATAACTCGCTTTTATTATAACTTTAATATCTCTGATGTCTCATAAGCACAAATTATTAACTATATTTTTTACATGTTAGAATAATTGTAATATTAATGGTTTAGGGGTGGGCACATTTTCTCAAAAAACTAAAACCGAATTGGAACCATGTCATACCGTTCTAGTCCCAAACCGAACAATTTTAGTCTATGTACCGAATTAGTTCCGTACGACTCTGATTCCTGATTTTGAAATATCGAATTACTAAACCGTATTGAACTTAAAATAATATATTATTTAATATTAAATTATTAGTAAAAGAAAATATTAATAGACTTTTGCTATTTTAGTTAGACTTTGTTTAGATTTTTGCTATTTTTAATTAGGAATTTAAAAATATTTATTTTATTTGTGTATTGTATATTACATGAATTTATATTAAGGCTCCGCTTGGTGCACCATAAAACTTTGCATTCTGCAAATTTTTGCATTTGCATTACTTTGCATATGCATTAATTTGCAGTGCATTGTTTTACAACTGCTTGGTAACAATTAATGAAAAATAATGCATACACCCAATGTTTGCTTGGTTGGCCTAGATAGTGGTTAGGGCTGTGTGGGTTTGTCCCCCACGTCCTAGCTTCGAATCCCACCTGCGGCATGGTTACTTTCTAATGGGTGTTGACCTATAGGTCGCCCAGTTCATAGGTTATGGGATCCTTAAAAACCCAGCTCGCCTTTAAAAAAAACTACATAAAAACTAAAAAACAATTATAATTAACTCATTCTTCCCCACTACTATTATTCATTAGTTTTATAAAAAGAGTTCTTAAATAATAATAATATACAAATTTACATACATAATTTTTTTAATCAATAATGACTAATAATTTAATGTCAAAATATGTTATCAAACACCAATGAAAATCTAATCAAAGAGTAATTGTTTGCTGAAAACAAAACAAAAACAGAGTAAGAGAAGAAGAGTTAACAAAACCGAAGGATACACAATATTTGAAAACCATGATGAGAGAAAGAAAAAAAGAAGGAAATACATGAGTTACCTGATTCACAGTTTCCATACAAGCTAAGAGTTCTAAAAAATTTTGTTTCCTTATAAAGTTGGACTGTCTGAGTAGAAGTTGAAGGAAAGAGTGAGACTTGCAAATTTTTACGGGAGATTTTAACCCATAAATATTTGCGGGACCGCTAAAATACAAGATACGTAGGCGTGGAATTAGAATTCCACAAACTATTTTTTGTATATCATACCAACCGCCTATATTTGTGTAACCGCTAGCAAAAAAAATGCAAAAGCATTACTTTACGGTGTACCAAGCGGAGCCTAAGTGTAAAATTTTGAATTAATTACATGAAGGTGTAAAAAATTGTATGCCCCTATAAATTTCCTTCCTTTCTTTACAATACCCGTATGGGTGGTACCAAAGTGAATCGAATCCTGCCCACCCCTATAAATTTTCCTTCATCTCTTTAAGGATTATCATTATCTTTTGAATTAATTGACGTTTGGGTCCTAATGTGTACCAATTTTGAGTTCAGGTCCCGAGTTTGTCTAGTTTTGATTCTAGGTCCGAAGTTCGCTACAAATATATGACCTAAATGCAAAGCTGGTATAAATTGTGGGACCTAAAGTCTAAATTTATCTATACCGAAGTTAATATTATTTTAAAAAATAAAAATTCATTATATTACTAGATGGAGAGTTAACGGTTAATGTGGACTTCGGACCTAGATTAAGAGCTGGACAAACTTTGGACCCAAACTCCAGGTTGGTATAGATCATGGAACCTAAATCTAAATTTATCTACTCATGTTTTTTTTGCTTGAAATACAAAATGTAGGAAATTAGAATTGTGTATTTTTGGATTATAATTATTTTACAGACTGTCTATGCTTTTTGCCTCCTTCGTAGTTCATTTTGTGATTCGCTTGAAATTGGGCAAGGGTACAATTGAGTTTTAGAATACAAAATGCAAAACTTTTTTTTTCTTTATTTCCACATGCCATAACTTGCGACTTGTTTTTATCTTGATTTTCATGTGCCGTAACTTTAGAAACCAATGTTTGGGCATTATGAATGAGTTTTATATTTTGGATTTGTCTAATTTCTATGGTTTCCAGTCACCATAGACAAATCAAAATTGTATAAGGAAACTCTTTTTTTTTGACATTGAACCTTGGCTAATTAAACAAACTTGCTACGCACAATAACGTTACAACAAATATTTTATAAAGGACATTAGCGACATAGCAAAAAAAAAACTTTATTACTGATGTTTAACAACTTAGCTAATAAGAAATTAAAAAAAATGAAACACTTTAAATAAAAATTAGTTTTACAAATAATATTTGTGTGGAAAGAAAGTAATTACTTGTCACGTTTGACATACTTGTTGTGACGAAAGAAAATCACAAATTGTGACATTTGGAAACACCTCAAAATATTATTTGTGATCCCATTTGTTGGGATGTTTGATTGATGGTCTAAAAAAGTCCCCAAGTCATTAATTGTGACATTTAGTGTATTATTTGCAACGTCTTCCAACCTTTTATTGTAACGACATCATTCTTAGGACTTGAAACTTCATCTAGCTCAATCTTTGGGATCCGGGGGGGCTCCTGCGCACAAAGCACAACACGTCTTCCTATGCACATTTATCAGCCATTGGATTAGATCCAACGGTTCAGATTCACGGATTTCAAAAAAATGGATTTGAAAATTCAATTTTTTTTGAAATCCATGAATCTGAGCCGTCAGATCTGATCCGACGGCTGAGAAATGTGCACAGGATGTCCTCCTATGCTTCCTGCGCATGACCCCCCCTCAATCCCAATCTTTGTGTTTGCCTCATTGACAAGCCAATTGTTTAGTTAACATATTTAGCTTAGTCTAGTTGCTTTTTCTTGTCCTTGAGAGGCGTTTGGATCAAATGAGTCAATTAGCCTTAATTTGTTCACTCCTTATGTGTACCCATTTTTTTGTACTCACCGCAATCTAACTCCCCTTTATTTGGTTTTAACAAAAAACTTCATTGTACTATTTTTTGAACTTTTTTGTATATGTTTCTTGTGACTTTTTTGATGCATACTTTAAAGGTAAGTTATTATTACTCATTACTCTATATTATGCCCAGTTTTAAAATCTTCATCTCTTTTCCTTTAAATAATATTTGTTATAGCTTGATCGTATTTCATTACAAATTCATATAAGCTTGTCGATGAATAAACCCAACTTCAACTCCACCAAAAATTAACGTAACCTTACCAACGTGTAATTAAGTTAAACTCTAAATGCATCTGCCATATGTCTATTTGATCTCATATTATGCCTGATGGACGGAGAAACAAAATTTTGGTTGTTTCAACTTCGGCACTTCGCAAATAGGTCACTAAATTACAAAAAATGAAAACAAATTATTGCTTATCAAAACATTGATTAATTATATTTTTTTTATTCTCATCGATCTTTTATTATAATTTATTTATACACGTCATCATTATAATATACTACTTTCACATTCTCTTTGTTGGGGATTAGCTCCTTATCAATTTGATTGTTCTAATTACCCCAGCTCAAGAAATCATGTTATTTTTAGAAGATAAAAAATGTTTACTTTAATTTAATAAGATAATCAAACTAATTTTTTTTATTACTATTGGATCACTATCTTCATTGGGCATAATTTATAGGCTTGTAGGCCCAAATTTTTTTCCATATGTAAAATTAGGTTAAACTGGCTTTATAAGAGAAAAAAGGGGATTCGGCAAACGGGGAGGGGCATGTTTTCATAATTTGCTGAATGGGATGGGCAAGAACATTTTCGTAATTTGGCGAATGGAAATGGACATGTTTTCATTATTTGGCAAATGGGATGCGCAACAACATTTTCGGGATTTGGCGAATGGGGAAGGGCATGTTTTCATAACTTGGCGAATGGGATAGGGCAATAGCATTTTTCGGGATTGGTGTAAGTTCATAGTTTGGGTTGTGAATTGTGTTAGTTGGCGAGGGCAACATGAGAATCTCTATATCAAATATTTATACACAAAATAAGAAAAAGAATATAATTTAGATACTTGAACTATATATAAAATTATTTATTATTATAATGTTTGTTAATGTTTAAGTGGGGTAAATAATTAGGATGTGAAGATGGTGGAAATCCAAATGAGAGAGGACCCACAATCCTAGTCAGGCTTTTATCCGGACTATATAACTCACACTTCACTTATAAACAATGAAAAGTGTGGATTTCGTCCTGATTTTTTTTATTTCGAAAATGCCCTCCATACCTTATGATATTTACAATTAATACCAACAGAAAGTAAACGGTGATGAAGTTTTTTTTTTTTTTTGGTAATTTTAAATAATAACACATTTACATACTTTTTACTCTCTCAATTAAGATTATTTACAATAAAATCCAGCCATCGCAAATATTGTTAATTATAGTTAAACCCTTAACATTATTTACTAGAAGCCATTCAATTACTATAAATTATAAAAAAGTCATCACATTTAATTTTTTGATTTCTATCAAAATCAACCCCTATAAGGCTATAAACATTCATTAATTACACCTAGGCTTAATATATAATTTTTATTTGAAGCCCTTAAATTATTAAAAAATTATAAAAAATACATCTAACTTTTGAATTTTCATTTTGCCCTTAACATTTCATACTCTTACAATCAAAACCAGTCTCTCTCAAACATTGAATAATTATACATATATCTCTAACACAAATTATTTGAAATTCCTTATTTATTTTAAATTTTACATAGGCCTTTAAAATTATATATAATTATTTTATTTAGAAATTCAATAATAAATTTATTATTATTAAATTTTTATAAAAAATACAACATATCCGCGCACGTAGGGTGCATTTACACTCTAGTCTTTTTGAGTGCTTCTAGGGAGCCAGGGTCTGCAGCCTAGGTGGCATTTTTACACTTTTGCCCCTGCCTTTTTAACTACTCTTTAAATATAACAACAACAAAGGAGGGACAAAAGGATAATTTCGCCCCCTAGACTGCAAACCCGAGCTCCCTAGAATTATTCTAGTCTTTTTATACTCACAAAGTCTTCATCTCAAACTCTTTGAATGGAATTGGAGAATTGTTAAAATTATAAGAGGTATTTTGGGAATAAAAATAAGACTTGACTAACATGCTTCACTGTGGCTTTTGTGAATTTTCATTCAACAATTCTAGGCAATCAGGGTTGGCATCCATTTTTTTGTTAGGCTTTGGATTTTTTACACTTCTACCATTTTTATAAATGATGTTTGTGGTTGTGTTTTAAAGAGAATGAGTAAAAATGTAAAAGAAATCCAAACCTGACAAAAAAATGGTTGTTAAACTTGGCTGCCTAGACTTGCTCATTTTCATTAGAGAAGAAATGTCCTTATTTTTTTTAATTCATAAGTACAACAATTCTAGCCAGCCTTGTTTGTTAGTTTATTTTTGGCCATTTTTTGGGATTTTTTACACTTCTACCAATTTTATAGATAATATTTGTGGTTGTGTTATAAAGAGAATGAGTAAAAAGTATAAAAATACACAAAAAAACCAGACATACCCTTATAAATAAGTCAGGAGTGGGACCATGATAGGCGAATGTTGATTGATTGGTATTTAAATATTTTGTCCCCCTTATTAAGGTCAACAACACTTCTAGAGAGTCAGACCCTCGCTAGCCCAGCCCAATACCATCCATCATCCTAGAGATGCTGAAAATGACCCAATCTCTAAGATGATGGATGGTATTGGGCTGGCTGGCACGGCCCGAACTCTCTCCCTCGCTCCCTAGAATGACCTCTAGAAAAATTGTAAGGTCAAATATGAGTAATACTACAGTGCATTGGTATCTTGACACTTATCTCAATGCAATCTTATAATCTCTGATAGCCACCAAGCAAGATGCCAAACACTTTTTCGATGCACTTATGAAAAAACTGGTCAAATAGTGAAGTGAATGAACTTTCTAGAGAGCCAGGCCGGACGAGTCAGGCCAAGCCGCGGGCCCGGCTCTAAACCCTCGCCCTAATCTCATCTTCCCCCCTCTTCAAAACAAAAATTTCCCTCTCGTTTCACTCTCTTCAATTCTTCCTGGTTGATTGGATCCGAGTATTTCAACTCGCCCAAATCCATTAATCGGGAAGATAAAATCGGGGTTTTCTGTAGGGTTTTGGAAATAAAGTTAAGGCTTTTTTTTTATTCTTCTTTTCTTTCTGAATTTGGGGTTTTGTGATTGGAGATCTGTGTGAACTAGCGGTAGAGTGGAAAGTAAGCTCTGAAGTGTTTGGCAAGGAGTGGTGGATGGCATTATAGAGTGAATTCGAGCTGCCAATGCTATTTGTCGCGCTTTTGGAGAACATTTTCGGCCAATTTTCAGAGACAGAAATTTTTACTTCCACTACTACTTCAGAGTATTGGATTCAATGTCGTGGGCAGGCCCAGAAGATATCTTTCTTTCCACCTCTCTTGCAAGCTACCTCGATAGTAAGCTCTCTTTACTCTACTTTGAACTTGTTTTATAATTTCAAGCTACTAGTGTTATATATGGAATTTGGGCTTGATTTCTGTTTCAAAAAACTCTCCTCAGCCCTACAGAGATCAGCATAATGCTGCAAGTTTCCATATTCAATTGGCTTTTCATATAGTCCTCGTAAATGCTACTTAAATTGTTAATAGTTGCTAAGTTCCAATCTATGAAGTAGAGTAAATCCTGAATTCCAACATCATGTTTGATAGGGTATTATAATATGTAGTCTCATCATTTGGGAAAGAAAGAATAATCTGCTGGCTGTCACCTCTAAAAAACTCCAATGGTTGAAGCTTGTTTAGTGATACTTTAAATCACATCCTCAGCCAAAAATTTCAATCATTTCTACAATAACTCAAACTTCTTCTTTCTGGTCTTTGATAATTGTTTGCATTATTTTGATTTTACTCATCAAGGCTTTCAGTAACAAAGCATCAGTGACCTTTCAGTTTTGCTCCCTAGGTAATGCCTCTACCGGTTCCCACCAAGCAAGCTTTTGAAATGTGAAGGCGTGAAATGAGGCATTTCAATTAATTGATGCATGAATCGTAAACCTCACAAGTGAGTGAGGCATTATTTTGAGAGAGAACTATTATTTAGTGGTATATGTTAATATTACATACCAAATAGGAAGATATAAAGAATAAAATATTTATTACATCATAATTGTTTTCTTACCTGGTTGTATTCTGTAATATTTCATAGACACATCATAAAGTAATTCTCAAAATACATATATAAAGTGTAACTAGTGGTTATTCTAGCCTCTTTAAACCGAGTCTTAAACTTACATATCTATGTTATTGATTTAATATAAAACGTAAGTCAGTATATTATTTCATAACTAAAGTAATTAAAGATGTTAAAATTTAACACAACAACGATGCACACAAAGGTGATAAAGTGCATAGAAAGATGCAAACATATTAGCATCTAAGTGTGAGGCGTAAATTTTGCGAGGCTTGGAACTGGACGAGGCTAAAGCCTCACTCAGGTGAGGCATATGCCTTCAGATGTAAGAAATAAGGCGTGGGAGATGCAAAAAAATGGATGATGTTTAACACATATTTATACCTCAATCAGGTATGTCTTCTTTTTCATGTTTGTATCATTTTTATTTCATAGAAACAGTTGTTAAATTGAGGGTGTGTTTGGTTGCATGGATTCATATCCCGTGGGAATCCATGAGGGGGCCACTCATTCCGCTTCACGCCTCATCAAAACTTTTTGCCTTAGTTCCCGATTTAGAATTTTTGAACATCGGATGTAACTCAGCCTTGAGGTAAGCCTTTGGTGCATTGCAAGTAAGCCTCGCCTCAAGGCGTACGCCTCTGTAGATTCATGAAGGATGATAATGGTTCGTCAGTGTCTCCATGGACACAACAAAAAAAATGATATGGTTCTTCTCGTTGGGGCATTCAACGGCTCTGTTCTCTGGACCGTCGCAGTCAAAACATTTAAGCTGAACAATAGATTCAAAAGCAGTTGAATGGTCCATGACTCATACTGGTGTAGCGGAATGATTGGGCAACCCTATCGCCTTCTCTGCCTAGTTGATGACCTCAGAGAAATGGTAAAATTTGACTAGGTATATATTGGGCTGGATTAACCCATTGATGTTGAGCACCGGCCATGCATTCTAGGATTATAAGGTGGGTGTCATTAGCAGACTAGTATGTCACAATGAAAGAGTTTTGCTTTATATTAGATGCACACAAAAAACTTGATGTAATCAGATTTGGGAAAATTTTCGCCTTCTGTGCTTATGTGATAAAAATGGTCAAATTTTGAGAGGGCCAGGTACATATGATTGGGCTGGATCAACCCATTTATGCCGAGTAACCATGTGTTCCAGGATAATAAGGTGGGTGGCATGAGGAGCTGAGCTTTTGTATGTTTAGACACAATGGGAACATTTTGCTTTGAGCACATGACAAACTCTTCTCATTCTTTGGAGGAATCTATGCAAGGATTCTGGCCTCATTTTCTCCCACACATTGTTCCTGCAGCACCATTAGAAATTGGATGATGTCGCATTTCATCCCACCACAGTGCATACCCATTTTCAGGTGACAAGCTTAGTTTGTATAGGATCTCCCTAAAATAAACTTGACCGTTTGATCTAATCAACAAATTTAGAAAGGTTCAATTGCCATAAAATTCAAGAGTTTCACATTCAGTGTCATCCTGTTGAGTACTCTCCGTAGTAGAAAAAATCATCCAAAATTTCCTCCCTGGCTATGATGGTATAGTCCCTTGACTCTCATCGACTGGGAGAGGCTAATTGGACCTTAAGAAATATGTGAGAAAGTTGATGAACTAAAACATATGGACAAAGTTCTTTTTGAAAGTGAAATATACTTGCAAGGTAAGGCCATAAAATTATATCTGCCATTGGGCCAATTTGATCTGAATACCATTTGGGATAGTTTGAGTAACTTTTATTCATTTACTACTTAAGCCTTGGTGATTGGTTCCGCATGTGATGTTCAGTTAACAAATATCCATTGTTCTTACCTAGAATAATTGAATGAATGCATGTAAAAAGATGCATCACTTGATGTGGCGAAGTGCAAGCTATTGATCTCATGCTTATCTAAGTTGTAACTTTTCCCCTGTGGGTTCTCGAGCAGTTCTTTTTACTTGATATTTTATTTTTTAAACTGCAGAAAAACTTCTTGTCTTGCCGTGAGATGGCCGGAAATTAATAGGGATACTTCATTCTTTTGATCAATTTGGTATGATTTTACTCCTATTATTTGTGACACATGCTGGTATTTATTTTTATGTGATGTGTACAGCTAATGCTGTTCTTGAAGGTGCTTGCGAGCGAGTGATTGTGGGCAACCTTTATTGTGACATTCCATTAGGTTTATATGTAATCCGTGGGGAGAATGTAGTCTTGATTGGCGAGCTGATACTATCTTTTATCTGCATTTTGTGTTGACAATTAGTGAATCTGCTTCATTTATTTTCTTAACATTTATTGTTATTGGACAGGACCTGGAGAGAGAAGAACTTCCACAGCACATGACTCGTGTTTCATCTGCTGAAATAAATAGAGTAAGTTTCTGAAAGGGAGGTTTCAGAATGTTAGTTATTGCTTTTCCTTTTGATGCCTGGCAGACACATGATACTTGTACATTAGGAAATTATTCATATATGAATTGATTTGTTTGTTGGTTTACTTAATCCGTGCTGCATTCCAATGAAGGCATTTGACATAACATATAAGTCCCTGTTCCACTGATGTATATTTTTTTGGGAAGTTGGCGAGAAGTTACAGAAACATGACCCATACAGTAATAATGTTTGTGTAGAAATTTATTTATACTTTTTAATTACCACTTCAAATAGGTATGTTTGCATTTAGCATGCACTTTATATATGCGACTCTGCAATTAGCAAAAGTTAGAGAACAACTTATGGTTTTTGTGACTTAGTTTGGGTGGTGGTGGGGAATATTAGTGTGTGGAGTGCTGTGGTAGTACCGTAGCATTGGCAAGAGCATTTTTTATAAGGCATTGAAAGGTACACCTTAACGAATGCCGTGATATGAAGTTTTGAATTTCAACTTTGAGGCTCTAACCTCAAGGTAGCAGATTGAGTGCAACACTTTTGTTTGTGAGGTTTACGCACTTCCTGAGTTGTCTATTCGGCTTATTAACTTTTGTCCCCCAAAACTTTATACTTTATTCCGTTTGGTGACCAAAGTATCACATTATTACCCTTTAATCCCAAATTTAACTGTGGACCACTGACTGTCAATAGAATGATCAAGCATATTTTGTAGACCAAATTGCCCCAATTTTCCCATACATAATCCCACCTTTCTGCATCACTAAACCACCTCTGTTCTCTACGAAAGCATCTCTATTAAACAAGATAGACTCACAATGGGGGACTCTTGTGTCTCAAAACCCCCATCTGCATTGCAATGGACATTCCATAGCATCCTTCACTCCAACAACCACATTCTTCTTCAACCTCGAAATCTTCGGATCAAACTGCTTCCTGCAACTTGACTCAAACGTCACTTAAATGAAAAGCCTCAAAATGCATAGAATCTGAGCATTCACAAACTTCATCCACTTCCAATTTTGCCAATGCTAGAACCCACACCTTAATCCAACTCTCCTCATGAAGCTCCGCAGCTTGCAAAACCTCCAAATTAGACATCATATTATTGTTTTAGTCTTACTAATCGTCTGCGTAAAGTAAACGCCATTCTCCTCATACCCAACCCCTTCGCAGTGGCTTCAACCCTACCCTCATGATCTCTCAACATAGTCATCTCCTTATTATTCCAACATCCCTGTCGCGAAGGCTTGTAAATTAAATCAACCTCCACTTCCCCTCTTTTATAACCTTCCCATACATGAACCTACCTTTCTCTATCGTGAAAGCTAGTTTTAATTCGCATAATGATGAATAATGTTGAAAAGTGGTATGTTTAACTGGGATTGTATAGTGCTAAACAATGGTAGCTAGTTCAAAAGCTAGGAAGTTCAATTTTCTTCTTGTATGTTTAATTGGGATTGTATAGTTGCTGAATAGTGGTAGCTAGTGCACAGTTGATGTATACTTTTTGTGGTTCCAACTTTGCTTTGATTATGTTGTTGGATCTACCCCCCCACCACCATCTTGTTTTGGTTGAGTTGTGTAACCATTGGAGATCACCAGAGAAGAAATTAGGCTGCTTTCAATAATGCCCTTTTCAGTTTTGTAAAGGAGTAATTTTGGTTTTGGGAGAGAATTCGGAAACTTGAGAGGGCCAAGAATACGAAATTTTGACGTGATGGAGCTAGCGGTTTCTTAGGTGATCTCAAGAGATTTGTATTCTCTATGTTGCCGGCGGCAACGGTTGGTTAGCAAGAAGTAGATGAGGACATGTTTGTTATTTGGAAAAGGTGGTCTAGATCTCGAAGTGGAAGTAAGATGGAAAAAGATCTGATATTGATTATAAGGTGATTTATTGTTGTGATCAGCAATTATAGGGATATTCCACATGTTAAAAGTTTGAATTCTTGGTAGTAGTATTTACATGAGCTGTTGCCTGACACAGGTTTTGACTGACAAAACAAAGGCTCCATTGTGTGGGCCAGCATGTATATGTTTGAAGTATTGAAATGGTTGAGTTGTGTGGCCTCGTAAAGACATGAAGGGTGTTGGGGCCTAGACTTTGTTGTTATATGACTGTGATAGTCTCAAGGACATTGATGGGTTATTCTCAAACGTCAAGGCTTATTCGTGGATTTATCCTATCATTGTGGGGACATTAAGGATGCTAGTGGAATAACTCATCCGGTTTTGGTGTAGGGAGGCCGGTCGTTTTGAGGGTTTATGTGATGATGATGTTTGCGTTGACATGAAATCTTGGATCTCTGGGAGGTGTTAGCTACACTAGTGGGGGTTGTCTATCTAGTTTTAGATGTTCTGTATAGGGTACAAGGGGAATGGGTTGTAGTGTAATCTTTGTGTGTTTGTAAGGTGTCTCAGGGCTTCATTGTAGTTGTTATGATTATCAATGAAATATAACATAGGAAAGGTAGAGAGGGTAACTTTGTCTCCAAAATTTGACTGACCATAAACTAAACGCCTTGTCCCCCTCCTCATCTAAAATGGCACTCAACAGGTAATTATGTGAAACTTTAATTCTCAAGCGAATTAAAGTATAAGCTTTTGAGGATCAATGGGTAAACAACCCAATCTATTCAAGAAAATGTTCACAAAGATCACACAAATCCCCCCTTTTTGGTTTCTTATGTATCCTCAGGATTCTCTAATTCAATTTAGTGTGACCGATTATTTTCCATGGAAAACCATAAAAATAGAGTGAGAAAATTTTCACCTGGTGATGTGAAGATAATTCTTGTCTTTTCCATGAAGAAGAAATATTCTTTGCCCCCATAGAACTTTTTTCCATAATTCCCCCCCCCCCCCATTTCTCTCACCAAATCCACACTGCCTTCAATTTTATGTTTTTCCATGAAAAATAAAAATTAAACACATTATTGTTTTGTATTAATTTTTTATGTGTTTCTAACAAAAATGGTTGACACCTTAATTGCATGGTTTTTACTCTACATATCTAATTCAACATTGTCTAGAAAGCAGCTTATCACTACTTATGATGGCATAAAAATCTCATTGGGTTCAATGGCATTCTTATCCTATATTTTAAAGGAAAACGTTCTACTCTTTTAGGGCGTGTTCAGTTGAATAGAATCCAATCCAACCCATCTCAAAAGGGTTTTCAAGAGTGATGTAATAGTGAACCATAAGTTTTGACAAAATATAAAAATCACAATTTCATGTTCTCATGAAGCACTGAGATTTGATTCTGTAAGGGAGCGAGGATTGTGATTATGAGACTCGGAATAGACAACCTTACTCAGTGATTCCCCCCACTCCCATTGAACGAGACTCCATGAGCCAATCACACCATTTCTAGTAACAAGTTAGGAATTCCTAAAGGTCCAACGACAACAAAAGTAACTGGGGTATTTGTGATTAGAAGGAATCATGAAGATGATGCAGCAGGGAAATTTGATGTATTTTAAGAGAGTTGTGTTACTTTTTATGTTCCTGTTTGTGTTGGAAGCTTGGAGCTTTCCAAGCCCTTATATTTGTTTCTTTGCCTCCAGACGTGCATCCCATTTACTGGGAAGAGCTTTTGATGAATTAGTTGGTGTTTTGCTGATATGTAAAAAGTCTTGTGACAAACATGTTGATTCTTATAACATTATATACTTGTACTTTTGACATAAATTTTTTTTTGTTAGCTTTATGTTTTGTGCATGTTAGCTTTATGTTTTTCTTAGAACTGTACTTTTGGTTGGATGTTTAGAATTTAACCTCGACGAAGTCAGTTTGATGTTGCTAGTGGTCAATTAAAGTCCAAAGCTTTACTTTTACGAATATCCTCTTTTGCAAGCAGAAATCAATTTTTTTTATATTCTTGATTTGTTCATGAATAAAAAAAAATGAGGCTTCATTCACGTGTTGCTGTTTGATATACTTGTTATATGGTTACACTTCTACGGTAAGTTGTTGGTTTTTGTTTGTTTTTCTATTTAGTTTTGATGTATGGTGTTTAGGAATGTGTGTTTCTAACTCATCAATATTACACAAGGTTTTATTTTTACCGTTTGAATGCAATTGTATGATTTCCAGGCACAGAAAGCAGAAAGAGATGCTACAGATCTGAAAGGCTTGATGAGAAAGAGAATGGAGTTCCTCAATTTGGATTGATGACACCTCCAGTACAACATTTGACCCAGTGAATCCATTTGGTAATTTGATGCCACATCCGCAAATATTATCGCGGTTGGTTGGTTCTGGGGAGACTGGAAATGGGAGAAAGTAGTTCTTTTGCTTGTTCATCATGGTTCTCCTATTAACTTTGAATATTAGGAATATATTCTTCCAGAAATGATCTGTAACATTTTAAAGAGAGTTTATACCAAGTTGAGGGTTCAGGCAAACCAATATGTTTTTATTTTGATGTTCAGGAGCAAAAGATGGTTTTCATTTGAAGGCAGTTAAGTTCTTGGTTACACACTGCCATGCAGTATTATATTGGCACTATTTTTGATGTGTAGGAGAGCTCATTTGAAGGCAGGCTATGCTGACAAGCGGTCACCATGGATGAGCACCTGGATATGGCAACATCCTCCAGTGTTTTTTTTTTTTTTTTTTTTTTTTTGTAAGTTTAATTTGGGGTTCAATTCTTTAATCTTGTTGGTCAGTGGTGGAGATGGGTAATGAGTTTTGCTTTGAAAACCCTTTTGTTTAGGATGCGTCGAGAAGATTGTCGGACTTTTAGACTATTGCATGCAATTTTTCAGATAGGGGTGTTAATTTGTCCCTAAAAACTGACCGAATTAACCGAACCGAGCTGAAAATAACTGAAACCGATTAAAAACCAAAATTAAATCACCAAAACCGAACTGAATCGAAGTAATTTGGTTTAGTTGAGGTTTGAGGTTTTTTCAACACCGAAAAAACCAAACCGAACTGGATATACAAATCATTCCCCAAAATCCCCTCCCTCATGTGACACACACCCTCCCAAGTCTCAAACCAAACCCTAAACATATTTTATCCTCTCAAACCCTAAAGGCCTAAACAAAGACTCCATTCCTCACCTCCTTTCACTCTTCTTCAGGCCGTCTCCCCTCCTCAATAAAAGCACTCATTGAGGCTAACTTTTCATCTCTCTCAATCGAACTTTCAACTCAAGAGACTTCCAAGAGCAGATCTAAGCACCAAGCCACCTCTGGCTGCCCTTGACCACCATCAAGGCACATCAACCACCTCCTCGCTTTCAAAGGTTCGACCCTCTTCCTTCTTCTTCTCTTCTTTTCCTCTTCTTTTTCTGTCGTCAACAACAACAACCAATTGTAGGGTTTACTTGTTCATAATCAGCCTTGGTCTCTTACGTATTGTCTTGCATTGATGATGCATGTCTGTTTAGTTGATGTTTCTTTTATGTTGTATTATATCTTTGATCTGTATAAATGAGCTTGCAAGCTGCAATGAGTGTAGAAGTAGGATTTTGTCTCACTCCTATTGAGTTCTTTGATGGTCAAACATCTTACTTTGATGTTTTTATGTTGTATTAAAAGACATCTCACTCTTCTACAATGAGAGTGTAGAAGTAGGATTCTGTTTGGTTGATGTTTATTCCTATTGATGTCTCACTCAACTTACCTATTGAGTTCTTTGATTCAGTGCTTGAGTTCTTTTATGTTGTACTATATCTTTGATTTGTATAAATGAGCTTGCAGGTTGCAATGAGAGTGTAGAAGTAGGATTATGTCTCACTGTCTGTGCCAACCACAATTACAGAATGGTTTGAACTTTATTAGATGAGGTGATATGTGGGGAAAATGAGTTGGTTGTTTATATTTTTTGCATTTTTGTGTGGTTTGGTATGCTTATTTGGTAGGGTTTGTAACTAAATTGCACATGATGGATCATGTTTTATTCTCTCTGTCATTTTTTTGTTAAGATCATTAAATTGATAAGGATAGTTTTGAGTTTGGGTTATTAATAAGTGCAAAATATTAGGGTATTACTAATAAAGTCAAAATATTAGTAAAAAATTTGGCTATTGTTTTTCTGATAAAAATTACGAAGAAAATATTAGCATTTTAAAGTGGTGATGCACGATTTAGTCAATGCTATTAATAGATTGGAAATTGTATTTATGCAAGCAATAAATAAGAAGACACTTGGGATTTTCTAAGTTTGATGATTGTATATTGATTACTTGTTATAATAAGAAGACACAAAAAGATTTTGATGTTTGAGATATTTAGAAATTGAAGTTCAGATATGTCAGGGGCCCTTTTCTCTAGTACTCTATAGCAGATCGAATGAATTAGATAATTATGATATTTGATAACAATGGTGCTAGATTATGATAGGTGCCAGAAAAAATGGGAAATGTCTCAAATTATTTATTTTTGAAATGTTAGTTGGTGAAATTAGTGAACTCTAAATGTAGGGAATGGATTATTGCAGAGGAGTTTGCTAGTAACATTGGTTCAATGAGTATTTTTATTGAAGTGTTTTTTTTGTTCAAAACTCCTAGGTTCTATTAATAAGTGCAAAATATTAGTAACATGGAAATTTTCAGATGCTTTAATTGTATTTGATAGTTGAGATTTTTGTATATGAACATGGAATTGATTTTAATGGGTTCTTCTCAATTTTGCAAGTGTGTAACTGTGTATTATGTTGAACAAGGAATTTTTTTTACATGATGGTGATCACCACGAACTCAAATGGTTCATCAAAGAAGAGAAAATCTCAGGTAAACATTAGTTAATATTTTTTGGATATATATATGATAAAACTTTAGGTGAACTAAATTTTTTTTATTGATTTATGTAGATGGAAATTGAAAGGGATTTATCATCATCTCAAGTTCAGTTCAACTCAGAATCAAGCCATCAAGCTGAAGGTGGAACTCAAATGGGTCAGTTGTTGAGGTACATGATCTTCTCACGGGACAACAAGAAAGGCAGCGGGCTGGCATTTGGGATCACTATGAAAGGCATATGTCTAATGAAGGAACTAGGGCTAAGTGCAAATATTATAGTAAAACTTTTGTGGCTTCTTAAAAAAAATGGTACATCATCTTTAATTGGTCATAATGATAGATGTAAGAAATACCCCCCCCCCCCTCCAATAAGGAAAAGATGTCTGCAAAACAAAAGGTCTTGTCTTATAGTAACCCTACAGAAGATGCAATTGGGTTTAGTCAAAAAGAAATTACCAAAGCATGTGTTGAGATGGTAATTATAGATGAGTTACCTTTTAGTTTTGTAGAGGGGGGAGGGTTTAGGAAATTTTGCTTGAGAGCAGGTCCTAAATGGAAAGTTCCATGTCGTCAAACTGTGGCTAGAGATGTTCTTTCTTTGTATTATTCCCAAAGGTAATCATTGAAGGAGTTTATACGTGGATATAGGATGTGCATAACAACCGATACATGGACATATCTTTAAAACATTAATTACATGGTTGTTACTGCACATTTTATTGATGATGATTGGATGTTGCATAAGAAGATTTTTAGTTTTTGTTTGATTCCAAACCACAAGGGTGATTCTATTGGGAGCCTTTTAGCGGAATGTCTAAATAGTTGGGGCATTGAGAAACTTCTCACCGTTACAGTTGATAATGCTTCTTCCAATGACTCGGGGTTGAGTTATTTGATTAAGAGATTGGGGCATTGGCCAAGACTGGATGCACTTTTGTTAGGTGGGGAAGATTTGCATGTAAGGTGTATTGCACATATTCTTAATTTGATTGTCGGTGATGGGTTAAATGAGTTGAATACTTGTATTCGAAGCATTCGTAATGCAGTTTGATATGCTAGGTCATCTCCTTCTAAGTTGGAATTATTTAAAAGTTGTGTGGAGCAAATTCAAATTGCTGGTAAAGGTCTTGTCATATTGGATGTACCAACGATGTGGAACTCTACCTATTTGATGTTGCAATCGCCTATTAAATTTCGTAGGGATTTTGATAGATTACTAGATGGTGATAGTAGCTATCAAGCCTACTTTGCTAATGAGAGGAGGATAGGGCCACCGGTTGATGATGATTGGGATTTGGGGGATGTGTTTGCTTCTTTCTTGAAACCCTTCTATGATATCACCCTAAGATCTTGTTGTTCAAATACACTGACAATTGACCATGCTTTTATGGATGTGTTCAAGGTGTACAATCTCTTGCATGAAAATCAGTGTGACCAACTGTCATCCATTAGTCTTAGCATGAAAGCTAAATATAAGTATTGGGGTTCAATGGGTAGTGTCAATAAGTATTATTTCATAGCCATTGTTCTTGATCCGCGTCATAAGTTGGAGGAAGTGATTGACTATTTGGAAACCATATTTGGTGAGGAGAATGACAAGGTTCAAGCTCATACAAAAATTGTGAAAATTTTGTTGCTTAATCTTTATAGTATCTATGAGGAGGCATCCAAACGTTCTCACCCAATGGAAGAACGTCACCATGATGATAGTAGTGGTAGTAGTCAATCATCAAATGATAGTGGTACTCCAAGCATGGCCTCAACGGAGTTCGAAAAGAAGTTAGAAGCAAAGATCAGGTTGAAGAAAGCCAACAAAATAGAGGTTATAACTAATGATGTGAATAGATATCTTCAAGATCCTATTGAGGAGGTTGAAGATTCAAAATTTGATATTTTGTGTTGGTGGAAAGTTTATGGATCATCCAAATACCCCATTTTGGCACGGATTGCATGTGAGGTCTTAGCCATTCCGGTATCAACGATAGCTTCAGAGTCTTGTTTTAGCACAAGTGGATGGATTATTAATTCTTTTCGTAGCTCGTTGAGTCCCAAGATGGTAGAGGCTTTGATTTGTACTCAAAATTGGCTTTTGAGTACAAATGTTGCCTTGCATCATGAGCCTTCTAATGATGAGATAGAGTTTTATGAAGCTATTGAAAAAGGTAATTGATTTTTATTTTTTATACTTAGTATTTAAATAGTTAATATTGTTTATCTTACAGTGATTAATATCTTTTATTTATTACGTACTATGTAGAAGTTGAAAAGGGTCCGATGTTGCCTCCAAAGTCCAAGCCTTAAAAGGTAATTGCTTTCCTAAATAGTCCATTTCTTTACTAAACATAGCTTACATTCTTCCATGTTTGAGAACCATTCCTCATTAAGTTTGAAATTTACAACATAGCTTTCTATTCCATGTTTGAGAATCATAGTTCTAATCAATTTTTGTTGTAGACTTTTTGAGTTTACCAAAATAATCGTTTGTTTCATCTATTAACTTCTATTTTGTTAGTTCTATAATCTATAGATTGCATTTATGCTATAACTTTCAAATCATCTCAAACTAGTTATAATAAGTGTTCAATTTTAATATTTGTATCCATTAATTGAATTATGAATCAAAGCTATAATGAAGTGAATGGGAAATAAGGAAAAGAAGTTGAAAAATAGTTATGTGCTTGGAACTCTACCAGCATTTTCACAATAGCATATAAATCCAAACCTGTTGTACAAAGCTAGAAGAAATGGGGATAAAATATGAGCAAATGACAGTTGTTGAATGAGGAATTGTTGTTGATCAATTGTTCTTCCATGATCCAGATGGTTTCATGATTGAAATCTGCAATTGTGACAACCTACCTGTGATCCCACTTGGTGGTGGTGGTGACTCAGTGGGAGCTTGTTCTAGGATCAGTAGATGCAACAGTTTCATGAAAACTCAACAACAATAGCAACAACAACAACCACAACCAATGGCAAAGTGTGTACCTGTTCAAGTCAAGGAGGATATCAACTTGCCTAATTATGTATGATTTTGTAAACCAAAATGCAAAAAAAAAAAAAAAAGTTCATCCAAACCCGTTACACATGAAATGCTCTGCAACACTTATTAATCTCTGCATTACAATCTTCATATTGACATATACAAGTTTTCTGGGTTTTGGCACTAAATGATTATTTGTTTTATTGCAGATCATATTTTCATCCATCTCTCAAATGTGCTTAAGCCTCAAGGTTCAAATGATGATGGATGCTGCTAAGAGAATTTTTTTTCATAGATAACTTGTTGAGTTTATTAGCTTTGGATTAGCATTTTGGATTGTAATTTCTTGATTACATGAATGTTGATTAATACATAGAGAACTTGTTATGTTTATTAGTTTATTAGTTGATGATGATGAGTGCTGCTGGTATTTTGTTGTTGTGTTAAATTGTTGCTAGTGTTAATTTGTTGCTGTGTTAATTTGATGATAATTGTTTCTATTAAGTTGTTTGTTGAGCAAAGTCAGGAGTACTTGTCGTGTAAACATGACTCAAGTTTGGTCAGTTAATTTGATGATACTCAAGTCAGGGATACTTGTTAAATTTTACATTTGTCTAAAAAATCGGAAAAAACCGAATCGAACCAAACCGAACCTGAGGGCGGCTCAGTCTGGTCCGGTTAAATTTGATGATACTTGTTAAATTGTACATCTGTCTAAAAAATCGGACCGAACCCGGTCGGTTCGGTCCGGTTTCGGTTAGAATTTGAAATTTTTTGAAAACCAAACCGAACCGAACCGAAAACCGAAACACAAGTTCGGTCTGGTTCGGTTTTGCTGCAATAGTTGACCGAATAACCTGATTAACACCCCTAGTTTCAGAAGAGGTAAAGACTGAATACTTGTTTTTTTTTGCATCGTCTATTTAACACCACAGATTCCATGGTCCTACACCACCCATTTAATTTTTCCTTTCCCACATCACTCCCTTTTTGCCCACACCACAACTTCTCTTCCACACCATCCATAAAAGGCAAAATTGAAATATTTCTCCCCTCTCACAACCACAACAACGTTTGGGGGGGGGGGGGGGGGGGGGGAGGGGAGTGATCGATTGCGAGTGACGGTGAGACAAATCGGCAATGGTGAGAAATAGAAGAGATGGGGTTGTGATAGTGGCCATTGCAACGACCGTCCGATTTTCTGCTCATTGCCTGTCCATTGTCATCTCACTCTCTCTTCTTCTCCCACAGCCCCAATAACCATATCATCATTCTAGTCTTTTTTTCCCTCCCATTCTCTCTTCTTTTCGCACATGTCACCCCTCTCATTTTCTATTTTTTTTTCGCTTTTGCGACGACCTTTGCGAGTAGGGTTGTAGAGGTCGACGTAAAGGTGAGGAAAAAATGATAGGGCAAGGACAAGAAGAAGTTGGGAGAGGGGCGATGATAAATCGAGGCGAGATCGTGATTGGATTGGGTTGAATCTTGTAAAAGCCTCAACTCTTCTTCTTCAATTTGAAAGTTGTTATATTGAGTAATTCTAGGTTGCCTTTGTTTGGGTGCATTTTTTGTGCATTGTTTGTGATTTTTTACACTTTTTACGCATTCTCTTTAAAACACAATCACAAACACCCACCATCTATAGAAGGGGTAGAAGTGTAAAAAATTCCAAACAAGACACAAAAGAAGCACTCAAACTAGACAATCTAGAATTTTTATATTATATTAGTAGAAACAACAATATAGAGGCTCATGATTTGGCAAATCTTCTTAGATTAGACTTTTTGTAATATTTTGCCTTAATTAATGTCAAATTGGTTTTAACAAAAAAAGTGATCTATCCTTGATTTCAATTCCTCAATCTTATGAATAAAGATAAAAATTAGGGTGTGTTTTGTTGCATGAAATTTTATGTCATGAAAATTTATGAAGGGACTACCTAAATTTAAGCTAATTTGAAGTGCACTCACCAGTCCACCATTGCATTTTACGGTGGGAATGATAATCTCATGAGCATCGGAATCACACTCCTTGGTCTCTCAAAGCACGAGAGTTCCATTTTCACCATTCATCACAAAATGCAATGGTGGATTGGTGAGTGAAATTCAAATTAGTTTCCCTCGTGAATTCTCATAACATAAGATTTCATGCAACCAATTAGTATTGAGAAGACAAGACTTATCTTCTGCTACACATAGACCACACTCGCACTCACAGCTGAAGCTAAAAAGCTGATCTCATCTGACTGAAGAGTAATACTACAGTGCACTGGTCTTAGTGAACCGTTATTTCAATGCAATCATACGGTGCCTGGTAGCCCCAGGCACTTAACCGATGCACTTAAGAATTTCTCGTGACCGAATGAATTGAGTGTCAGCCGAGAAGCCAGGCGCATCCCATTCTGTGTTTATTTATTTATATAAATAAAAAAGAGGAGAGAAGAGGAGAAGAGGAGATTCATTTGGTTCTGATTCTTCTTCTTCTTCTTTTGGTGGTCTGGTCATGAGCTCAGGTACTAAATAGAGAGAGGTAGAGCAGCAAATCGAGAGTGGACACACAATGTAATAGAGACCTTGACCTTTTGATTGGAGATCAAACCACCTAGATCCTTTGATTGGGGATCAACCACCAAATAATTAAATAAAACTTGTATTGCTTGCCTAAACTCTATTACATCATATGTATTTATAACTGAAAGCAAAGAATAATACTTCCTAATTGAATTCAATCATAATTCTAATCAAACAATAACTCCTAATTCAAAACAAGCTAATATTCCCTAAATAGAATATTGTTATAACTAAGACATTCTAATCTCAAGTAAATACTAAATAGGATTGGTATCCTAACATCCCACGCCGCCTGAAACAAGGCTTGTCCTCAAGCCTGAAAATCTGGAAACGGACAAGAAATTGCTCATAGTCTTCCCAAGTAGCTTCCTCCACAGGACGGTCGGTCCCCTTGTTAAGCCAGCGTGTAATGGGCTTATTATGGCTTTCAAAGAATCCTCAATCAAGTACTCTCTCCGGGGCTTATTTGATTGGGAATTGTGTGACTTTTGCTTTGTCAAACAAGAGAGACTACCAGTTTTAGGTACAATAAAATTAGCAGTTTCAACATCAGATATGATACGAAAGTTGGTATCGAACTTTTCAGCATGTTCCCGAGCAATTAAAATAGTTGAATATGTATCTAATGCATTGCTATCACTGTTGTCACTGTCATCATTGCACTCACTAAGCCTTGTCATAGTAGCCCGTACATCGGCTTGCATTTTCTGATCATTTGAAGATGCATTTTGTCCAGAAGCCAAAAACCACTTCGACCAGCCATCACGCTTTCAAACTCTGTCATCCTGAACTTCGACCTTACTAGAACAATGCATTGCATCCAAAATTAAAGAAAGGTATGTAGTCATTCTCTTCACTCTATTAAAGTCAGCAATGTTGGTTATCGGAACCCATCCTTGGTCATCCATCAAAGAAATCAAGTGGTTGTCCTTTTGCAAATTCTCATTACTGAAATAATACTCAATTTGCTTAACAATATTAGCCCTCAAAATCAACGTCTCTGAGGCAGTTGCAGGAATCCAAGGATGTGGAATAACGCGAAGAGGAGGACCTCCTAATGCACTTGGATGATGATACATATGGGTAGGGCTAGAAAAACAAGGACCAAGATAGGGAGGGGGCACACAAAAGGCCATGGTCCACTTCGATGCATGCTAATATTTTCTCTCGGATTGAATGCTCGATGATGGCGCCGTAATTTATTTAAACGACCAGCATGTTCTTGTACAACTTGTCGCCGATTAGCAAAATTGTCAGCATATGCATTGGTTTCTCTCGGTGGAGGTTGAAAGCTTCTATTGTAATCCATAGCACCAACACGACCAAGTGGTGCACCAAAAGTATGCGCGGGGGTTCCATATGGAGATCTTAACATATGAGGATCGAAGTTGCCAGGATAATGTTGGTAAACATGTTCATGTACTGGAATGTGTGGAGTAGGTACAACTGGTTGAAAAACAGGCAGCATTGGTGGTAGGGGATAAGGTATGGTTACAGGAAAAGGCGGCACGCCAATTGAAGGATGGTTACACTTAATAATACCCGCTTTCGGATGATGGGGCGGTGGGCGTTTAAGGTAAGGATTATGGCTAAAAAACCCATCTGTTTTTTGTGGCACGAATGGTCTCTGCACAGGATTGCGCCTTGGAGTGGTGGCCAATGTTGGTGGTGCCTTGGAAACAACAATATCAGAATTTTTGGGTCTAGCGTCATCAAGGGCCTTGCCAGAAATTGGAATAATTGGTCCTTGTTGTTCCGGGTGAACGTATGGTGCCAGGCGATATGGCTGGAGATTCCTTAATGTCTCTAGAATAGTGGCATTAGTGGTCTCAAGTGTATGAAGGCGGGAAGAGATCCCGATAACTTGAGTAGTAAGCGCATTGACCTGCTCTTGTAATTCAACAATCGTCATTAGAAAAAAGGTTATTGGTGAGAATCTCGATGGTGCAAATATCCAGGTGTGAATATCTTTATCGATGCAAATCGTGGGTTTGCTACTGTTGCTTCACTGAAATTCAGCAATAGTTTTTTTTTTTTTTTTTTTTTTGATTTCTGCTACTTGTGATGAAGGCGATGAAGATGATGATGCTCTGAAGATGAAGATGCTCTTAAGGGCGATGAAGCAGGAGATGAAAGTGAATGGAATCGATGAAATTGTGGATGTCCTGAAACTGGAATCGATGAAGCGCTGAAGAGGAAACCGAAGATGTTGCGCTGAAGACGAAACTGGACGAATCCGCTGAAGAAGAAATTGGATGAAGATGAAGAGGCGCTGAAACGGGATGCACTGAAATAGGATGAAGACGCTGAAACTGGATGCGGTGGTCTAAATCGAGGACGAACGAAGCGCGGAATTGAGGATGAACAAAGCGCTGAATCGTTGATGAACGATGAAGAAAAAGTGATGGCGACGACGGTTGCTGTGAAGGCGGTGCTGTTGCGAAGGGTGGTGCGGTTGCGAAGGGCGGTGATGTTGCGAAGGGAGGTGCTGTGGCGAATGGCGGTTGCTGCGAAGTTGCTGTGAAGGGCTCTGAATCGAAGATGAGGTTGATGATGATGGCGACGGCGGTTGCTACGAAGGGCAGTGCTGTTGCGAGGTTTTTTTTTTTTTTTTTTAGATCAGAGGTAGTTGTGGAGGGTGAAGAACGAAGTAACAAGAAAAAATTTGGCTCAGAATCGAGGATGCTCTGATATCAGATAATAGAGACATTGACCTTTTGATTGGAGATTAAACCACCTAGATCCTTTGATTGGGGATCAGCCACCAAATAAATTAAATAAAACTTGTATTGCTTGCCTAAACTCTATTACATCATATGTATTTATAACTGAAAGCAAAGAATAATACTTCCTAATTGAATTCAATCTTAATTCTAATCAAACAATAACTCCTAATTCAAAACAAGCTAATATTTCCTAAATAGAATATTGTTATAACTAAGACATTCTAATCTCACGTAAATACTAAATAGAATTGATATCCTAACACAATGGCAATGGTAATGTATATCTTCACCATCCTTTCTCTTGTTCTGGCCCTCACTATCAACGCGTCGGTTCACGACTAGTCTGCCGATAAATTCATCAGCAAAGGCAACGCATTCGTCTTCCATGGCGGAAGCGAAGGTCTCTATTCCTCTCTCCCCAATCTCAACTACAACGACGCCTCCGCCTCCTCTCCAATTGCCCATTCCTTCATTCGGTATAATTCCATTTATTTTTGCAGCTCATCTCCCCTTCACATTTTTGGAATATTTGGTTTCTCATTGTTGCCTTTTTTTGGGGAATTAGGTTTCCATTGTTGAATTTGATCTTCTTTACGTCCTTTCACTTGCTGTTTAAGTCGTTATGTGTGTATATCCGATTCGTGTGTGTGTGGTTAGGTTAGTAGATCTACTAAGTTCACTAAACATGTTAACTAGGGGTTTTGCTTCTTCTTATTCATCATTATGTTAATTGTTCTACTCTTGTATATGCCTTTTCTTTTGGAGCCTATTTTTATAATTATTTGTAGAAACAAACTTCTCAAAATGAAAAAAATAATAAAATTAGACAAATAACAAACAACAAATTAATAGGTGGTAGAACACACCAATGCAAGTGGATGTACATTAACGTGGTCTTTATTTTGCACTAGTTTAAACTAAAGGGTGTGCATTTTTGGTTTCAACTCTGAATAAGAGGTGGTGGTCCTCCTAGGGCATCTATTTTCAATTTATAATTACAATTTAATTAGAACAAATTTAGCATTGGTGATTAGTGAAGCAAATTTAAGAGCTTCCAACACCAACTAGAACCTACTTATGAGCACCTAATATAAATAAGCATCACTAACTTCAATTGGAGTCAGAGGTTGAGTTAGCACTCAGTAGTCGGAACTAGAACTACCCTCTTCATCTTTACTTCTAATTACAAGTACAAAGAAACACACTGATTGAATGCACCCACTTTTGATTTTGAATAATCTTTTAATGGAGTTTCTATTTCATCATTACAGCATAAGTGGAAGGTCCATGTAAGTTTCTTGCCATCTGAATTAAGTGTGAGAAATGCTTCAAAATTTTGTGTTTTCATCTACTTTTGGAAAAACAATAAACATTTTCAGTTTTTGTTGCTGTTTCTGAAGCTGATTAGCTGACATTTTATTCGTTTATGTCAAACCAGTTTTGAGAAGATTGTATTCAGAAGGCCACAGAAAACTGCTAACTCCAGCTCTGGGTTGATTCAAGCCGTTATTTTTTAGGTAGAAGATCGTGAAACGATCGGTGGTTCAGCCTATGGTGGGAAATGAGCTGTTTGTTGCACAGCTGATCTTGCAAAACTAGGTGTGTATTCATGGGGAAGTTATTCGCTGTCCATCAACCAGAAATCTTTACTGGCCCCAAATTCTCAGTGTCTCCTTTGAGGGAGATAATGATATTGCATCATTGCATCCCAAAACTATACCGATTACTGAAACTGGGATGTATAATTTGTACTTCATTCATTGTGATTCAAATCTCAAGGGTCTAGTTATAGAGGGTAAGACCATATGGAAGAACCCTACTGGATATCTTCCTGGAAAGATGGCTCCACTTATGAAATTCTATGGCTTCATGTCCCTTGCTTTTGTAGTACTCGAGATTTTCTGGTTCTAATATGCAAGATTCTGGAAAGAAGTTTTTCAACTTCAAAATTGCATCACCTTAGTGATTACACTGGGTATGTTTGAAATGGCATTATGGTACTTTTGAGTTTGTGGAATTCAATAAGACAGGTGTCAGACCAACTGGTATTACCGCATGGGCAGTCACTTTTGGTACTGTTAAAAGGACAGTTGCGCGTTTGATCATACTGATGGTTTCCATGGGATACGGTGTTGTGAGACCTACATTAGGTGGTCTGGCATCAAAGGTTCTTATGCTAGGTGGCACTTTCCTTTTGGCAACTGAAGTGCTTGGATTGGTAGAAAATGTTGGTACAATCAATGATCTTTCTGGTAAAGCAAGACTCTTTTTGGTCCTTCTAGTGGCACTCATTGATGCTTTCTTCATTCTTTGGATATTTACCTCCCACTCGACCACACTCAATAAGCTTCAGGTATTTGTCACTCTTTAATGGGGACATTTATTTTCTACTATTTCTCTTTTTATCATAAAATACACGGCAAGTATAATATAGTGACCTGAAGACTCTTGCACTTTAAGGCAGTGACCATGAAAGTGGTCATTTGGTCCAGCATTTTGTTTGTCCTTGTTCATTTGACATTTTTGCAATGCACATCTGAATGAGATTCAACAATGTTGGATGATCTCTGATTCTGGAGCATTTAAGTACGTAGACTCAACCATCCCTATGGGGTATTTGTATGAATATATGCCTTTTCTTTTAAGACAAAAGTTGATTTTAAATCTAATGGTTGGATCACCTCATTTTGAAATGATAATAGAAAAAAAAAAAAGATCTGATGATGCTCAGAATTTTATTTATTTATCAAGTTTTTATTTTATCGAAGTAGACTTTTCTATCCATCATTGTGTGTTCAGAAAGAAATTAAAAACGTTCTCTTGGTATGTTGTTCCACCAATTGAAGGATTATGCACATTATATTTCATTCACATTAGACTTTTGAATGATAATTTGGTGAAAAATATGTCATCATTGACTTGTAAACTCTACTTTTTGTTACAGGCGAAACAGATAACGGCAAAGTTAGAAATTTATAGAAAATTCACAAATGCATTGGCTGTGGCTGTTATTGTATCTGTCGCATGGGTATATTATGAGGTAATGCTCCTTATCTGCATCTTACTAGATGTAACAACCTTTTCTATTGGGTATAATACCAGCTTGTTTCGTAAACTGTAGTAGGCTGAGTAGGCTGAGTTGTGAAAGAATGTCAAAAACGTTGGATAGTCATGTGCATTGGTTCAATATAATGGTACAATTCTAACAAAGTCTGCTTTTTAAGTAGCTTGGTACCTAATGGGAAACCGTAACATCACAATTTGCAATTGTAGTACCTAGGCCTTAAGGTACTGAAATAGCATAAACACTTCCAATTCCGTGGAATTAAGGGAGTTGCTTCCAGTCTTCCACAAACCAAAGAAAAGTTGAAGTATTGAGTATACATAGAAATGTGGTGGAAATGCAAGCAAGTGGCTCATATTCCACTAATCCACTCATATTATGACATCATTGGCTATAAATGCCAGAGCATTCAGCCACCACTTTTTTTTTCTTTTCCAAATAAGAATTAAGGTTGATAAGGAGCAGAGTCAACAAGATTGCATCTCAGGTTCGACAGCAAAACTATATGCATAAAGAAGGCTGGGTCTGTATCACCTTTTGCTTTTTTTTTTTTCTTTTCCTTTCCATCTGTATTTATTCTGGGGCTTGGCTTGAATCGTAAGCTGCGTTTTGTGTAGGTGTTTTGCCAGTTCTACTTATACATGTCAAAACTAAACAAATGAGGTTAGGCTAAGCCAACGTATAATTTGTATATGCAATAAAATCTAAGGAAAACAACTCATAATTTAGGCTAAGCCAAGCCTAATACGGTCCTCATCTCTAAAAGACTTCTTATATATTTTGTATTTTCTATGCAGCTCTACTTCAAGGCTAACGATGTGTACAATGAGCTATGGCAAAGTGCTTGGATAATTCCTGCCTTCTGGCAAGTTCTTTCCTTCTCTCTTCCGTGTGTCATCTGTGCGCTTTGGGCTCCTTCCCAAAACTCCACATGGTAAAAGCCCTTATTTAAGTCTGCTGACTGCTTTGTGGATCTTTATACTTCCTTTTGCTACTTTGGTCATTCCCAAGACAAAAGGAGAGAATAGCAAGTTTCATTTTTTTAGAAAGGATAAAATTTAATTAAAACAAACGATAAAGCTACTATAAATTACAATAGGCTCCAAAGAGGAATTAGAGACCCAATAAATAGCTCCAATTTACAATAACATGCTCACAGCACAACCCAATTCTGAATACAACTAATATCCCTGTTAAAGATTTCTGCATTTCTAGCATCCCAAATGACCCAAAAAATGGCATGAGGGGGTAAATTCGCATAATACTTTGGGCTTACCATAGTAAAGGCCTTACATTTCTATGAACAAGAAATGCTTCAAACTCGAATATGGATTGACCCATGAAACTTCAGCTACAGAAAATTGGTCCACCACCTTTTGAGCAAAAGGGGCAATGATAAGAACACGATCTCTAGTTTCTAATCCATCTTGACAGAGATTTCTCTTGTTAAAACCTCCCTGATAGGTATTCTGTCCGATCCCAAGTTTCACGTAAAGAAATTTATTTTTGGAGGAAATATGGCTCATCCAAACCATCACCATAAAAAATTGGCAAGGAAATGGAGATAAACAAGGGAGCTAAGTATATCATAAAAGGGAGACCTAGAACATCCCTTTCTTGTCCCACTGCCATATTCATCTTCCCATAACCTTGCCAAGAAAATGTGAACCACTCTTCATGAAAATTAGTGAATATCGACTGGACTGACATTACTGATGATTTCTACAATAGTGACTACAGGGTGGAACTAGTGTGTAGGTGGGCGAGACAAATGTGCCACACAAAATTTGTTACCACCTTTGAAAAGGTGGGCAAAATATGTAGATAGCGTGGAAAACTTGACATAACTTAATATATTCAACTCTGGAACGTCAAAAATCTAAAGTTATAAGGGTATCAATCCAAACTTTCTTGCTCACAATAGTTGGTAATAACTTTTTCCTTGACGAGTGATCACAATTATCTAACTAATCTTACTGCATTTTTGGATGATAGTTAAAAGTATCTAAAGTAATGTTATGCTTTTATTGGGGTTGAAATTATAAAAGTTGAGCTGTTTAGACGACCACATTGCGAACTTTGTCCTACCTCTGCAGTCAACCTCTTCTTTGGTCTGCACTTTCAGATGATGCAGAGTGGACAGTTTCTGTTCTTGCATCTCCCTAGTACTGAAAGTTTCAAAACACTAAGCTGATAAGCTGTTTGAAATGAAAGGTTGTAATGGGCACCTATGGAAATACATGAGACAGAGAAATATGATGGAGAGTTGACCAAAATGGGGCTGTTCACATATTATATATGCCTGCGCAGGAGATGCTGCAATCAATTGTTAAAAAATAAATAATTAAATAAACAAATAAATAATCAAGAGGTGGGATGTGACTGTCAAGTTGGATAAAGGCCTGTGATAGGCTTGAGTCGGGGTTTATATGGGCGGTCTTGAGAAAATTTAGCTTTGCAAATAAATGGATATACCTCCATTAAGATAAGAGTCGTCTCAAATTCAGTTATGTTTCAGGCACTTGCAAGGGTTTCTTAAAAATCCAGGAGCGGTTTTTCTATGTGCATAAATCATGCTTTTGATAATTTGTTAAATTAAAAAACTCTTGAATGAATAGCTAATAACTTTATTAATTACTTGTGGTTTATAAATTATAATTTCAAAAGAGGAAAAATATAAATAAATAAATGAAATCTCTGGGGCCCCACCTGGAGGAAATTACTGGCTCAGCCACTTCTGACTAGCTATACTCGAGTCTTTTCATTATAGGCCAATAGTTTAAACCACACAATTGTATTCGATCAAACATTAATGTCTCTAATTCCTGGTAGATTTGCTTTCTGAAGCAATCTAAAGAATGTGGATCTTATATACCTGTAGGTGGCTTTGCTTTCTGAATCTACCATAATTTCATGGATCATGTTTAACAATTAGGTACATGATACCCTACATCTCAATAGTGCATCGGATTACAAGGAAGCTGAACCCGATTTCTAAAGTAAGATGTATAACTGGTTTGTAGCCGGCAAGTTACTATTGTTACTGCCAAAGCGGCTGACCTAGATATTGGGAAATAACTCATGAAATTATAAGTCAGAAAACAGATTCACCAACATTGGCAAATTTCATTGATAAAGGTCAACGGTCAAATGGCGGGCACAGACTCCTTGTACAGGATAACATTCTTTGCAGTAATTGCAACACAGACAATATACACCATTATGGTATTCACATGTTTCGATTTGGCAGGCATGCCTACTCTGAGGATGCAAGTGAAGAATTCGACAAGGAGGAGACACTGACACTAATTAAGCCATCCCAGATGCCTTCAAAGGATCTTTATATTTCCTAAGAGTCTAGATCTGTTTCAAACGGCGATGGGGGGTCAGATGAGGATTTTGAAGAAGGAAAAACGGAGTAGTCATCCCCATATTGCCTATGCTCTGAATCCTGAGAAGATCTTCATTAGGATTTCTTAGCTGCTGCTTCGTCTCAAACTCACATGTATCATGGTTGCAGAGGTGAATAATATCATCACTTGGAAATTGCACGTATTTGGAGAAATGACACAAGCCTTCTCTCTGCTATTTGTTCTCTAAAGTTGTTGATTTTGTTCTTTGTAATGTTTACCTTAGCTGTAAAACTTGATAGGTGGTGTTTTTTTTGTCTTTCTTTTCTTTAGAGCGTGTAAGATCCTTATATGATTTCCATGTAGGCAGGCTAACTATATCAATGGTCATGGAAGTTACTCTGACATTTTTGTATCATACTGGTGCAGCAAAAAGTTGGTTATCTCTGAGGTGGTTATGATCAAGGATGGTGATTTCGTTTTTCGAGTTAATCCCCAATTTAAGAAATATTTCGTTTTTGTGTAGAAAAAAAGTAGAAATCTTGGTTGTAATTTCGAATTTAACAATATAAGCTGTGCATTTTAAACTCTTAAATATTACATAAAAAGGTCTCAAACGAGTTGTAGTGTCATAAAGACTATATATTACATAAGAATCACTTATTTAACAAATTTTTGATACTAAAATAACATTAAAGCATGTAAAAATATATGGATATTAAAGTATTATTTCTTTTCTAAGAAACAATTCGACATATTTCGGATTTCAAAAGAGATTTTGTTAACTTCAAAATATGAAATATTTTGTGAAATTTTGACATATTTCAATAATTCACATTCCTTGGTTATGATATTTCCTTTTGATTTCCTTATTTTATAGTGTTATAAAAAGAAAACAGATATTGAGGTGAAATGCTGGTGGGGCATGTTGCGATGATGACAGGAAAGACATTCATGGCAATGATGAGAATAATGTTTACAGGTTTGAATGTAAAAGTAAACCAAAAGCTTTAATGTTACCTTTAATGTGTATAGCCTTATGAGCTCAAACTTGCTATCATAAGTAAAGGTATTCCGAAACAATCTCATCCATGGACTATACTGATATAGGATTAAAGCGATTTGCGTCACAAGTAGCGTAACTAAATCCATCAATAGTCACATATACCAATATAACCAAATGACATGGATCAAACATGGATGTAGAACATGGAAATTACATGTAATGTGATCCAAACATGTATATTTCCAACCGGTCCAACTTTAATCTTTAATGAGATCAAACATATAATAAACAAACAATTGACTGAAGACTTTATTTCTGCAGAAAATACTAACTTACACCAATGTGCCCAAAAATCCATCGTAGAAAAAAAAACTCCCACTAAACCATGATATCCTCATGTGACATAACACCCATATGAACGGTGTGCTCATGAAAGACCTTAGGTGGTAATTCCTTAGTAAGCGGATCCGCAATCATGGAGTTTGTCCCAATATGCTCTATGAAAATCTGTTTATTCTCTACTCTCTCCTTCACAACCAGGAACTTTATGTCAATATGATTTGACCTAGACGAGCTCCTGTTGTTGTTGGCATATAAAACTGCTGACTTATTGTCACAATATAACTTTAGTGGTCTTTCTATGTCATTCAAAATGCGCAGCCCAGTGACAAAATAACGCAGCCATAATCCGTGGTTGGAGGCCTCAAAACACGCCACATATTCTGCTTCCATGGTGGAAGAAGCTATGAGTGTCTGCTTAGCACTTCTCCAAGAAATAGTTCCTCCAACTAACAGATAAATGTAGCCTGATGTAGATTTTCTACTATCTTGGCATCCAGCAAAATCAGAATCAGAATACCCTATGATCTCCAACTGATCTGATCTCTTGTATGTGAGCATGTAATCCTTAGTTCTCTGTAAATATCTCATAACCCGTTTAGCTGCTTTCCAGTGACTCATCCAGGGTTATCCAAATATCTGCCAAGCATTCCAACAATGAATGCTATGTCTGGACGTGTACATACCTGAGCATACATAAGACTTCCAACAGCGGATGCATAGGGAATCTTTTGCATCTCTACAACTTCAAGTTTATTCCTAGGACACTGTTTAAGATTGAATTTGTCTCCTTTAGATAAAGGGGTATCTTCTGGTTTACAATCTTGCATGCCAAACATTTTAAGCACTTTTTCTATATAGCCCTTTTGTGATAATTCAAGAATACCTCGAAAACGATCCCGATATATCTAAATCCCTAAGACAAAAGAAGCTTCAACAAGATCTTTCATTTCAAATTTCTTTGATAGAAATCTCTTGGTTTCGTGCAACATGTCTATATTATTAGTGGCAAGCAATATGTCATCAACATACAAAACAAGAAGATATGCTTACTCCCACTGAACTTATGATACACACAATTATCAACAACATTTGTCTCAAAACCAAACAAGACAATTACTTGATGAAATTTGTAGTACCATTGACGGGAAGCTTGCTTGAGCCCATAGATGGATTTCTTTAGTCTACAAACCATATTCTTTGGGTCTCCAGACACAAAGTTTTCTGGTTGCACTATATAAATTGTTTCATCAATGTCGCCATTGAGAAACGTTGTTTTAACATCCATCTGATGCAACTCAAAGTCAAAATGTGCAACAAGAACCATGATTGTTCTAAATGAGTCTTTCTTTGACACCGGAGAAAAAGTCTCTTTATAGTCGATGCCTTCCTTTTGAGTGAAGCCTTTAGCTACAAGACGAGCTTTATATCTTTCCACATTACCTTTTGAGTCTTTCTTGGTTTTGAATATCCATTTACAACCAATAAGCTTTGTATTTTCAGATAATGAGACAAGATCCCAAACTTGATTGTCTTGCATAGACTTGTACTCCTCATTCATAGCATCTATCCACTGTTGAAAGTTAGAATCTAGCATGGCTTGATTGAAGTTGATTAGATCATTTTCCACCAATCCATCATTTTCCTCATGTTCTTGGAGAAAGACCATATAATCATTTGGAATAGCTCTTCTCTTTTCTTTCGTGGATCTCCTTAATGGCATTTGATCTAGAGGTTGTTGAGTTTGTTCTTCTGGAATATTTACTTCAATTTGAGTAGGGAATAGTTCAACATTGTCCTGTTGAGGTTCCAGATCTGCTTCTTGATCAATGACAGGTATTGGAACATGTACATTGTCAATAACAGTAGTAGGAGTCGAAATCGGTTCCTCCTCAAAGACAGTGTTTTTGACCTTATTTCTCCCCCCAAACTCGACATCCTCAAAAAATGTTGTTGTCCCCGTTTCAAAAATGGACTTAATAGTGGGATTATAGAACTTGTAGCCCCTTCATCGCTCAGAATAGCCAATGAAGTAGTTGCTCAATGTTTTGGAGTCCAATTTCTTTTCATTCGACCGATAAGACATTGCTTCAGCTGGACATCCCCAAATGTGAAAATGTTTTAGACTAGGTCTTCTGCCAGTCCAAAGTTCATAAGGTGTTTTGGCAGCTGCTTTAGTTGGTACTCTATTAAGGATGTAAGCTACAGTCTTTAGTGCTTCTCCCCATAGTGATTCAGGTAAGGTAGAATGACTGATCATACTCCTGACCATGTCCTTAAGAGTTCGGTTTCGTCTTTCAACTACACCATTCATGCTAGGTGATCCCGACATGCTGTATTGTGGGACGATTCCACATTCCTCTAGGAATTTAGCAAATGGTCCTGGACGTTGTTCACCGGAACCGTCATATCTGCCGTAATACTCACCACCACGGTCAGACCTGACACTTTTAATTCGTTTGTTGAGTTGGTTCTCAACCTCAGCTTTGAAAGCTTTGAACATGTCCAGTGACTCAGATTTCTCATGAATGAGATATAGGTACCCATATCGTGAGTAATCGTCTATGAATGATATAAAATATTGTTGACCATTCCAAGAAGCCGAAGGGAATGGTCCACAAATATCTATGTGAATCAATTCTAAGACGTCTGAAGTTCTGTTTGTACCCAATCTCTTTTGTTTGGTTTGTTTTCCCTTGATTCACTCAGTACAGACATCAAAGTTTGAAAAATCAAGAAAATCTATTATGCCATCTGACACAAGTCTCTCCATTCTCGTTTTCGAGATATGTCCTAAACGTTTGTGCCACAGTTTTGATGAATTTCCTTCATTTAGCTTACGCTTAGTACCACGTGATTCCACATGCAAGGTTTCATTATATGATGCAATAGTGTCAAGAAGATATAGGTTATCAAATGTGCTTACTGAACCAGTACTAATAATATTGGAATTTAATGAAAGACTAAATTGATTATTTCCAAATGAACAACAATATCCAAATTTGTCTAACAAGGAAATAGAAACCAAATTTCGTCTAAATGACGATACTACAAAAGTGTCTTTCAGTTCCAAATAACAACCAGTTCCTAAGAGTAACCTAAAGTTTCCTATTGCTTCCACTTATATCGATTTTCCATTGCCCACGAAGATGCGTCTTTCAACATCATTTGGCTTTCGGTAGCTCAGACAACCCTGCATAGAAACACTTATGTGAGTAGTAGCACCGGAATCTAACCACCAAGTGTTTCTAGGTACTGAAGCTAAGTTAACTTCAGAACAGACCAAAGCAAGAAACATACCCTTTTTAGCACGCCAAGCGTGATACTTGGTACATTCCTTCTTTACATGTCCATGTTTCTTACAAAAGAAACAACCCTCATTGCTTTTCTGTTTCTTTTGTGTTGGACCCTTAGCAGTTTCATTCTCCTTCTTTCTTTTTGTGCCCTTATCTTTAGAGGTGCTTGCAAAATGAGCAGCTTTCGTTCTGTCTTGCTTCAACCTGTCTTCCTCTTGCACACAATATGAAATGAGTTCATTAAGAGTCCATTTCTCCTTCTGACAGTTGTAACTGACCTTAAACTGACTGTACTGTGGAGGAAGTGATATCAAAACTAGATGCACGAGTAAGTCCTCAGACAACTCCAGCTTCAGTGCTTTAAGTTTTGAAGCAAGATGAGACATTTCCATGATGTACTCTCTAATGTTCTCTTTGCCTTTGTACTTCAATGAAATCAAGCTAGCTAAAAGCGTGTTTGTTTCAGCCTTATCGTTTTTAGCAAAACACTTTTCAAGTTCAGTAAGGAACTCACTGGCATTGGTCACCCCTGCGAATATTGCACCCCTAAAGGCTTCTGGAATACCTCGCTTGATGAGCATGAGACTCATGCGATTGGAGCGTTCCCACTTTTCAAAGTATTTCCTGGCATCAGGAGTACTTGCATCTGTAAGAGGAGCGTGTTGCTCAATCCTTAAGGCAAGGTCCAGATCCATACATCCAAGAACGATTAACACATTCTCTTTCCAGTCCTTGAAGTTTGTTCCATTAAGCATGGGAATATTATTTACACCAGCAGATATACTAGTAGCAAACATAGTAGTTGTACAGAGAATAAATTACATAAATAACATATTCAAATCATTATTCAATTGCATAAACTTTTAAATTCATACAATAGGTAAATAAAAACTCATATCAAGATACCTAGCACAACATTGTTATTTAGTCTTTGGACAGAAATATCAATTTGTAAGTGGTACACTTCGTACACAACGAAACCTGTCTAATATTATGCCTTTCTTTGGACCGACATAATAAAAGGATGGCAAAGCTAACCGTATCACATATTTAAGACTTTGGATTATCCGGTCAAAACAACCTTCCTTTGGGCCGATTGTTTCACATGGATGTAGCATGCTCACTTATTTAAAATCAACCAATTTTCCTAACAGTGGTTGCTTTGGCAACCTATTAGTTAAATTGTGTAAATTTTAAATAAGGAACACAATAATGATACATGAAACAAAAATTATAATCTATGTATAAATTTGGAGTATTAACTAAATTATCACCTGAATATAATTAAAACATGGGTCTAAATAAAATGTAGCCAAAAAATTAAATAGGTCTCAATAAAACAGGATAAAGCAAAATTTTCTAACAGGCCCAACAACAACAAGCCCAACCAACAGTCAACATGCCCAACATTCGCCAGGCCCAACAGTGAACAGTCGCGGTCAACAGAGAACAGTCATGGTCACTGGAATATAATCACTGAATACAATTACACTTACAATAAAACAGTGAAGACAATTGCCATGAAACATTGAATACAATCGCATGAATACATATCTATATAGATTCAAAAGAATCATTGCAATATTATCACTGAATGTATATATATATATATATGAATCTATAATCACTGTATGAATATATATATCACTGTATGAAGCAATGATCACTTGTGCCATCAATCAACATAATATTACTGTCAAAGTGTAATCATTGTACATGTATAAGCACTCATGCATAAACTGTAATAGCGTAATCACTCGTGCATAAGTGCATCATCAAAATAATGAATTTTTTTTTTTTCTTTATAATTTCACATGGAATCAACAGGAGCTGCTCTGATACCAATTGTAAAAGTAAACCAAAAGCTTAAGACTCTAGTTGATTCAATGGAAACAAGAAGAATATAAACATGCCTTGATCCATAACGATTTTCCTTTGGATTGTGATGAGTTTGGATCTTCCGATTGAAATTGATCTTCTGATTGATTCAAGCGTTTCCTTAGAGTCTCTGTTGAGAGGATACAGAAGACAATGCCAAAGGTATCTCTTTTCACGCACACGCTCAATCGGGGACCAATCCATATTTATAATGCTCATAAGTCATAACCCTTCAATTTACGGACTGTGAATTTTCAACTCTGCCCTTCATTGTATTAGAAATTACATCCTTATTTACACCATGTTATTTATTAATACCTTATAGTCCAACACCCCTATTAGATCACATATTAGATGGACTACACTTTAAGATAGCAATATACATTATATTACATGTGTGCCCACATTATTGAATTTGTCCAACACTGAGGTCTCTTAACTCTAGAAAAGCTATAATTTCTTACGTTTGTTTCTGGAGTTGGTAGTTCATTGAAACGCCTGTTACTCAGTGTGAGAAAGTCACTGAGGCCAATCAGACATGCTAACGGCTTGCATCTATTGATGAGCTTCTGATGCTCAAGTTAATATCCACGCGGAAAATAACAAAAGATAAAACGGAATATGCACATGAACATGCACACAAGGAGAGTGATTATAGAGGATTCTAATAGGGTTGCAAATAAGTTGTGAATCACCGATTAAAAGATCTCTGTACAGAAGTAATACCTTCCCCTGAAAGCCCAAAGAAGGCAATGCTCAGAAAGAACTACTGACATGATTCGTGGGGGTGACTGCACTGACAGTGCAACCAGGGTACTTTATGTTCACCGATGTTTTTTTTTTATCTTGTGCACATATATTTTCTTTTTTCCCGAACTTATGCTAAGAAAATTTTGACCATCTTTTTTGCACCAAGGTATTACAACTGTAAACAGCAAAATCTGAGAATGACCTCCGGTTTATTACAGTTCCAACTTCTATTAGGTGATCTAAAGCTAAAGAAGATGAAAACTTCTATTAGGCTGGTTTAAACCAGCTTAATGAAAGTCGTAGTGGGGGAATCCCTTTTAACTATAATTTGACCAGTACTATGAAAGCTATGAAGTTTAACACATCCAATAACAGCTCTCTTTAAGTCATTAATGTGCAACAGGACCTCTCAAATATCCAAATGAAACGCTAGCCAACTACATCAGAATAAAAATTTAATATATCATGGTGATGAAGTCCCATAGCAACAGTTTGCAGCAGTTACTCAGGATAGGTGAGGTAAGTGATGAAGGCCTCGGCCCCTGGGGTAGATGCAATGAGCTCAGACCGTTTTGCCAACTCAAAGTCTTGGAACTGAAAAGCAGGTGCACAGGTGCAACCTACCAGAGAGTAATGAGTTTCGCTGTCCCTTGTAGGAGCTTTTACCAATGATTTACCATTTGTTGACGAGGTTTCAATGTCCATAGTGGGATAGGAACCAAACCACACATATGGAGGTACCGTATATTGGAGTTTGTGACCGGCTTTGATGTCGGGTCCAAGAATGGTCTGCTCGATGTCTCCGTTGTCACCTAGCTCAAATACCTGAAGAAAGGGCGTGCAAGAATTTTTTTTCTTATATACAAATACACCATAATTTAATTTTAGTAATAACATAGAGCAGACTATATATATAATACTTGGAACAATTACTATAAGTAGTCCGACGTATGTGTGACTTTTGGCTGTGTTTGGTTGCACTAGAATTTTTTTTATGAGAAACTTAAATCACATACCGGAGGAAGGTCCTATATATTTTTGCAGCAGGGGAATCCATTTTAACCACTTTTATGTGAAATGGGTATGCACAAGTCATTTGTACCTGATACGTGCAATCAACGCAACATTTCAGGATTCTCCATGGAAATTCTTTCAATCCAAGTTTCTCCAACAAAACGTTATTAGTTCAAAACAGATAATAGAACTAGTACTTTAGTTCAAAGGTTCAACACATACCACAAGTCCAGCGTATTTCTTAGATAATATGAAATGTTTCTATTGGTCAGCGTGTCCATTTCTCTTGATTAAATGTATGTCTTAAACTACATGCTGTTTGATGTCCCCACCTCATATAAAAGGAGGTATGAGTTTAGAGATTGAATGTAAAATGAAAATGGGAAGAGTTCTACTCCCTTTCATGTGTTGTGGCTTCTTAGTGGATGATGTCTATGTAGTGAAGTGTATCAACCTTGAGGCTATTATCCATCTACGAGATGCAATTATGTGTTCAACTTAGAATTTGTTATCTAAGGCAAGCGGTGGTGATCGATTTGGTAGTGGCTGAGGAGGTCGCGGAAATTCCCTATAATAAGCCAAGCATGGTGACTCGTTGAACTGGAAAGAAGATGAAGTTCGATGACTAAATGGGCAGTAGCTTAAATCAGTTTTGGAGCTGTTACTTTTTGTTCAACTTTTGAAAAGTTTATATGTTTACTCTGTTCTTTCTAATCTCAAACCTTTGTTACTATCACAGCAAGGCCACTAGCTGTGTTTTGTTTATTTTTAGCGGGTTCAGAGTATATTTCTGTTAGTTGAACTTATCATGAAGACAGTTATTAATGAGTATTACAACAATTAAGTTATCAAAAAAAAAAAAAATATTTGTTATCATGAAAACAATTCCCTTCTCTTGATTCCCGGCATTTTTGTTTATTCCGCTACCCTAATAATGGTAGACTAATGTGGATTCTTTTGGCATTGAACAAATAGAGGGACGAATCACAATGAGCCAATATGGGGTGTTAGGATTATTGGTTTTATTTTTTTCAACCAATAAAACTAGACTTTCTTTAAAAGAATAAACATAGAAAATAAGTACAAGGGTCATTGACTGAGATGGTAAGGTAGCAATGAAGAAATACACAAGTAAGAGTGATTCTACCTGTCGAGGGAACCAGCGAGGAAACGTGCGAGGGAGGGAGGGAGGACCCTCCATTCCCCTCGTGATGCATGCAGGGGAGGGAAGGCACGCATCGCGAGGGGGATGGAAGGTCCTCCCTCGCGCGTTTCCTCGCTGGTTACCTCGACACTTAGAATTTCCCCACAAGTAAAGCTACTAGAGATAAAATATGCTATCCCAACTGAAAATACACGTGTGGAAAGGCTGGTCTGTGATGATCCCCAAGTAAATTCAAAGTGCCAGACCAAGGACTTGATTGAGTTTGTGATCTGAGGAATGTCTTTCAGATGACTTAATGGTTCATTGATAATGGTTTGTATAGTGGTTCACTGATAAAATATGTTAGGATTATTGTTTGTATAATGGTTCCTTCAACAGAGATCCTAGAACAACTAATGATCCACATTTGCAGCTAAAAACATCTAATAGGAGCTCCTGCATTCAGAGGACTTCAAACTTTTAGGCAATACCTACCGTGAGAGGTTCCCCCTTGTAGAAATGCCAAGTTTCAGCACATGGGATGCGATGGAGATGTGAGACACTCCCAGAAGGAAGCAAGAAGTTAATGCATGTACTGATGGGACGCTCAACCATATCTGTACAAAAACTTCAAGTCAGATAGAAGACACAATTGGAAAATATCAAAAATAGAAAGAAACAAGAGAAAATTAACTGGAAAACTGATAAAACTTTAGTCGATTTCACATGCTTAATGATTTTTTCACCAAAAGAATAAGATCAGAATTCACAATGCAAAGAGTGTCAACCTACTACATCTTGAATTTCCTAAAATGGCAAACTTATTTGACTATGAATCGAGCTTAAAGAGCTCAACTTTAATATTATGTACGAAATGCTTAAATTGTGATTACTTCAGATTCAAAGACCTGTGTCTATATGCAAAAGTTTGTTCCATCAATCAGAGCGAAGATCCACAAGGAATATAAAAAAAGATGCAAGTGATGAATGCAAACACAAACCACTTAAAAAAAATACCTATACGGTCAGTTTGTTTCATAGATGCTTATGGTTCTGGGAAGCTGTTTGTATACACTACAAAGATTTACTCTGACCAAAACATCATGATACTTGCCTGACTAACAAGGCTTGCCCTATATTCACTCGTCAATTCAAGGATAGCTGTTGGAAAATATAAATGCTGCAAATTAAAACAGGAACGAAGTTGCCAATTTTCTTGGGTTGAGTCACGGACTAGGTCGCTCTCTTTGAGATGTTTCGCGGCTCTGTCCAAAATTGTGTAAGCAGTTTTAAAGCCCCGTCGTCCCCAGGATAAAACAACCGAGAATTCTGTATCTGTCTCGTTCAATCACATGCACTGTTGACGAACGAAATTCTATTCACCCTTAACTTCCTATTGCTCGGAATCACGAAATCAATAAATAAACGAAACTCTTTGAAATCTGAATTGTTTAGTAAAAACAAAACTCTTTCAAGCAAAACTCTGGAAGTTATTGCGTTTTTCTCTAAAACATAAACTCTTTGAGAATTGAAAGACTGAATTGTGTAAATGTATTTCGATATAAAATTAACCCAGATTTCGATTGTATTTATAGGCTGTGAGAGGATCGCTTTTGAGAGAAAAATCCCTGTAATGGCGGTGAAAATCGCGGAGAATCAGGAAAAAATCGTGGGGGACGTGGGAGAAGAGACTGAGTCTTCTTTTCTTCAGCAAATAAGATATTTTATTTTTATTTTTTTTTCAAATAAAAATTTCAGCAAAAAGAATGGTTTAATCTTGACCCGACCCGGCTCGGCCGGTTGGCGGCGGCGCACGTGGAGTGGACCGACATTGGTCTAACTCTCCCCTCCTTCACAAAAGTGTAGGTACCCCTTGAGGTCAAAGCCCAAGTCCAAACAGTATTCTTATTAACTCCTCCACAGTGAGTTATATAAAAGATATGAGACTAAACAATAGAGATAGAGTTTCAAACTCATTTTTTTTTCCAACAATCCCCCACTCGGATTTAAAAAAAACATTTCTCCATCGAGCAATCTATAAATATAAGACTGTGCATAAGCAAAAGTGTCTTTCCACTTCAACTCTTGCGTAGTGTTCATGATTTAGAGTAACTCGTAGTTTTGAACTCTATCTCTAACAACATTACACACACAACCTTACCAGGGTGAAATCTAAAAAGCTCGTACTTTAAGGCCATGCACGTATATCCCAGTATAATGAAGGCTCTAAGAATTTTGCCCACAAATTCCATAGGAAGCGACCAAACTTCCACAATCACTTAGGTGAGTCTATCAAGAGCACTCAACTCCACATAGAGTATAGATCTCATTAAGAGTTTTTAATTCACCCTACCATCTCTTCAGGAACTCATGCTTCAAACTAGGAATGGAATTACTATTAGGTCAGCATGATTCACTTCATATCATTCACGACTTGTTATTACCCATTGAACATATTTCTTGGGATCTCCAATCTATAGGTTAGGTTACCATCATGAATAACTCATCAATCTAAGGGCATAAGTCTCATTCCTTTCGAGGTTTTGAAAACCTTCTCTTTAGCTAATCCTTTCGTCAAAGGATCAGCCAAGTTCTCATCAGTACGTACATGATCCACTCTCACAACATCAGTAGATAGAAACTCTCTAACTGTACTGTGCTTACGACGTATTTGTTGTCTCTTGCCGTTATAATAACGGTTTTGTATCTTTGCAATAGCCGTAGTACTATCGCAATGGATCAAGACAGTTGATATCAGTCTTTCCCATAGAGGGATCTCTGCTAGCAGGTTTCTTAACCAACTTGCTTCCTCACTAGCCATGGCTAGTGCTATCATCTCTGACTCCATCGTGGATTGTGCCAGATTAGTTTGTTTCTTTGATTTCCAAGAAACAGCTCCACCAGCTATACTGAAATATAGCCACTGGTGGCTTTGGAGTCATCTGAGAGGGTGTTCCAATAAGTATCGCTATATCCTTCAAGGACAGCGAAAAACTTCTGATAATGTAATCCGAGGTTCTTAGTCCTCTTCAGGTACCTCATGACCCTTTCAATAGCATGCCAATGTTTTATACTAGGTCTACTGGTAAATCTGTATAGTAATCCCACAACATAAGCTATGTCGGGCCTAGTGCAATCAGTAACATATCGTAGGCTACCAATGATGCTCACATACTCAGATTGTCTAACACCATTACTGGGGTTCTTGAATAACTTTACATTAGGATCATTAGGAGTACATGCAGGTTTACAGTCAGAGTAATTATATTTCTTTAGGATCTTCTCAATATAGTGTGATTGATTCAAACAAATACCCTTTTCAGACATAGTAATCTTAATACCAAGGATTACACTTGCCTCTCCAAGGTCTTTCATATCAAAGTTCGCACGCAATAAAGATTTCACTTTATTCACGACATGAATATTAGAACCAAAGATAAGCAAATCATCTACATATAGACATATAATAGTGCAAATGCCATTTTCAGATTTATAATAAATGCATTTGTCACTTTCGTTCACTTTAAAGTCATATGAGATAATAAGATTATCAAAATTTTCATGCCATTGTTTTGGAACTTGTTTCAAACCGTAAAGAGATTTATCTAGTTTGCAAACTTTATTTTCTTGCCCTGGAATTACAACACCTTCAGGTTGGTCCATGTAAATTTCTTCTTCTAAGTCACCATTAAGAAACACAGTCTTAACGTCCATTTGGTGCAATACTAGATCATGTATTGCAGCAAGAGAAATTAACACTCGAACAGATGTAATTCTGGTAACAGGAGAATATGTGTCAAATAAGTCAACATTTTCTCTCTGTCTAAACACTTTGGCTACAAGGCGAGCCTTGAAATTTTCAACATTTCCATTGGGTTTCATTTTCTTCTTAAATACCCACTTAAAACCTATTGTCTTGCAACCTGATGGCAAGTCAACTAAATGTCAGGTTCTATTAGACTCAAGAGAGTCCATTTCATTATCAATAGCCTCTTCCCAAAAGTTGGCATCTATAGAGGATAAGACTTTTTGAAAACTAAGGGGATCCTCCTCTATTGTAAAGGCATAAAAAATTGGGGCCATAATTTTTCAAAGTACGGTTCCGCTTACTTTCCCTAGGCTGAGATTCTATGGCTTTATCGTTTTCATTCATTCTGATCATAGGCATGTTATTAGAGGGTGTACCACCACTATTCCTCGAGATAAAAGGAAATCTATGTTCATAGAAATCAACATCGTTCGATTCTACGATAACGTGATCACTAAGGTTATAGAATCTATAGGCTTTGCAGTTAACGACATATCCTATGAATACACACTCATATGTCCTACTGGCAAGCTTGTTCCTTTTAGGATCAGGAATTCTAACATAAGCTAAACAACCCCAAGTTTTGAAATATGACAAGTTTGGTTATCTATTTTTCAAAATCTCATAAGGAGAAGTTTTACTTTTCGATTTAGGGACTCTATTTAGCACGTAACAGACCATCAAAATAATCTCTCCCCACCAGTGTGATGCAGCGCCGGAGTTGAGTAGAATGACAACTACTAACTCAGTAAGAGTTCTATTTTTCCTTTCAACTTTGCCATTCATCTCAAGAGAGTACGATGCAATTTTTTCATGAATAATTCCATGAGAATTACAAAAGTCTATGAAATTACTGTTGTTATATTCAGTGTCTCTATCACTCTTAAGCCTCTTTATCTTTCTATTAAACTGATTTTCAACTTCCGTTAAAATTATTTTGAACATATCAAATGCTTCATTTTATTTTTCATTAGATAGACGAAGGTATAATTGGAGCAATCATCAATAAACGTAATAAAATAACGTTTTTCATTTCTAGTCAAAACACCATCAAGTTCACATATATCTGAATGTATTAAATCTAAAGGTTCAGATTCTCTAACAACAATTTATGTGATGTTTTGGTTATTTTAGCTTGGCTATAATAGTTGCATTTTTCAAAGTCATTTAAGGATAAGTTTGAAATTAGTCCTAAGTTACTCATGTTTTTAATTATTCGTTTATTAACATGACGGAGTCTAGCATGCCAAATATTAAAAAACACACGTAAGCAGAACTAGAAATTTCATTAGCATCAACATTCAATTTAAACATACCATCAGTGGCATACCCTTACCCCACAAATACATTGTTCTTAGTAATGGTATACAAATCAGCCCCTATTATTTGAATAAACCCATCCTTGTTCAGAAGATATCCAGAAATTAATTTTTTCCTCATCTCTAGAGTATGCAGGACATCCTTCAGGATGACGATCTTTCCAGAGGAAAACTTCAGCTCTACTTCGCCAGTTCAAACAACTATAGTGGAGTGAGAATCACCCAACAACACTTTCTTGTCCTCAGCTTCAGAATAGGACTTGAACATTTCTTGATCATAACAGACACGTCGAGAAGCACTAGTGCCAACCCACCATCCCTCGGATCCACCAACAAAGTTGATCTCAGAGATCATGGCAATAAGTTGGTATTCGGTTAGGTTCGCCTGCGGAGCAGGACTAGATCTATTCCGGCAATTCCTGGCCATATGCCCTGGCCTACCACAGGTATAACGTAGGAACAATGCTGATTCATTTCTTGAGGGGTGTTTTTGTCCATTCTGATTTCGCGGAGGATTCTGATTCTGTTGGTTGCGGTTGTGGTTGTTCCGGTTCTGATAGTTCTGATTCTGATTGTTTCGATTTTTATTGTGACTTTGACTTTTCATAGTCTTTCCACTAGGTTTCAGAGCCACAGGGGTGGATTTTTTCGGGTTAGAAATAATAAGAATTTAATCTTTCTGATCTTGTTTTCGGGCTTCCTCAATGCGAAGTCGGCTAATCAGACTTTCTAGAGAAAACTTTTTGGTTTTATGCCTAAGTGCATTCTTAAAGTCTTTCCAGTTAGGGGGCAATTTATCTATCACAACAGCTACTTGAAATTGCTCATCTAAGGTCATGCCTTCAGATATGACTTCATGAGCAATTTTTTGTAGCTCGCGAGATTGGGTTTCCACAGACTTATCATCAGTCATTTGGTATTTCAGATAATGACTGACGGCACATTTCTTTGTGTCAGCCTCCTCGGTGTCATTTTTTCCTAAGGACTTCCCAAATACCCTTAGCAATTTTTTCAGAACAGTAATAATCATACAGTTCATCAGACAGACCATTCAGAATAAAACTCTTACACAAGAAGTCATTTTCTATCCAGCAATCTATTCCATAGTGCTGGTTTCATCAGGTTCAGCAGACAATTCGGGTTTTTCAGCATTACAGATATAAGCGACTTTTTGCATAGTTAAGAAAAACATATTTTGTCTGTCTTTTAAAATGTTGACCCTCAAAACGAAATGGCGTGTTTAGGTCCTTAGCAGCAAGTTTAATAATAGAAGAGATGGCAGATATGTATCGTCTTAAAATTGTTGGAAAATATAAATGCTGCAAATTAAAATAGGAACGAAGTTACCAATTTTCTTGGGTTGAGTCGCGGACTAGGTCACTCTCTTTAAGACGTTTCGCGACTCTGCCCAAAATTGTGCAAGCAGTTGGAAAGCCCCATCGTCCCCAGGATAAAACAGCCCAGAATATTGTATCTGTTTCGTTCAATCACATGCATTGTTGACGAACGAAATTCTATTCACCCTTAACTTCCTATTGCTTGGAATCACAAAATCAATAAACAAAAGAAACTCTCTGAAATCTGAATTGTTTAGTAAAAACAAAACTCTTTCAAGTAGAACTCTGGAAGCTATTGCGTTTTTCTCTAAAATAGTAACTCTTTGAGAATTGAAAGATTGAATTGTGAAAATGTATTTCGATATAAAATTAACCCAGAGTTCGATTGTATTTATCGGCTGAGAGAGGATCCCTTTTGAGAGAAAAATCCTTGTAATGGCAACAGAAATCGCGGAGAGAATCAGGAAAAAATCGTAGGGGGCGTGGTGGGTCTTCTCTTGACTCAGTCTTCTTCCCTTCAGCAAATAAGATATTTTATTTTTATTTATTTTCAAATAAAAATTTCAGCAAAAAGAATGGTTTAATTTCGAAATGACCCGACCCGACTTGGCTCAGTCAGCCGGTCGGACGGACGGCGGCGTGCGCATGTGGAGTGAACCAACATTGGTCTAACTCTCCCCTCCTTCACAAAAGTGTGGGTACCCCTTGGGGTCCAAGCCCAAGTCCAAACACTCCTCCACAGTGAGTTATATAGAAGACATGAGACTAAACAATAGAGAGAGAGTTTCAAAGTTAAGGAACCATTTTTGTTTTAAAATTCAAACTCATTTTTTTTACCAACAATAGCTAATAGCAATGTCTTCAAGAAGACAAGTGATTTAAGTGGAAATGTCAGTCAATAGGTGAAACTGGGTACTCAAGGCCCTAAAATGCATTTATGATTGCTATTTCGTCCGGAGATTTTTTTTTAAGGTAGCAATCCACTATCAAAATATTTATCTTTAAAAATGCAGACATTGAAGTCTAATCCATATGCAAAATAGTAATCATAAACTTCAAGTAGTAGCTTTGGAGTAATTCCCGTCGTGAACTTTTAAGAACACTAGTACCATAAAAGGGTGGTCTTTCTGCTTGTTTGTTACAAAAAAAGTCTCATTCTGATGAGAAATTGAGTCTTTAAGTGGGTCCCCTAAATTATCAAGGAGGAATCAAGAACTCAACTTTGGTGGCGACAACAAGGTTCCTACTATGCTAGGGCCACAACAAACCCCTAGGTACAGAGTCTTCACAAATGCAGTCTTTGTACTTTGCATCAGTTGTACTGGGTGGATCGCTAGTAAAGCATTTCATATTTCATTTCTGAGCAAATAAAATTCTCAAAAGTGACATCATTGCTAACAATGAATGGACCCCTCCACTTCCACATTAAGGATAGCAGCCAAGATGTCAGCTGAACGACATATCACCACCATCTCCCCCTGACATGATCAATTGGTGTAGCTATTACTCAAGTAGTCTTCTAATACTGCTCATGATAGTCTCCGAGATTGCAGGATCTCGTCAATCACATCCACTGCTCCATGGACGGGGCTTTATATGAGTAGTCCAGGACTCCTAAAGCATAAGTGCAGCCTAAAGCAGCTCTGCTCTAAAACTCTTATTATTAGAATAGAAAGGCTACGCTCTTCTAACGAGACAGAAGCTTGCTGATAGGGAATGGAAGTAAGCTTGGAATGCTGCTTTTGATCTAATGAAATATATAGCAGCAAACAACGATACATTGATTGATTATATAACTATTCCCAGGAGTCAGTTTAGAAGCGACCAAGTACTTGCCAGTCGCCAGTCAACACCATGAAGGAATAGATCACATGTGCCAAAGATGTTTTGCTCTGGAAACTTCAATGTAGGACAATGGGAGAGCATGTTGTTCAGCAAGCCGAAGATCGAAGCTATTACCTATACTCTAAAATTCAGCTAATGCAGATTAGCCCTCCCCCTTTGGGATAGTTGAACCACAACTATGATGAATCTCTAGCCAAAACCATGTTGAATATGTAGCTAGAATCTCTCGAGAATCTGTTCAGTTTATGCACACAGGCGGAACTACAAGGAATGATATACCATTCTATAAGAGCATCCACAATGGTAAACTTGAATGTCTACATGCAACAGAGGATTTAGTAAGGCATTTATGCATTTAAATAGGGATTCACAGCGCTCACTGCACAAATTGAAGTAAGTGCACTTAAAGTACCACCCGTACCTTGCAGCCATCAAAGCAGCAGCTCCCTTCTCTCCTCTTGTTTTCTCCTAAAACCAACTTCCCTCTCTCCTCGTCTTCTCTTCTCCAAGACCAGCGGAGAACCTCCTATTCGCTGATTAATCTATCCCTTTTCATTACATTTTATAGATAGCTCTCCATTCCCCACATTCCATTCTCACTTTCCTCATCAAATGCACACCAATCATGTTCAATATGCAACCATCATGTCCTGTATTCCTAAAACATAGAATTTCTTTGACACAAACACTCCATGAGAGATACAGCCGCAATCGACATCCTCTGAGGACAGCCCAAGTAAACCCAAGAAATAAAAAGATAAAAAATAAAATAAAAATAAGTAAATAAATAAAAAGGGAGAGAATGTCAAAATGAGAGCGAGCTAGATGTGTGGCTGCCTGAGAAATATACTATATAAATAGGGAGAGAAGGTCAAAATGAAAGCTAGATGTGTGGCCGCCTGAGAAATATACTAAGTGTTGTATGGAAAATGTGTGGCTTTGTAGAGGAATTTTGTTTTAAAATGTATACAATCAACATTTTATATATAAGTTTCTCCCATTAGAGAAGCTTTGACATGAGTCTCTGTGGTTGGGTTGGTGATTTGTGGCCATTATGAAGCAGCCAGACTCGGTGCAAACTGACTAAAGACTAACGTCAAGCAATTAACTATCTTATTCATCTATCTCTAGCCGATTGGAATAATGGGCATGATTGATCGAATTAAAGTGAAGATCATAAATCTTATCTCTACCACGTCTACAGAGTCTATCAAAGCAGTTACATATCTAAATTAAAAAGGAGCATAAGATTATTTTATGTTCCTCCCACTAGTTAAAAGGTTTGGAATAGTATTGCAGACTAAGATATCTCTGTGTCATAGTACATTGGTTGAGAATGTTTTCAATGCTAATTATCAAGGCGTTTCCCTAACTTTTAGTTTTGCCTATGCTGAGATCTAATCACATTGGATAATGGAAAAAGTTCTAAAATCATAATCTAACATCAACAGATTATAGAACTGATGTTGAGAGATTATATGAGAGCTGTGATAAGAAAATACCAAAATGCAAAAGATAAGAGACTACTTGCTCATAGAAGAAACATTTAATCTCAACGCTGTTTATAATGAGGATACACTATTGTCCTCTTACAATTATTGTAGGATAGGTTGGACATTATTTGGTAAAGTAACATAGAGTAGAGAGTTTCAATATTATCTAACAGTACTGAGTTAAATGTCTTTGAATTATACGTAATAAGATGCCATTGAACACATTTAGCAATCCATGGCCTTATGCAAATGGGTTGCCCTCGAATTGGTATGGAAGAATATGGGTTTTCATTAAGATGTTTGAAGATAGTGCAACTCTGAAATCTGTCCTTTACAATGACATGTAACAAGTGCTAAAGCGATGGATCCATGTGAGTTTCTCATTAAATTTGACTTCTAAGGCAAAAAAATTAGCTATTAACATTACCCAGGCCAAGAGAGTAATTGAGCTATCATGGAATTGTTGGAGCCTCAAAATCTAGTGAACATTAAAGGGGTTTTCAAATTGCAACTCAACACAGTTGTCAACTTGTGAGATCAAAATGATACTTTTGTTTTCTAAATCACCTCAATTTTCAATACCAGAGAAAGATGATGTTATGTAAAATGGAATTTTGATAGAAAGAAATCATAGAAAAATTATTGAGAATATAAATTAAAATTAGGTAGAAAAGATGAATGAATGTGATTGCTTACATTGAGGTGGAAGTTGGGATTTGGAGAGAGTGATTGAAGAATCTCTGAACGTTTCAGAGAAGAAACCCCCTTCAGGGTGAGGCTTTAGATTCAAAAGAATGGCCACCTCTGTAGCTTTCATCTTAAAAAATCTAACCTTTTTTCTTCTCTCCCGAGGTTAGGTGGATCTCTCCTCTCTGTTTGTCTTTTTGATGAATAGAGTGAAGGAGCTTTGCTACAGAGCGAGGGAGGGAGCGAGGGAGAGGGGGCGAGGGATGGGTGTAACCACCCATCTTCCTCGGGATAAGCGCATCGCGTTGGAGATACGCACGGGCACTTATCACGAGGAGGATGGGTGGTTACACCCATCCCTCGCTCTCTTTCCCTCGACCCCTAGAATTTTTCTAGAGCGAAGTGTGCTATAATTCTAGAGAGCGAAGCCGGATAAGCCAGGCCCGTGCCAGGCCTGACCCAATACCGTCCATCATCCTAGAGATGTGCATCCTAAGGAATTAGAGTTTGTAGTTGATAGCCGAGTCTTTTTTAGAGTTTCCCCGATGTGAGGAGTCAGTAGATTCAAAGGTCGGGGGAAGTTTGTACCGAGATATGTAGGATCATATGAGATTAGTGAAAGGATTGGACCAGTGGCCTATAGATTGGCTTTATCACAGAATATGTCTGGTATCCACGATGTGTTTCATGTGTCCATGTTGTAGAAGTGTTTGGCAGAGCCGTTATAGATGGTGGAGTCCTTTGAGTTGGAAATTTATGATGATTTGAGTTATTCAATTAGGCCAATAACCATTATTGCTTCTGATGTGAAGCAACTTTGGTAGAAGTGGGTGACGTTGGTAAAGGTTCAACATCAAGATGGTGACATGACTTGGGAGTTGGAGGATCATATGAGACAAAAATACCGTGAGCTTTTCATTTAGCCCTTTTTGTCGTTGATTCGTCTAATCTCGAGGACAAGATCATTTTAAGGTTTGTATACTATGACATCTTGTTATTCTATTTCCATTTTATTTCTTTTATTATCAATTATCGTGTTAGTCATAGCATTTTTGTGTTTTCTAAGTTTTGGTTCCGACACTTAAGGTTGTGTGGGCTCGAGTTTGAGCTCAGTGGGCTCAACCCAAGTTGTTGACCCCATGGACCCCATGAGTGTGGAACCATGTGTATGATCACTTATTTAATGTGTTCAGTGGGCCATCATTATTTCTTGTTCTGAAACAATTAATGGAGCTTGGATTACCTTATGGGTGTACATGATAGCAGTTATGTGGGGTGTATAGTCAACCACTACCACATATGGGTATAGAAATGAATTGAGAATTCAATGTCTACATTTTTGTGATCTCATTGATAAGTTTAAGAAAAAGCAAGAGAGTAGGTTGGGGTTGCTTGCTTGTAAAGTGTGATTTTTGGGAGATATTGGGTTTGCATGTAGGGTTTCAACCTCTTCTTTTTCTTCTCTTCTTTTATTTATTATTTCTATACCATTGTTGGGTTTGAAAGCTTAGTGAGAGGGATGTAGAAGAGTTGTTACTTGGGGTTATTCATGCTTGCATGTTGATGAATAAATGGATTGTTGAAGTAGGAGTATTGGTTCTTGCTTAAATTGTTGAATTGGGGCAGAATTTCACTTTTTTTTTGTGTCTTTTATCTTGTTGTTGATTTGTGTTTCTTTGTTGCTCCATTAAAACTCAAACAAGGAAAGTGTAACTATAATGGTTAATTTGAAGGACACATCTTGAATGCATGACATATATGTATTGCTATATTATGTTGAATTCTTGAATTGAATTGCTACAACATGGTTTTGACTGTGTGTAATTGATCTCCCAGTTATGGATTTGACTCATATGGAGTTATGAAGACTTTGGTTGCTATTTATTTTTATTATGAATGAGTTTATGAACTGAATTTCTGAATTTATGATATGCCTGATTGCAATTGAGTTGCATGTTATGGAATTGTATCTAGTTGGGGGAGATTGTGTAGAATTGTAATTTTAGAAGCATGCATATTGTAAATGGGGTAATTAGATTTTAGATGATTACCATGCTTGTATGTCTGTGTGGTCGAGGGATGAAGTTTCGAATGATTCCCTACTGTTAGAATGGAGTTGAGACTCTAATGCATTCAAGTTTTCCCCAATTATATCCAGATTTCTGGACAACAGTTGCACAATTTTGTATTGTTTTTTGGTAGAATTATAATTATCGATTTTACACGAGTTTTACATAGTTAGTTGCATGTCTTAATGTAGATGTGTTTAGAATTTGGAAGAACAACATATGAGCTTGTAATCAGGGTTTTAGAGTTTGATTTGTATGACACTGTCGGACTAGTGTCCATATTTGATGATCTGATTTTGCAAACAAATCTGTAATTGTGCAATTAGAATTTAATGTTAAATTTTACGGCATTAGTTGTATGTGAATGAGGGTTCTTATGAGTCTTGTTTCGCTCTGTTTAAGTAAACGGTTTATGAGTTGTTGGCAATTGAGTGATTGTGTGTCAGGCTGTAAATGTCCAACAACTGACCTAATTTCATTTGCGAAAACTGTATTGACTTAGAAAGAATTAGGATATAAGGCACAGTCCATTACTTTTGTACTCGAGTGTTGTTTTTTAATTGTTCGGGATTTCTCATATATGACTTACGGTTTGGAAGTTACATGTGTTTTATTACTAACATGTCAGGCTATCCAATTTGACCGTTGTAACATTAGTTCGTGTGTTTTGCCATAGAATGTCGAGTCTTGAACCTGTATGTTTGTTCGACCTGAGGGAGTTGATTAGCGTGATTTAGCTCACGTTGGGACTCGAGTATAGTCGTGGACTTGTGAGAATTGTTCAGTTGATAGTTGGTACATATATGTTGTATTAGGCTATGACTTGTGAGAATTGTTCAGTTGATAGTTGATACATATATGTTGTGTTAGGCTATATATAGACTAGTATTACTTGCATGCTTAGATTAGTGCAAGTGTCTTTACCCCGTTACAATGCCTATTGTGTCGATGCTTTGGATCTTGCTCGTATCGTGAGTTTGGTGGTTATTTGAGTTAAATCACACTGATAGACATTATGGTAACATTTTCTAGTTGATGTGATTCGCCAGCACCCTCGGACTTGGTTTCATTGTTTTGCTTGTGGCCTTTGCATGTATTTGGCTCCAATGTGTCAAGGACGCTATTGCATGTGGCATGTTCGCTAGGGTACGGTGAACTTCCGCACGCGCTTTCCACTAGTGAGTGTGGTAGGACAGGGCCCCAAAGGATGTGCTTCGAGACTACTCGCTTTCCTTCCTAGCGCACTTAAGTTTAACTTGATTTGTGTTAGATCGGCCGTGTTAGGCCAGTTGTTCGGGACTTTAGAGTTCGTATCCTGGCAGATTGCGCCCCATTGGGATACAAACAAGCCCAAAGTTGTACTGGTGCACGTTATGGGATGTGTCTGGGTGAGATACATTTGTAGGCTATGCAGATACCTACGATAAGAAACATTTGCATAGGGTTTTATTATGGTGTTTAGCCTTGCATGATAGCTGGATTTATAACTTATCTCGATTGTATGTTTATCGGAGGTGATCACCGTATGTGTTTTAATGTGGTATTATCGCTGATTTGATGTGTATCGGATGTGATTGTGGTTTATCTCTTGTTGCATCATTTATCTGGCTTGGATGTTATCGAAAGCGATTGTTTTGTTTTATGCATCTTGATGAATCAAATTGTCCTGTTTGGATAATTATTGGAAGTGTTTGTTTTAAGTACCTGAATGTAGCTTATTCCACTTGTATGCTCATGAAAACTAATTTTTATGTTTCCTTGTTCTGGGATACATATAATTTCTCTCTGCTCATGTGTTATGTTTATCCAATCTCATTTGTTCACATTTCATTTTACTTATAGTCATGTGGATAACATGTATTTGCTTGTTGAGTTATATGATATTTCCCCAGGTTTTGGATTGAATCTAGGGTAGAAACCTTTAAGAAATATCCATAACACATAGACCTGACTGGGTCTCATTCAGATGAGACCCCATGCTAGCTTTTCCCTATGCGCGGACTTTGCCCATTTGGTTGATCTAATCTTCCGTAGTTAAGACTTTTCCTTGAGCAACTTGTAGTGACTGTTTAACATTGAATACAATGTTTGTTTTTTTTTGTACGTGAACTTAGAAACGAAATCCTTAGAGACATGGTGCGACTCAGAATCTAGAAACTTGTATAGGGACACCACTAATTCATTTTACGAATCATGCATATAGGACTACTCAGATATCATTATTGTGTGGCATGGCTTCCTACTACATATTGAATTGATGTTTGTATTTAGTTCACTCTCACCATCTAGTTTTGTGCTTTGCTAACCCCGCAAAAGGTGCGCTTCTGTTGGAATGTAGGCAATGTAGCTATACCTACAAATCGCATCACTTGGGACCAGTCTCCAGTTGTTGACTTGTTTTATTATTGTTTAGTCTTGTCCATCCGGTGCAGGTATGTTTTGTAATAGTTGTAGTATTTTTGTTGTACTTATAAACTCTGATAAATACTGGATGATTGTATATATTGGTCTTGTCACAATGATGCAAGATTGGACAAATACTTTTAATTTTCTTCAAATTTTACTGTAATTAGTTATTTTCATTTTGTCCATTGTTTCAAGAATGTGTTATATTATGATATTGTGTCAAGTTATGATCTAAATGTTGGTTATGGATTCAAATCACGCATGGACACATCGCGGGTTCTGTAGCGGGTTGGGGTGATACCAAGCTTCATATGCCACAACTATGTATCATCTGCAAGCGAGTTAGAAGGAGATGATATGGCAAATCCACCTATAACTGTGTTATCTATCAGTCTATAAAGGTTTCCAAACCGTTGCTCCTTTGTGTGCACCCATTAGTGTCCAATGATCCTAGAGTAATTAGGTTCTTCTTCAATTCCGTGACATACATAACATACCCCAACGTCCTAATAACACCGTCAAATATCTTGACCCTTATGTTTCCGATTCCAATAGTTTTGCATGCATCATCAGTACCCATTAGAACAGTACCTCCATTGTAAGGACTATACCTATCAAACCATTATCTAATTGGACATATGTGATATGAACAACTAGAATCAAGAATCTGAGCATCAGCTAAGTGATTTGTACCTGAGGAGACCGAAAGGAGATCTGCAACAATATCAGAGGATTCAACTGCCACACTTGTTGAGTCTTTTCGCTTCCTTTTTTTCTTCTTCTTGTTATTTAAGTCTTTCAATCTCTTATTGCACTACCGCTTGAAGTGACCCCCTTTTTTCCCACAATAATATCTGCTCCTTGACTGCGACATGAATTTATTTCCCTTCAAATACACTTTTTTATGATCTCCCGTAATTTTGATTAGAACCGCTTGGTGTTAGACCCTTACCTGAAGAGTCCCGACTTGGTTTCTTCCTTGCTGCATTCTCCAACATAGCTGCAACTACCTTGTCTATTCGAGGGTTTCCTTCCCGTACACGAATAGGCGTGAATTGACCACATGATTCAAAGGAATTAGTTGAGAAGTATATTCCTACCATATTTTCTTCAAGTTCAGATACGGGTACTTGATTGTAAAATGAAATGTAAGAGAATAGGCAAGGATTGTGATTTTGTTTTTTGAATTAATTTCGGTCTGATTTTAAGAAATATTTATGTATATAAAGAAAAGTAAAAATTTCAAGGATGCATGAAAAATATATAATAAATTTCGAGGGAATAACAAATTGAAACAACCCTACTGAAAATCAAATCAAACAAAAGGTAATATGACCTCGAGTTGAAGCGCAGACAACCAATAAATTAACAAATCATATTAAATACCACTGCCAAACATATTTGCTAGGAAATAATCACAAGTTCAATTTTTCTTCATCAATTAAACACATTTCCAAGCAAACACGTTAGCCTAACACGATCAATTAGCAAATCAAAATATAGTACATAGGTTACATAAACAAACCTGACACAAGCATCACCAAAGATCTCGATGGCCATACCAACAGAAAGACCAACAAGAGCACAAGCAAGTCCATATGAAAGATGAGCATACCCATCGAATAGGCAGTAAGATTTTGCCTTAGGGTTAATACCGGTACTGGTGATAAAATAATAATGAATCCATAGATACCCAACAATCCAGCCATAATGAATGCAAATCAACTTCATCACCAATTCTGGCCTCATTACTCGCATTGACGCTACTCCAACACTGTCATTCACAGTCCCATAAGCCGTTCCCATACTTGCATCACCACTACCATCATAGATAATGGTGAGACATCAATCATTCACTTAGTCACAGCCATACACGTGGCATAGGCCACCCCTAATACAATAAGGCCTTAGCGCGGTCTCGAGCAGGCCCAAACACGATCCAGTTCAGACTCGGCCAAGTCACCGATTAGCCCGTAAGCCAGGCACCCAAGCCCAAATCATGCGAGCCCAATGTGACGCAAATCTTGGAGCTTGGCCTAAGATTTATTTTGCACAACTCTTGATCAAATCAAGTATTGAGTCCCAAACAAAGCCAAGTGTCGAATGGAGCCTAATCATGGAAGGGTAAGATCCTCAGTGAGATCTTCTCCTTCCATCCATCCTTACCCAATCACAATGATGGTCTCTGACTCACTACTGTTCATTTTGCAGGCCAAGAATCGACATTGACGAATTTGGACGCATTAGTTTGGTGTCGTCTGTAGGAATAACGACAAGTTTTCTTTTAAACAAATACATAAACTATTTTGAACCAGCAAAGTCTCGAGACATGTTCACCAACACCAGATCCCGAGCTAACAACAACAATGCCGAGCCAGAAAAGGCTCGGCTAGGGAAGCCACGCCGCTAGGCCGGGTCGATCCAATCGAATAAGCAGAGTAGTAGCAAGACCCAGCCACCAAGGCTGCAACAGTGGATCCCCGCATAGATCAAATTCTACTCCAAATGAATCATTTACGCTGGTGGTGGAAAGGCTTAATCAGGATCGACAACTGCCATCAGAGAATGTCAGGTCCGTGACCAAAGAATACGTCGAGGAGCATGTCCATGAAAGCAACAACTTCCCTGGAAATGACCAAAGGGCTAGCTAGAAGGGGAACCCGAGGAATGAAAAAGGCAGCGGAAACCACGTCTCAAAGGTAGACAGGACCATAGTCGAGAACCTACTTCGGTTGGGAGCGACCAATCTAAACGTTCTGTATGATCTTACCATCCCGCCATTCTTGGATGAAATCATGAGCTTGCCCTTGCCAAATAAGCTCGTTCCCCAAAGTTCGAGTTTTACGACGGGATATCCGATTTGTCGGACCACTTACATCATTACCACCATGTGATGGCACTGAAGGAAAGTTCATAAGCCATTCTATGCATAACTTTCCCTACCAGTCTGAAGAAGGTTGCACTGACTTGGTTCCACAGCCTTCAGTCAAGATCCATAGATCCATTTTAGGTATTGGCAAAGGCATTCATCACCCAATTCATAGGGAACCAGCTTATCAGGAAAGGGCCTCACTATCTGCTCAGCCTCAAGCAGAAGCACGTTGAGACAAGGGTGGGCACAGGACGACATGGGTCGAGATAGACCCATCCCAAACGGGTTCGGGACGGGATGGGACGAGACGGGATCAGCGTGCTCTCATTTTTTGACAAATTACTGCTTACCCAAATTTGCTTAGTTGAAAAGAGGCAAAGGCAATTCGTAGAGCTACACATAAATGATAGCCTTAGATCTAGAATGCAACATCATAATAAACTACCATAAATGATAGCTGAAATTCACCCTATAATTAAGATTTCTGCAGAGTTTTGAATGACTAAGAGGTGGACAGTATAATGGCAATGGTGGACCTGCTCTACTATTTCAAATAGTGAACAAAAGAATGAGTAGATTTGGAGTGTTAAGAAGAATGTTTCATTATTGCTTTAAAAAAAACAATCATTAAATTCATTGTCTTGACACGAAATAAAACTCTCCAATGTAGTTAGCAATCCCATTTTGAGTTTTAAAGAGTTTGCAATTAAATAATTCATTTAGAATTCTAGAAATAAAATAATATCAAGTAGTTGCAGATATAGACTAATATCAATTACACTGATTTCAACTAAATTCAATTTTCTTCAATTAACACTAATATTGCAATCCTAAAATAAATAAATAAATAAAAATATTAATAATAAATATTGAAAAATTAGCTCGGGACGGGACGGGATTGACGGGATTGAAAATCTTCATCACATCCCATCCCATTCTAGATCGGGACGGGACGAGATCGGGATGAAATTATTCAATCCCATTAAGACCCGAAAAAATCGGGACGGGACGGGATCGGAACGGAAATGGGATCGTGGGATGGGATGCCCACCCCTACGTTGAGACCCTTAGGGAATTTGTTATTTGTTTCAACACCTGCCTTCGCTTTTGGCCTTCGAGGAGGTTAGTTCTACAACTTTCTCACTCTGGAACATCCGAAGGACATGGCGGACTTACTGAAAAGTGCGCAAAAGTGCATCACTCTTGAGGAAATGCTGGCGACTAAGAAAGGAGGCAAGAATGAGGTCAAACAACCCCTCAAGAACTGGGACATGGGATAAGAAAAGAGTGCGAGGAGGAGGACAGATCCAAAAGGATGAGAAATGACAGCAGGGTTGGGTCCGACAAGGTGAAATCTGACAAGGTCACCAATTATGTCAATACAAGTACCCCAACTACACCCCGCTCATCGCCAATCTGTCCAAGATCCTCTCCGCCATGAAGAGTTGGGAAGACCTAAATGACCCTCAAAACTAAAGAGTGATCGGTCAAGGCGCAACAAGAACAAGCACCACTCTTATCACAAGGACCACGATCACGTTACTCAAGATTGCCAAAGTCTCAATAATGAATCGAATATTGGGTACACATGAGGAGGCTCCATGATTTTGTAAGCCATTACGAAAAGCGCCCCGTGGAAAGGAAAAAGAAAAACATGTACTAGAGGCAGAGGATAAAATTTTGATACGTCCTACACGGTGCATACAATGAACTAGAACAATCAAACTAGTTGAGGAAAATAACAGTTTGAGAATTGTGGACAGGTTTCCACTCTTATCCAGCATGCCCAAATAGAGAATCCGACCCTGGATCTGGCATTCACAGAGCTAGACATGCAAGGGGTCCACTCCCCGCACAATGACACCTTGGTCATCATGACAATAGCAAAATGGGGTGTGAAGAGGTTACTAGTGGATACTAGGAGCTCAGCCAATGTCTTGTTTTTGGAGGCATTCGCAAGATGCGACTAAAAGAAGAATAGGTTAAGCCGCACAAACAGGTCATGAATTCAGAGTTGCTCAGTCAGAAGCATCAAGGTTCCCGTGGTAGCAGGGGAGTTGGACCTAATAAGGATTCTAATAACGGAATTCATTATCGTAGACGCCCCCTCTGCATACAACGTGATTCTAGGAAGGCCTTGCCTCCACCATGGGAGGGGTGGTATCTACTCAACATCAATGCATCAAGTACGTTGCCAATAATAAGGCAGGGGCTATCAGGGGAGAACAGTCCACCGCAAGAGAGTGCCATTACATGGTGATAAAGCAATCAGGCAAATAGCCGTTTCACCCTAAAAAGCCCACTGAAGAAGGACCAATGGGTCAAAAGCCCACTAGTTAGAGAACTTGAGTGGAGAGAATATCATGTAGAATGTTTAAAGTAGAATTATCAATAAAAGGTACTCTTTTTGAAAACAATGTCATTTCACAGACAACTCTGTATGCATGGGCAAACTTGGCCCGACCAAGGGAATCACGAGGCCGCACAACGGCCAAGTCTAGTCCTACTAAGGATGTCGAAAACTTGCCATGTCTAAGTAACCTAGTCCGCCTAAGGAACCGCGTCACCGCAATGCGACAAGCCCAGTTTCGCGACGGCTCACCGTGCATGAATAACCTGGTGAGACCAAGGGGACCACAATGGCGCGTAACAACTGAGTCCAGTCATGTTAAGGATGTCGACAACTCACCGCATCTAAGTGACCTAATCTGCCTAAGGAGCCACGGTGCTACAAAGCGGGCCAAGTCCAGTCCTGTGATGGCTTACCGCACATAAGGGACCGAAATGACGCATAACGACCAAGTCTTGTCCATAGCAAAATGTTGAACACTCGCCACACAAGTGAACTAGTCCGTCTGGACTAAAATGACTTCTCCATAACGTAACTGCAATTCAGGATTAGGGTTCATGATAGGAGTATAACCCATTCGGTCATAGGCGACTTCTCCACAAATCAATTCCTCTTCAGGATTTAGCATGTATACTATAAAAGCATAGTCTGTTCGGACGAAGTCGACTTCTCCACAGCCTAACTCATGTTGAGAATTATTGTTCATAATAGAAGTCTAGTCCGTTCGGGCAGAGACGACTTTCCTACAACTCAACTCCTCTTCAGAATTTAGCCCTGTGTACTACAAAAGTCTAGTCCGTTCAGATAGAGGTGACTTTTTCATAAACTAACTCCTATTCAGGATTAAGGTTCATCATAGAAGTCTAGCCATTTGGACAGAGGCGACTTCTCCACAGCTCAGCTCCTTTTAAAGATTGAGCCCATAAACTACAGAAGTCTAGTTCTTTCGACAGAGATGACTTTTCCATAACCCAATTCCTATTCAGGATTAGGGTTCATCATAGAAGTCAAGACCATTCGGGCAGAGATGACTTCTTGACAGCTCAACTCCTCTTCAGGATTGAGACCCATGTACTACAAAATTCTAGTCAGTTTGGACAGAGATGACTTCTCTATTACCTAACTCCTGTTCAGGATTAAGGTTCATAATTGAAGTCTAGCCCATTTGGGAAAATAAAACTTATCGACTTGTCAGCTCCTTTTTAGGATTGAGCCTGTATACTATAGAAGTTCAATCCTTATTGACAAAGATGACCTCTTCATAATCTAACTCTTGTTCAGGATTAGATTCATCATAGAAGTCAAGCCTGTTTGGGCAGAGGCGACTTCTCCATAATTCAACTCTTCTTCATGATTGAGCCCATGTATTACAAAAGTCTAGTCCGTTCGGACAGAGGTGACTTCTCCATAACCTAACTCCCGTTCAAGATTAGGTCCGCAGAGGCAACCTCTTTACAACTCAACTCATCTTCGAGGTTGACCCCATATGCTGCGAAAATCCAATCTGTTCCGACAATAAATGATTCCTCAAACACCCAAATTTCTACAGTTTTACAAAGAGTTGAGATTTGTTATGGAAGTCTACTTGTCCAGACCTAGACAACTTTTGCCCAAGTTTGACTTCTCTTCGAGGTAAGACTTATGACACCACAAGAATCTGACCCGTTCAAGTAAGAAATGATTACTTTTCAACTTTAGCCTTCTTAAAGATTAAGTTAGCGTTATTATCAAGTGACGACTCATTCAACCTAAGAACACCAAATTAAGCACTACTATAGACGGAAGGGGACTTAACCACCTAAATCCAGTCTTAAAGTATTAGCGTCACATTAATTTGTTTAGCCTCATCTAAAACAGATTAAAAAAGGAAAGTACAACAGTTTTAGCACGAGCGCAAAAGTAGGGAACGCAAAAAACTTTGTATTTATAAGCTTATCTTATATGAAACACCGCTCAAGTAGTGGGATCAAGCAGAGTAGAGTCAGGGACAACTTCCTGAATGGCAGGATCAGGGGCAGGCTTTGAAACATTGGGGTAGCGGTTGTTTCCATGGAATTTGGGTCATTGTCAAGGCCACCCTGCGTAAAAAGTTCGTGAGTCGTCCGCCTCTTCAAAATGAGCATAGGCCAAGCACTTGTAAGCCAAAAGATCCCAGTCCTCATGATCCTGTTCAATAAAGTTTAGCCGCTCTAGCCTATCGGCAACAATCTTGTTGAGCTAAGCAGAATTGGCTGCCTCAATTTGCTCTTTCTCCTTATCCTCCCACTGAGCTTACAAGGCGGAATACTCCTTGATTGTTTTGGCCAAACTACCTTCAGAATCAACCAGCTCGCGGCCAACCTCAATTTGGCTTGTACGCTCAGAATCCAACTCTTGACTAAGCTTGGGGAGTTACGCTTGAAGGGCCTCATGATAATCTCACTAACGAACCACCTCAACGCAATCAACGGCTAGAGCACCCTACGTCTCAATAGTAGATCTCATAGCACATGCCAATTGGTCAGGTCTGTTCAGCTACTGCCTTGTCCCTACTATTTCAGGCATCTTTAAGATCCATTGACAGATCAACATGAGGAGCATGGCCCTCGTCCAGACTCTCTTGAACCCTTTTCAGCTAAGATTCAAGGTCGATGGATCAACCAATGCACTGTTCAGGTCCTTCTAGGCCTCACCTAGTTAAATCCTCAAATTGGGTCGAGCAACTAACTGCTCTTCCAACGAGCTTGCCTTACTATGGGCATTCGAGAGTTGCTCCTGCTACTTAGCATATGTCTTCTCTAAGGCACATAACCTATCCCGCATGGACTCCATTTTAGTGCCCACCATGCTAGCGTTGGTCAAGTGAGTCATCCCCTAATCAGAAAACATACACAGGGTTATGAGCAAGAAATTGTGATGAAAGGTCCAAAAACAATCGTATAATTGCTAACTTACCAGCATCATATGCTTTGTCCCCTAATTGAGATGATCCCCAGTAGTTGCCTTCTTCAATGAAATCTAGTTACCCATCCAAGAAAACCATTTCTTCAAAAGCTGAATGATATCAGTCCTGTGGTCCACCTTCTAGTACCACACCTGTTGCTCACCAGAGTTGGTTCCAACGTCCATATGAAGAATCTGAGGACCAGGAACCAATCTCGGTCCCCTCCTGCAACTTCTGTAGGAGGATTCTCAACAACCTGCTTGCTCTTGTCAGCAGCAGAGGGTGGGAGCTCGGACGAAAGTCCAGTCTGCAGACCGGCTCTACATGTTAAAGATAACGTGCCGCACGTCCAACCTCGCGTACCTCACAGTCCACTGGTCAGAACTTCCAAAACAGGCTGCTACATTGTGACAACCAAACCTGCTGATGAGTCAAGGGTAGTACGATCCAAAGAGAGCTACCCCACACTTGAATTGGTGGCGGCATAGACCTATCTTCGCTAGTAGTTAGTTCCACGATGTCCCTATTCGAAGGATTCAAAGGGACAACAGGAGAAGCCAAAAGACTTCCCACTTTGATCCTTTTTTACCAACTGGGGGGGGATTCCTCAAGAGCTTTCCTTTTCGACAGACTAGGCATCCTTGACACTTTCTTCCTCTGAGATCCAGATGCTTGTACATCAGTGCCAGAAGAAGAACCAATGAGAGTGACCAGAATCCGTCGCACATTACCAGTTGCACAGGAAAACAGACCAGTCCATCTAATATTCCCTGATTGGAGAACGTCTGAAATAGGCATTGGTGGCAGAGTAATAAACCCGACCTTCATTTTCTCCTTCTCAGAAGAAAAAACAACATGGTCATGCACCCTTAGTTGGGAACAACAAATAAGTCAAATAACAACTAATGTTGTATTAAAAATAAAAAAGCGTGGGGAATACACACAACTTACTAAGATCCCTGAAGCTACGTAAGATTGTTCGACTATCATCGGTGAAGTACCCAAACTTCACAAAAGCACAAAAACAATATTGTTGTCAGTCTTTCGCGTGCTCCAACGTGCCATCCAGGCAAGAGGGCTTCACCTACCAACAAATCTTGAGCTCATCATCTTGATGGATGTCAGAGAATGAAGCGGTTTTGTCGACATAAGGAACCCCGCATCTCTCACCCTAATCAATGTGGCAATTAGTATACTCCATCCGCTCGGCGCTATCTAGGTTGAGGCAATACCCTGATAAGATATAAAATAGCGTCAGGAACAAGAAAGCGTAGGCCAACCTTGAACATGGCCTTGTACAGGCAAATGAATCCCCCCTCAGAACAGTTTGAGACTCTCCCTTCGCAAAGAGTGACACTTCCAGATCGTCAGGAACTTCATACTGCCGATAGAGATTAGCGAAGTCCTTTTTCTGACGTCATAGGCCCCCTAAAAAATTCAAAGAACGCCGCATGGCGCTCACCCGAAAATATGGTCGCGCAGACATAATTGTATGAATGTCCAAGCTTGGTTGAACTGGAAAAGCTAAATAAAAAAACCGAAAGGAAGCTTTGGAAGGTAAAAAAATAACCACCCAAAACCAAGCTTATAGAGGCTTGAAATATGGGAGAAGTGATTACCTAATCACTGCAAAAGCATTAACTACAACACAGGAACTAAAAAGGTGTCGAAATATGCCATCATGGCATTGCGCATTACCTCAGGCCCACTAACTTATTGGGAGTAACTAATGCGACATCAATCAGTCACTTAGTCACAATCATACACGTGGCATAGGCCAACCCTAATACAGTAAGGCCATAACGTAGTCTCGAGCAGGCCCAAGCACAGTCCAACCCAGACTCAACCAAGTCACCGCTCAGCCTATAAGTTAGGCGCCCAATGTGAGGCCAATGTGGCGAAAATCTTGGAGCTTGGCACGAGACAACAAGGCTCGAATGCATATCTCTGGGCTGTCACAACCCAAGATCTATTTTGCATAGCTCTTGATCCAATCAAAATTTGAGTCCTAAACTAGGGATGGCAGTGGGGCGAATTTTCACGGATATCTGGCCCACTAGCCCCGTTTGGGGCGGATTTGGTAAAGGGTCCCTGGATTTTGGGGCGGATATGGATTTCCGATCTGTATCCGTTTATTAATCGAGGCGGATACGGATTTGGCCATATCCGCCCCACGGATATCCGTTTAATCGGTAAATTTATAGAAATACCCTTGAGCTATATAAATACCCTTTCACTCACACACATGCAGTCGCTCCCCCTCCCTCACACCGCCTCTCTCTGTGCCTCTCCTTCTCACAGAGAGATCTGAGATCTCCCTCTCTCATAGCTCACACCGTGGCACCACCTCTCCCTCCCTTCTCACAGAGAGATCTCCCTCCCACAGAGAGATTTCCCTCCCTCACACCACCTCTCCCTCTCACAGAGAGATCTCTCTCCCTCACACCAGAGCCCTCACCCTCTCACACACAGATCCTCACTCGAAGACGAAGGGTCGAAGCCTCTCACAACCAAGGGTTTCACCTCTCACGACCAAGATCAGATTCTCATATTCGAAATCGAAGCTTCCCACCTCCATATACGCCTTCCTCTCCCCATCAAAGATCAGATTTGAGACCAGATCTAAGAGATCAGATCTCAGAGATCAAATTTTTATTTTTTGTAATATTTTTAGATCAATTTTTTTTTTTTTTTTTGTAATTTGTTGTATGTTTTTTTTGTAATTTTTGTATGTATAAATGATCTTTTACTGTATGTATGTATGAATGAAGAAAAAATTTTAACGGATATTTTGGGCGGGCAGATATCCGCCAATCTGTGCAGGGCGGAGGCGGTTTTTTTAATAAATTTATAAACGGATTGATGGAACAGATTTGGGGATCCGTTATTCCTGACGGATCGAGGATGGATTTGCTCAAATCCGCTTCAATCCACCCCGTTGCCATCTGATGCGCTATTTTTGTAGCACACAACTTAATACCCTGCTTTGTGATTATAGTATAAAATAAGTAGGAATGGTTCTAGACCGGGGATTAGAGGGCTTGTCAATTAACACTAATAATAACTAAAAGACAACTAACAACCTAATTAATTAAATAGAAAGGGGATTGGATTTTCTAAATTAAACTATAACTACAAAAATTACTGTAATAATAAACTAAAGGGATGACAAAGATGAGAAATTAGCTAAGGGTTTATCTCCGAACACCAAACATATGCTTATAAATCAATCTTCAATAATCACTTGCTAACTCGTGAGAGACAATGTTCAAGACTAACCGTGACCGCACTGCATCAATCTTATTATTTTCCCAAGTTCGTTGAATCAAACTAAGCGTCGCTTTCAAACTATTCTTATTATGTTATCTAAACAGGAATCGCAAGTTAAATAACAATCTAAGATCATTAAGTTTTGTGGAAAATGTGAACACTGACTAGGCAATTACAAGTATGATCAACATCTTGTTCTTGCCTAAGTTTTTACTTAACCTTACCAACGTTCCTTGGTATTTACTACTTGTGAATACATGATTATAACAATTAGGTGAAACTCTCCTATACTCTAGCCCCAGATCCTAGCATGGTTACTAAGTTGGCCACCTTAACAAACATACAAAGAAAAGTTCTCTATAAAGCAGTTAAGCAAAACACAATCACTCATAGCAAGGAAGATTACATTCAATTAATTTATAAAGCACATGTTCAGGGCTTCGAATCTACCCTTAACTAAGAGGAGTTTAGCTAGACATATTAATTATGTTCAAACAGTAATCCATAATCAATAATCAAACTAAAATAAGAGAAAGAGTTAAGAGATGAGACAAAACAATGTAGACTGATCTGTGGTGATAGAGAGAGGAGTATTGGGGTGCAAATAGTGTGAACTCTTCTTCACTTCGCGATCTGCGATCTGCTTCACCAGTTTCTCTGCTCCTTCCTCTTCACGATCTGCTCCTTCCTCACCTCTCAATCTGCTTGTGAATCAGAGTGTGAGAGAGAAGGGGATGACGAGGGACATCGAAAGAGTGAGGGGGATGGCGATGGGTGGCTTTGGCTGAGAATGGGAAGAAGGGATGAAGAGGGAAGGATGAGGGATTGAGACGGTGGCTCGGGTTTGGCGAGGTGGCGATGGGTGGCTACAATCAGGGACAACGAGAGAGAAGACTAAGACGAGGGTTTCCATGCGAGGAGGTTCTGATGGTGATGGCGATAAGGGAGTCAGGCGAGAGAGAGATGAAGACGACGAGGATGGTGACGATGTTGGGCTGCTGGCGGTGATGAAGGCAGTAGATGGATGCGTTTAGGACGATGGCAGCTGTGGATGAGGATGGTGACGATGGGTGATGATGGGTTCAGGATGATGGTTGTTATGAACGAGGACCACAACAGATGTGGGAGGATGCGTGGCTTCTTATGGCGGTGGATTAAGAGGTTATTGTTGGATGGGTGCGAAACATGGAGGAATTGCGGTTGTAACGAGGGTTAGGGCTTGTTGTGGAGGCTGTGGATGGATTATGGGTGACGACAGCTAGGGTTTGGCGAGGTGACGATGGATGTGATGGAGGCTGTGGATGGATGATCCCTCAAAGCCAGGTATCCTCCCCTTTTTATTCTTGTTTTCTTCTTTCTGTGATTTCCTTGTTTGTGTGATTTCCTTTCTTGTGTGATTTCCTTGTGCAATTAGTACTCCTAAATTGCCAATTTGCTTCTATTTTAAAATATTGTAATTGAAAACTTACACAAACATGAAAATAGCAATTAATACCATAATTAACAAGTAATAGCTAAAAATATATATAGAAATATGGTACTAAAAATAGTCTAATTATGCCCCTATCACCATCCCTATCCTAAACAAAGCCAAGTGTCGAATGGATCCCAACCATGGATGGGTAAGATCCTCAGTGAGATCTCCTCCCTCTATCACACATCAACAATAGAGTCAATGAAGGAATGAAATACTCTCTATATAAGGTGAACAAAGGGGATGAGAAATGTATGCACCTACAATCTAATTTACAGTCTACATCCATTCTTACTCAGTCACGTGACTTTAGCATCAGAGTGCCTTCGGCCACCACAATGGTGGTCCTTGGCTCACTGTTGTTTATTTTACAGGTAAAAAATTGACAGGAACGAATTTGGACGGATCAGTAAGAACTCAAAGAATTCTAGATCTATTATAACCCTAAATCAAATGAATTAAATCAAGATGATGAAAAGCCAATTGAAGGGTTAGGTTAGGATTTTGGTTACATGAGAATACTATAGTAACTGCATAAGGTTAAGAGATATTCTCTGCATAATATGTATTTTGAAATTTGATGAAATGTATGAGTGAAATAGACATGTCTATGGGATTAAGTGATATTCTCTACATAATGAAGTGGAATTCCTAATTGAGTGCAACTGTTTTTTTGTGGAAGCTCTTACTGAATGCAATTGCCCTTTAACTACTTATATCTCAAAAATTCCTGAGTATGATTTACGGCCACTGATTCAATGCTAAAAACTTGCAGGCCCTCATTACAGTTTAACTTGGCATATGTTATTATAATAGTAATTCAGTGTTACGTTATTATAATAGTAATCCAGTATTACGCGACTGAAGCCCTGAATTCTTGAACTAAGATGCATCACACGACTGAACTGCTGAACTCTTGAACTAAGTGGTAATGAAAAGTTAATCAGAATCTTGCAAAAATTGAGGATAACAGTTGGTTATACTATTATATTCAATAAGATGAATTGTTCAGGTAAAACTCAGTATCTCACTCACCCTCAAAGAAGAGGAGAGGAGAATAAACAGAACTGAACTGAACTACAGACGAGGTATTCTATTTCACCACTCATTGTCTCTCTATGCAGGAGAAATGGATCTTCTGACAGCCTCTAGTCACAATAGAGAAGAACTCATCCATCCATTCACTCAGCTTCTTGACATTCCCTTCATGAATCCCTTCAAAGTGCTTCCTACTCCTGCGCCAACAGCTTCTACTAGATATGTTGCCTGAAAGTTCAGCATTTATAAATGGCATGATGTTAGAACCGACATTGGAAAGAGATCCAAAAAGCAATGAATATTTATCAGGTGCAAGCGAAAATTTTACCTCTTTCACAGTCTTCCCCATATCAAATGCATCTTTGACTCGATTATTCAAGAATGCCCATGTATCCCGAAAATCTAAACATTGTATACAACATGTTAGTCTAGAAGGAATAGATGTTATTCATGTTGTATTTCAACTCGGGGATATATACAATCTGCTGCAATTTTTAAGCTCCGGTAACTAAAGATATTGATTGTTAGTTTAGAGGAGTGTATTGTATATGGATTCTTATGGAATTGATAAATAATTTAAAAAGTCCACGGACTCTTTAAATTGTCCACGGACTTCTGCCGATTTCTTAAATCCATAGACTTTTGCTACAGACTTTCTAGAGATTTATGAAAATCCACAGACTTTGTATGAACGACTTTTACAGATTTCTAATTATTTGCAAGATAAAAAAGAAGTTGGTAAATAGTGATGAAACAAAAAAACGCCAGCATATAATTAACAAAAGTGAGAGATATATGTGCTAAAAAAATTAGAAAAAGAAAAGGTCGTTAATTAGCATCTTTAAAATAAGAAGTAAACGTCCATAAAATTGTATTATGATCATTCTTCTCCTTCATGATCATGGTCACTTTCTTCAAAATAAGAAGCAAAAGTCCATAAAATTTGGGTATCACTTCTTCAATGGGTTTCCTCAAATTCCCAATAAAATGCCTCCATCTCCAAATCTTTGAACATCAGTTGTAAAGAATGTATTATATCCAAACCAACTTTTGAGCTGCACTAGAAGTGATTGATGATTAGCTTGAGTGATTGTCATGAATGGTATTATAATAATGTGCAGAAGGAGTGTTAAACTTCCAGAATAGAGTGTTAGATATTAAAAATCACAACTAATAACTTGACATCAAATTAACAAAGAAGAAAAGTAGAAACACGAACAAATGAACATCATACTCACAACATCCACCACAAATTCAACATCTTGTTCATTCTAAAATCAATTATTCAATTGCGTGAAATCTTCAATCACCAATAATGAAATACCTAGAAAATTCGAACTAATTTATACGGAAAACCAAAAGGTCAAAAGAAGGAGGAATAACATAACTGATCAAAGACACGCAAGAGAACGGATCGCAACACTTAATCGCAGCAGAATTGATCGCGGTCACCACCACGACTTCTCCTATCTCGTTCTCCTATAGCAACAAAACTGATCGCAGCAGCCACGACTTCTTCTATATCGTTCTCGTCTTTCTTGCCTTTCCACTTCCTCCTTCCTAGTGAATATGAGCAGCTTTAGGGCTTAGGTTGGGGACGTGGTAGTCCTGGAGCTAAGAAGAAGTGTTCCATGAACACAAAGCGGGGAGCGGGACTCTTTTTTTTGGTTTCGCGGGTTGTTTGGGAAGATCATCTTCGCGGCTGGCACAAGGAAGAACTTTGAGAGACTTTTTTCCAGGTTGAAATCTTTGATATGGAGGCTGGCAAATTATTGAACTTTGTTATTTATACCTAACACTACAAAGTCCATGAGAATCCATGATTTTCCAAATCCATAAATATGAATGATATTTTGAATACTCTAAAACTTTTGTGGACTTTCTGAAATCCATATTGAATACCCCTAGACTTTGTGGATTTCAGAAAGACTTTTTGAAATCCTGATTGAATACCCCAAGACTTTTGTGGACTTTTTAAAATCCAAATTGAATACACTTGGATTTTCAGAATCCATGAAATTTATTAAATTGCCTACAAAATCCAGATACAATACACCCCCCTTAGACTTCATAATGAAGCACACAAGCAAATACCAATCCTACTGCACCTCAGCCCAATCCCACAAAGAGAAATGAATAAAATCTATATAATAAGGCTGGTCAGTTTTATTTGTCTTGGAGACAAAGATAGCCACCGGCCAAGATTAAAAGTTGGAATAGTGATCCAACAGTGAATATGAAAACCCCCAATAAAATCTTTAGACCAAATAATCTCTCCTCTCTTTAGGCCAAGTGAACTCCTCTCAAGCACTAAAATTCTACACTCTCAAGGGTTGAGATTGCAAACAAGTTCTCTCAATAAAGAATCATCCAACAAAAGCAAGGATTGTAATTTCGCGAAATTACACAAAATTTTCATTTTTTTTAATTAAGAAAAGAAAAAGGGCGAAAGAAAAAATTACATTTTTTTTAAAAATTTTCAAGGTTTTTTTTTGTAAATTTCATGGTTTTTTCATAAAAATGCAAAACCCAGCTAGTAAAACTACATTTTTCGAAAATTTTCGGGATTTGTTTTTTATAATTATCATTTATTCCAATTATATTGATTTTTGAAACCACCCCCTAATTTTCTATTTCACTTCTACTAATACATTGATTTTTGAAACTACCTCCGAATTTTCTAATTATAGGTATTTTGGTTTCATTTAATGTGTTTAATATATTTATTTACTTACATTTTTTTCACATATTTAATATACCCTCGAAATTTATTATATATTTCATGTATCCTCGAAATTTTTATGTTTTTTTTTTACACACTGAAGTATTTCTCGAATTATTTTTTAAAATCAGGAGACTAAAATTAAGTCGAAAAACGAAATCACAATCCTTGAACAAAAGTATTTTCTTCACTTACTCGACTCCCTTCCAAGGGAGGAGATTCTCAATTGTAATCTATGTTGTCGGGGCTCAGCCTCGACTCCGCACAGGCTCTAACGGCTCTACTTTACTTTAAAGCGTTCGCCTCAGCTTTAGAGCATACATTAATTAAAGTGAAGGATACCACACATAAATCTTCACTCTACAACAGCAGCGCCACGCCAAAAGCTCGTGGTGGACCTTAGTGCCTCATGCCTTGCCCATGACAACATAAACTACAATCTCTCTCCTCTCTGACATTCCTTCTCCCTCCGTCTCTTCCTTTCTCTTTTGTTTTGCCTTCACAGCAAAAAGATAAGAGCACACCTGAAGCTCTCCCCAAAAAACTGATATGAACCGACCTGTTATGGTTCTTGTATGCAGACTGGAAACCTTTGCTACAACTCAACTGCTCAAGAATCAAGCAGCAACTTAGAATTATACTGTGTAGTAATGCTGTATTTGTCATGTCAGACAAGTAGTATTGATGTAGGCAAGGAAAAGATTTGTATTGTATTGAAAGAATATGTTTGTAACAGCAATGTAAGTAACAAGCAACTTCGAGAGTGCTAATCTCCACTGAGAGCTATTCGAGAAGCTCCAGAACTCCTAGAAAGTAAAAGCTCTCTGTACAATCTTTTACAATCAATGAATGCCCTCATTATTTCTGATCTAAGTCTATTTATATCAGAGACCCACTTGCATATAGTTACAACCAATTTCTCCACTTGCAGACCATTCAACAATCCCCCACGTGCTTATTCATATTTGTTTCAGGTGCTAGTATTTGCACATTCCACATCACACCATAGCATCTCAGCAATGCAGCACAACATCTCAGCGCCTCTCGGCAATTCAGCCAGCATCTCAGCATTCCAAGACTGACAGCATTCAAGCAGCTCACTCAAGTATTTGATCCTTGCTTTGTTAAGCCATACTTCCTGCGTGCATATGTATATTTGATAAGAGGTCTATCAATACCCCCACCCCAATTACTCACCTTGTCCTCAAGGTGAAACAAAGGAAACTGGTTGCGAATCATATGAAAGTTTTCCCAAGTAGCTTCATAGGCCGGCAACCCTTGCCATTTGATTAAAACAGCTGGCGGACCCTTATCCCTGTGACACACATCTAACAAAGACTCCGGTTGGACCAACATTTCCAACTCACTACCGAGCTGTGGGGGAAGAGGGAATACCTGGGAACAGGGACCCTTTGCACTTCTTAATTGTGAAATATGAAAAATAGGGTGGATGCGAGAGGAAGAAGGTAAAGCCAATTTGTACGCCACAGCTCCCACCCTTGCCAAAACTTCAAAAGGGTCGTAAAAACAAGCGAAAAATTTCTGATTAGCCCAACTGGCCAAAGATTTTTGCCGATAGGGCCGAATCTTCAAAACCACCCTATCACCCACCTCAAATGAAACATCTCTCCTAGATTTGTCAGCCTATTTTTTCATACGTTGTTGCGCCCGCAACAAATGTAGTTTGAGAGATGCCAAGACCTCATCCCTGTCGAGTAAGAGTTGTTCCACTGAAGAGACAGGGGAAATGCCAGCTACATACCTGATTAGAGGCGGGGGATCCCTGCCATAGAGAATCTTAAAAGGGATACCCGTAGCCGAGTGAGTAGACGTGTTGTACCAATATTCAACCCAAGGCAAGCATGTAGACCATTTTTTTGGTTTGTCCAAAGTGAAGCATCGGAGATGGGTTTCAAGACAGCGGTTCAAAACTTCTGACTGACCGTCCGTTTGTGGATGATAAGTCGTGCTGTGTTTTAATTTCGTACCTTGAACCCGAAATAACTCTCGCCAAAAATTACTGAGGAAAATTGTATCCCGATCAGATATGATGGAACTCGGTACTCCACGAAGTTTCACAATTTCCTTGCAAAATACGGAAGCGACCTTCTCAGTCGTGTAGGGGTGTTTCAGGCTGACGAAATGTGCATACTTGCTAAGACGGTCAACGACGACCAAAATTGTGTCAACTGATCCTGAGCATGGCAATCCTTCAATGAAATCTATAGTAACTTCGTCCCAAATTTGAGCAAGAAGAGGAATGGGTTGAAGAAGACCGGCCGGAGTAGTGGCCATCGTTTTGTTACGTTGGCAAACATCACATTCACTAACTTGCTTTCTGATATACGCCTTCATCCCAAACCAGTATAACTCCTTGGCAATCCTCTGGTAGGTCTTTGTCTCCCCGGAGTGCCCCCCTACTGCTGATTCGTGGAATCCTTTGAAGATAATAGGGATGAGAAAAGAATTACGAGGAATAACCAACCTGTTGTCGTAATGCAAGAGGTCATTATGGATCACAAAACCTTGCTTGGCCGAACCCTGCAACACTGCCTGCTTCAAATTGTGTAATTCAGAATCATTTGCAATTTCAGCCCGGAGCACCTCCCAATCCCGCCAAGTAGGCAGACTCGTATGAGAACAAGATGGGGAAGAAATCCGAGAAAGAGCATCGGCGGTAGTATTTGAGGACCTCGTTCTATATTGAATCTCAAACTGAAAACCAGTAATTTGCTTACCCACTTTTGATATTCCGGCCCAATTACTCGTTGCTCCAACAAGAACTTCAAGTTTTTTTGATCAGTTCTAATGATGAATTTTCGGCCCAACAAATAAGGCCGCCATTTGGTAACGACAAACATGATCGCGATAAGTTCCTTCTCATAAATGGCCTTGAGCCTCGCTCTCTGTCCCAAAACCTGATTGAAGAAAGCCACGGGTTGTTTCTCTTGCATTAGAACAGCGCCCACCGCAAATCCCAAAGCGTCGGTCTCCACAATGAATTCTCTCGAGAAGTCGGGCATTCGCAAGACCGGAGCAGGCGTCATGACCTGTTTCAACCCCTGGAAAGCAACCTCGGCTTCGTGATTCCAGGCGAATCCATTTTTCTTTAACTATGGCATTAGAGGCCATGCGATCTGACTATACTCACGGATGGATTTTTGGTAATAGCCGGTGAGTCCCAAAAACCCTGTAATTCCGTAATGTTGGAGGGTCGGGGCCAATCCAGAACTGCTTGAACCTTGGACTGATCCATCGACACCCCATTAGCCGAGATGATGTGTCCCAAGTAACCCAGCTTGGCACTCCCAAATTCACACTTCTTGTTAGCATACAAACAATGCTGATGAAACAAACCCAAGACGATTTCCAACTGTTCCACATGTTTCTCAAGGCTTGGGCTATACACCAGGATGTCGTCGAAGAATACCAGCACAAATTTTGGCAGATACGGTCGAAAAATCGAGCTCATTAGCGCCTGAAATGTTGCCGGTGTGTTGGATAGCCCAAATGGCATTACGCGAAACTCGTAGTAGCCCACATGTGTGCGAAAAACAGTCTTAACCACATCCCCTTCCTGCACCCTGATCTGATGATACCCAGATTTCAAGTGAATCTTGGAGAAGATTACAGCCCCGTGAAGCTCGTCCAGCAACTCATCAATTATTGGAATCGGAAAGCGATCGGGCACTGTTTGTTTGTTCACAGCTCTATAGTCGACACAGAAACGCCACCCACCGTCTTTCTTCTTCACCAACAATACCGGACTGGAGAATGGGCTGACACTGATGATCCTCGCCTCTAGCATTTCAGCTATAAGTCTCTCAATTTCATTCTTCTCAAACTGTGGATAACGATATTGTCGGACATTGATCGGCACCGTACCTTCTTGTAACACAATATTATGCTCATATCCTCTCTTTGGTGGTAATCCTGAAGGTAATAGAAAAATTGTTTCATACCTTTCCAAAAGTTCCACCAATTCCTCTGGTACCTTAGTCGTCTCTTCCACTGGTGAGGAGATGCTACCCAACTCTACCAAGATGCCCTCGCCTTCCTATTTAATTGATCGAAGCATAGGCTTTTGAGAAATCAGACTTCGTCTCAAAGAGGGGTCTCCCTTGAGGGTAAGAGTATTGGAACCAACCCTAAATCTCAAAATTTGTTCCTTCCAGTTGATAAATGTGGTACCTAATTTCTCCAACCACTGAATCCCCAGAATCACATCTGAGCTCCCAAGCCCTAATGGAAGAAAATCATCACATATTTCCACACCTTGTAAGTGGAGCTCCACCCCCCGACAGATGCCACTCCCTTGGACCGAATCCCCTGATCCCAAAGCCACGCCATAAACCCCGGTCGATGTTAGTGGTAGCTTCACTTTCTCAACCACTTTGTGAGAGACGAAATTGTGGGTTGCGCCACTGTCAATCAAAACCACCACAGAGTGACCAGAAATGGTCCCCTCAAGTTTCATCGTTTTTGGATTCGTCAATCCCATAACCGAGCTTAATGAAATTTCGACCAGTTGACTGATCTCAGCGACCTCAAGGTTTTTCTGATCTCCATCCTCCTGAATCTCTTCTTCCTCCCCTTCACTATCTGCTTGTGCAATAAGAACGCTAACCACTTTTTTCTTACACAAATGTCCCGGCGAATACTTCTCATCACACTTGCAACATAGCCCCCTCGCCCTCTTTTCTTGATACTCCGCATCCGTAAATCTACGGGTTTCTCCTCTTGCGAAGCCATTTCTATCATTCTCTCTGGAGAAATTTGGAGAAGGCTGAGATCTGAAACTTTCTCCTCTTCACTCGAAGTCTCTGTAACTGTTTTGATAATGCTGACCTGTTGAGCCGGTTGCAAAGCTTCTTGGGCCAGTTATGGGCCGGTTATTAAGGCCCTGGAATCCGGGCTTAGAGAAACCCATGAACCTCTGTTTCTCTTCGACCCTTTGAGCAAGATCCATGGCTCGACCCAATTGGCCCGGGTCGAGCATTCTCACCTCCGCTCGAATGGATGGTTTCAATCCATTAATAAACTTGCTGAGGTATACCTCTTTTGTGACTGTTTCCAATGGTGCAGCCAGAGATACAAATCTTTGGCAATACTCGGCTACTGAATCCTCTTGCCTAAGAGCAAGAAATTGTTCGCATAACGACCCTTCCTGAATCGATCGAAATTGCTTCAACAATAGGCCTTTCAGTTCTTCCCAGAAGAATATTGGTCTTCTCTTACTTTCCCATTGATACCAAAAGAGGGCATCAGCTTCGAAAGATATCACTGCAGCCTCCATTTTCTTATCATTACTGCATTTCTGTAAAGAAAAAATCTTTTTGCTTTTAAAATCTAGCCATCTGGTTTTGATCCCTCAAAGATAGATATTTCTAACCTTCTAGGTTTTCGATCATATGGGTAGCCTTGTGAAGAAGAAACACCTCCTCCTACCCCATTCAAACTCTGTGCTTCCACATTTGTGGGATGCATTTGATCATTTTCTGTAGTTGAACCTGGCTTTGGGGTTTCTTGATGTCCCTTGATCATTAGATCCATCTTTTGGATCACCTCTTGAAAATCTCTTCTCAAAGAATCAACTTGTTCTTGAACCTGTTCTTGAACCTGTTCTTGAACCGGTACTACACTCTCTTCGATGGCCTCAAATCTTGCAACATTGCTTGTCGATGTACCTTTTCCAGCCATCCTCCCTCAAGATCGAGTGCTCTGATACCAGATTGATATGAACTGACTTGTTATGGTTCTTGTATGCAGACTGGAAGCCTTTGCTACAACTCAACTGCGCAAGAATCAAGTAGCAACTCAGAATTATACTATGTAGTAATGTTGCATTTGTAATGTCAGACAAGTAGTATTGATGTAGGCAAGGAAAAGATTTGTATTGTATTGAAAGAATATGTTTGTAACAGCAATGTAAGTAACAAGCAACTTCAAGAGTGCTAATCTCCACTGAGAGCTATTCGAGAAGCTCCAGAACTCCTAGAAAGCAAAAGCTCTTTGTACAATCTTTTACAATCAATGAATGCCCCCTTTATTTCTGATCTAAGTCTATTAATAACAGAGACCCACTTGCATATAGTTACAACCAATTTCTCCACTTGCAGACCATTCAACAATCCCCCACGTGCTTATTCATATTTGCTTCAGGTGCTAGTATTTGCACATTCCACATCACACCATAGCATCTCAGCAATGCAACACATCTCAGTAATACAGTCAGCATCTCAGCGCCTCTCAGCAATTCAGCCAGCATCTCAGCATTCTCAAGACTGACAACATTTAAGTAGCTCACTCAAGTATTTGATCCTTGCTTTGTTAAGCCATACTTCCTGCGTGCATATGTATATTTGATAAGAGGTCTATCAAAAACCTCTCTATAAGTGAGATGGGTTGATTGGAAACCTTGAATCTGTCTGGGTCCGTTTGGGTTGGACCAAAATCAATGAGAGATGGACCACATGATTTAGTAAGAGGAGGAATTCTACTAGTAATCGTTTGATAGAGTAGGGGATTGTCAACGAAATCGATCATTTTTCTGCAGTTGTTGATAATTAACTTCATTTTGCAATTTCATTGTTTTTAACGCTCAAATTTCATTGCTTTATCTTGAGTTCTTCAGATTTGTTCGGATCTCCACTTCCATTTCCTCTGTATTGTGTTTTCAGTTAAAATTTATGTACTAAATCACACTTAACTACAATGATCAATTTTTTTTAGGTTTACTGAATTTAGGGGTTTTGTTCATATGTTAAGAACTTATTTTTTTCAATTTAGATTTTGGAAGTGATAAAAGGTTAAATATTTGTTTTTTTAATCTCTATGGTTGTGATTTTGAGGGTTTAGACTATGAAAGTCTAGTATATATTTTCTTCTAAGGGTGGCATTCATGGTAGCAAGGAATTGCTTGATTCATGTTATATCCCATGTTTGGAGTTATTTATTCAATGACACTGATAGCTATTTATGTTAAATGTATAGTTGAGATAAATTATTTGTTCTTTTATATTATGTTTTTTCCTATGATTCAATACACAATGGTGTAAACAACAACCAAACTTGAGACTAACAATAGTTTGATGCATGTAGGAAAAGCAACATAAATGTCGAATTCAATTGGAGTTTTGCAGAAAACCCAAAATTTTACTAAAACAATTTAGGGAGTGTCGTAAGCATGGGCAACTCGCTAGTATAGCATATATTTCGTAACCCAATCAAATATATATATTTTTTAATATCATGGTGGATTTGAGTCCCACCATGTATTACTTCCATCGTGACAGGACCAGGAGGTGGTGGGTTTCGCAGTCAGTACTCTTGTATCTTGATTTGTGAAGAGAAATGACTTTCACATGTTAAAAAAACATGCCTCTAAAAGCACATTGAAAGTTGGGATTGAGACGAACCTGGTGAATCATCAGTCAGCATGTAAATCTCAGTTGCAGAATAAATTCCTCCAAGGACTGTGCGCTTCATATACCAGTCTATATCAGAAGCCCGATCACCTGAAGCATGCCAAATTTCATCAACTAGCAGTGCTCGTTGTTTAAAACTTGTTGGGATGTTCAAGGGTTGTGCCTATGGACAAGTACATACAAAGTCAATACCTGAGAAATCTAGGTGGATTAACTTAGCTCGAAAGTACAGCTCTTAATAGTGTCATACCTGAATGCTAAGGGCTTGAGGCCATTTGGTTATGTAGGGAGCCTGCATTTCTAACCTAATTTTAACGAGTTTAGTAACACGCTCACTGGGTGTGAGGTTTGTCAAATCCTCCCCAGAATCAATTCGATCAATCAGTTTTTGCAGGCATTCATCCATAAAGAACTGAGATGAAGAAACTGAAGAAACAATCAATAGAGTAGCATTTTACTTCTTATGGCACTACAATACAACTGACCAGAATTAACTTGAATGAGACAAATTTTGTTCGAATGAGAACAGTTTGCAAAGTGGACCATAGACATAGCGTTCTACAAAACTACATTATCCTTTATTCTAGAAAAAAGGTAAGTGAGTGAGATATTAGAATCTAATTGTATCACATTTATTTTAAAGAACTATAAAGTTGTCAAAAATCAAAGTTAAAGACATCTAAGGTTATCACAAGGTTGATTCAAGTAAAGAGTATGCCTCACAATCTAGGAACCCTTTGACTCATTCATCATTCCATATTTTACATGATAAATCAGATCATTAGTTATTTACATTCCTTCAAATAAATGTTGAGAGTAAAGATTCACTCTCCGTCCAATAAGAAACATTGAAGTTGCAACAAACAAAGGAAAAGAAAAAAAATAAAAATAAATAACACATGAGATAAAGTGAAAAAATGTATATATTATATGGCAGAGATTTCATAGAGAAAGATATACTAGGGAGGAAACTTAGCCACCAAATACAAGTGGTACAGAGGAGTGTTTGCTAAAGCAACCTATGAATCCATATGAGGTGAGCCAATGCAGATACAACTCCAATCAAAGAGATGAGATCATAAATTGTACTTCGTGAATGACAAGGGAAATAGGAAAAGTTTGGGGTATGTTGAGCGACTTAGACATAGGCCCTTCAAGGAAGCTTCCCTAAACTCCACAGGCATAGTTTGATTATGAATATAAGAAAATGCACATATTGATTTTGTTTGGTATGCGAGAGGCGTTTAATGAAGCCTACACTTTATAAGAGCCTTGTTTGACTGGAAAATTGAGTAAGATGTTTGAGTGTTGAAAAGGGAAACTCAAGAAAATTAATATGATGACAGTTCAAGGTAGTTATAGAACTTTTTCCATTTAAGAGTTGGTTGCGGAATATGCATTCCCCTAAAGTTGCATTCTTCACTTCGCAAGGTGTTAGATAGTGTTCGGCAACCATATACGTGATAATTAGATGAGGGAGGTATGGAGGTTGAGATCGGTTGTGTGTATAGGAGAGAAACAATCTCTTAACCATCTGACAAATGCCCTTTCTTCTCAAGAGTTTTCAGTCACTTTCTTGGTTGCTTTGAAATTGTCTGGTGTTTCTAGAATTGCAAAACCTTCAGGTGTTTGCTGGTGAGATGGAATAAAACTTGGAGGTTTTCCAAATTCATCTCTTATGGATCTTTGGCATTGGGGATTAGCTAGGCAGGGGTATAATTTGAAAGTTGTGTGATTTGGAAGAATTATTTGCAAACAAATAACATCCCACTATTGTTGCTTGTTCCCTTTTGGTTTTCGCCATATGTAACATTTTCTTGAAAGCAATAGAAATTTGTGTTTTCAAAAGCTAGAAATGATGAATACAAAATAAAATAAAATAATGGTCATTGTGGTGTTAAAAGCATGTGAAGGTTATGACATGCTTGGTGCACAATGCTACCAGCACAAGATCATTTTAACGTGTAGTCAGAGGAATGGATGGGCATGCCTTCAACACGAATTAGATTTTTATGATATTTGGAAAACTAACACATAAATCATTCTAATTATGTTAGAAATTATTACATAATCATCTATTTCAAAATCATGCGTTTTGCTGAGATTAAGTGATTAACACCTATTGAAGTTTTACTTGTTTCTTGTCATCCCTTGAGAAAAGGATAGTCCCACCTGGCATAAATCTATGTACTATTTTGAGCATTAATAAATTAAGTCTCATAAATCTGTGTACTATTTTGAGCATTAATAAATTAAGTTTGTTTCATGGGTATGCCCCTTGAGTCTAATGCGTATAACACACATTAGTTTGTAGTTGGGTTGGGTTGTGCATGACTTGCATGTTTACCAAAAGTTTGTAGTTGGGTTATTTATGCGGCAATTAATTGGCGATTTAGCGTAAATCGAAGGTAGATCGATTCGAATTAAGTATTTAGTGTGGGTGTAGCAATCACCAATTAATCGGTGAGAAATCAGTGAGTCACCAAAAAATTGGTGATAAATCGAGATTGTTCTGTTGGGTGGTGGTTGTTGTCTTGTTGGGTGGTGGTGGTTGTTGCTCTATAATGTGAATGTTTTGGACACGATTATATAATTTTCTCTATAATATAACTTTTGTTGCTCTATAATACTTATTATTCTTTATTGTCAAGATATATTATTTATTATAATTTACATTAGTGAGGGTATAAAAATATATATATTGAAAAAGTAGACCAATTAAAATCGATTAATTCCAGATTGATCCACTTAATCTTAAATCAATCCTGGACCGCGAATGGTCCATTATCCACATTTACTATATAGGTTTGCAGCATTGTAATTAAGGCGTTGAGGCGGAGGCGAAGTGAACGGACTTGAAAACGCCTTAGGAATGTGGCACTGAGGCGATCTTAACATTTTTCAAGATTGTTTTACAATAAATCAAAACATATCAACATAGTAATATAAAATATTTGGATAAATATCATAAGCAAATATATACAAAGTGACACAGCTACCTAGAATCGAAATAAAAATATAATAAGGATAGTATAACAAAAATATGCACTACATAAGTGTCAAATAACTTGCAAACATCAACTAAATCATTAAAAATCCATAATCTTGAAAGATTGGAGCCTTGAGAATATTGAGCATTTGTTAGAAGAGATTATTGGAATGGTTAGTAAAAATTCACAAATATGATCACTATTGGTATTCCAAAAGCATAAAAGTCATCGATATGTTTTCTCCAAATAATATTTAAAAAAAAAAGTAACAGATTTATCAAAAATTAAAAACATTTTTTCCTGTTTGTTTGTTAGTTATTTAGGCTAAAAAGGGTTGCAAATGGGCTAAAAATGAGCTGCAAATGGGGCTGACTGCAACCATTTTTGGTCTGACGCGGTTGAGGCAGTGCTTGGCGGACCCTCGTTTCACTGCACCGCATTGCCTCACTTTGAAGCAAAACTCTGTAAATACGCCTTGCCTTGACTACACTGGTTTGCAGTAAAGATGTTGTTAGTGATTCTCGCGTCCTAATGTTTACCTTGCCATACAACTACGTGAGATCTCTCTATGAAAGGGCCCAAAACAACCTTAAACAGGGCAACAGTGTCTATATCTCAGCCATAGTCCCACCCAGATGAGTCAAAGCCATCCAAAGCAATCTCTTAAAGCCAAAAGCCAAGCCATGACATCTCACTCCACTTTGGTCAAAGCCAGGCCACTACTCTTAAGCAAAAAATAGCCACCAGTTTTAGCACTTTTTTATTGAAGCGTGAAGCCACTAAAGTTATGGCTTTATTAAACAAAAGCATTTTTTTTTGTCTTTCTTCTACTTCTCATATTTTTTTTCTCAATCTCCTTACTCTTTTCAGAGTTTCACGGCTGAATCAAAGAACTTCAACAGAGCAGCAGTTGGAGATCTTGTTCGAGGTATGAATCTTCTTACCTTCACCGGAATTTTCACCGTCATGATCCAAAAGGAACCCACATATATACATTGATTATCTATGCATTAATAATCTTTATATTAATAATGTTGTTATTTTTTTGTTTACTTAAGCTGATTGATTATGGAAGAAAATCGTAGGGCAAGAAATAGTGGTTCTCGGAAAGACATTGGTTGGAAGTATGGTGTTGCGGTGAATGGTAACAAACATCATAACATAGGGAATAATAGGAACACTTACATTGACTTGAGTTAACACCTCTAAATCTAGTAGAAAAGCATAAGCTTAGATATAAGTAAAATGCATATATTTACATTTTTTATATAATATTAAAATCATTTTCTTAGGCTCACTTTAATTGCGTAAAGTCATCGCTTCTTGCTTCCCTTTTCGCTTAAAGCCAAGCCATGACAAATTGCTTTGCATTCACTTCATGCTTTGACTACTTTGGTCCCGCGGCTCCCGCCATAATCAACCTAATGTATCTTCACTCTAACTAAAAAGAACCAAAACATTAACTCTCAAACCGATTGGAAACATGAAAAACTAACTTACACTGAGAAGCTCATTAAATGCCTATGTGAATTTATCTTGATTTAGCCTCTCTTTCTTTTCTTTTTTCCCCAATAATGTGAGTTTATACTGTTTGTTACATTGATTATTATTATTATAGGAAATTGGGGAATTTGTATTTGTAGACGAAAACTGAATGAAATACCTCGACAAGTGCTGCTTCTTTTCTGGGAAAAGCCCCAATTATAGAAGGAGACACCCCAACTTCCTTGGCTCCGGCAATCATGGCTGCCTCGCTCCATCCCAACCTAATCTGTCTCCATCCATCCATACAGAGACATCAATTTCAGTGAAATGCGAAACAAAACAATTGTATTGAATTGAAAATTGAATTTGGACCTACAACGTGGGGAAGAGCGGCTTGAAGAACGAGAAGTTGTTCTTCTTGGTACTCCACCGTTCTCTGTCGCGGAGCTCTCGTCTGGTACTCATGGCCGCCGTGTCGTGGAGGTTCGGAGTCTAGGGCTTCGGGATCGATTGGAGGTGGTGGCGGAAGTGGCATCGCGTTTTGGTGACCTAACGGAGGAGTGGTGTTGTCGTTATTGTTGGTGGTGGTGGGATCTGTCAGCGTTGTTGATGAGTATCTTGATGAGAATATGGACTGTGTATAGGCAGCCAGTCGTGGTGGTGGTCGGTGTGAGTGAAGGAGGAAAAGGCGTTTGAATAGTAATGACGACGATGATCGATACATTTCTCTCCCTGCGTTGTTTCGAGTTTTGGATGTGAACAGGAAGGAGAGGGTGAGGGACTTTGACCCCCTTGCAAGTTAGTCCGTGAAGGCATAGGTTTTGGTAACTTGGCAGTTAGTAAGGTACTCCACGTTGGGGTTTATTAAAGTCCCACGTGTCTCTTGTCTTGGCCACACCAAAGTGGTGTACTTTAATAAGTAAAATGACACATTGTGAACCAAATAAAACCCTAACAACATAAAATCCCTCAATAGGCGTATTGTTTTTAAGACCACTTTTTGACACCACCACTTTTTTCTCAAGGATACTTTCACCCTCTTCTTTTTTAGATGTGCTATAAAGCACAAAAAAAAATGTGTTCCAAAATTCTCGAATGCACAGACGAACCCAACTCGTACTCGCAGGGAACTATTTTGCAATCTCTCTCCTTCTCAAGCTCGCAAGAACGATGCTTAACGTCGATGTATCTCGTCCTTTGTTGATTGTGTCGACTTCTCTTCTACTTCTTCATCTTCGTTTGGAAGGAGTTTGGGTGAAGTTTATATGTGAAAATGAATGGGTTTAGTGAAATTGATGATAATATGCTTGAAGATGATAATGGTGGACTTGAGAGCGACAGTTTTAGACGTGAGGGTGTGCACTGTGCTCCATTCATAGGAGCAAATGAAGAAAATGAATGGTTTTAAGAGGAAGAACAACTCACTTTACTTGAGGTACACTCTCAACTGGATATGAACTTGCATGCGTATTTTTTGTTGTTGTGATTCTTGTAATACATGTTTAATTTCTTCTTTAGTTAATATTTGAAGCTACATTGTTAATTTTAGGGTTAATTTTTACTATAAACCCTAAAAATTGTTTGTTTTTGTTTATCAATGATTGTTCATGTTATTTACATTTTATGTTGATAGGGTTAGTTTGATAATGTTGGTTGTTGTTGTTATTGTTTGTCAATTTTACTTATAAGTTAATGATTATTTTGTGGACCGACTCTTCTCATCAATGTAATAGATTTCATGGGTGTTACAAGTAATGTTGAAAACCCGGACATATTTCAATCATATTTGGAAGAGAGCAACCTTCTAGAGATAACCATTACCTTAATCATTTCTTTATTACCTTTCTTAATATATGGTTGTAATTATAATTTGTTTGATTTACTTAATATAAAAGGATGATGATCATTTTGATGGAAAGGTCGATACAAATGTTGAGGCTAAGTCTGAGGCCAACATTTAAGAAAGAGCACTGAAAGAGCTAGTCGACAATGGCGACTTATTTCTTATGGAAGAGGTATAGTTATATCTTATATAATCCTCTTTCACAAGTTTATTTGTTTTCCTAATAAATTTATTAGTGTTCCTAACTTGAGTATTTTTTTTGTAGGTATTCTCATTAAAGTCGGCCTTGATAGTTTGGTGCAAATGTGTTGGTAGGGAAAATAACACAATTGTAATTATCACTAAATCTAAATTCGGTAATTATAGATGTAAAGTAATGATCCATTTGGGATATGAGAGGGGAGGGAAGCCCAGAAAAAATCAAAGGCAAATAATGTAGCTTCATAATGGTCGATCAAGCAGTACAAAGAAGTGTGGGTGTCTATTTTAGTTGAGAGAGGTGCCACAAGGTAATGATCTTTGGAAGATGCAAGTGACATGTGAAACCCACAAACATCCTCGAGAAAAATTGTTTCTTGGCCATTTCTTTGCCAGTAGACTAAATGAAGCGGAGATCAGATGTTTGCATAATATGTCAACGTCGGGTGTCGCACCTCGCTTCATTTGGCCGGTTTGAAAGAGATGTTTCGCAACAATTACTCATATTTGAATAATCAGCTAAAATCACTTCAAATGAAAAGCAGAACAGTTTTGCACAACACTGTACACTTATTGAGCAAGAATAATTACATTGAGTGGCATACTGTGGATGACGACAATAGAGTCAACAATATTTTCTTGGTGCATCCTGAGTCAATTCAACTAGCACAACACCAAAAACCCCCATTAGCCACGGTTTTATACCGTGGGCGTAAGACATTGCCACGGCTAAGAGCCGTGGACTACAGGGGCGTCGCAAAATTTTTTGTCACGGCTAACAACCGTTGCTAAACATTGTAGCAACGGTTTTATGGTTGGGTGGGGGGGGGCGTTATTTGCAGACATTAGCAACGGTTCTACACCGTTGCAATAAAACGAGCAACGGTTTTAAGCCGTAGCAACATTAGCAATGGTTTTAAGCCGTTACAAAGTGTAACTATTAGCAACGGTTATAAACCGTGGCTAACTATATAGCAACGGTTTAAAGCCGTAGCTAACCATGGCAACGGTTATGAACCGTGGCTAAGTGTATATATTGGCAACGGTTTTAAACCGTGTCTAAAAGTGGCAACGGTTTATAGCTGTGGCTAACCATGGCAACGGTTTTGAACCGTGGCTAAGTGTATATATTGGCAACGGTTTTAAACTGTGTCTACATTTAGCAACGGTTTATAGCCGTGGCTAACTGTGGCAACGGTTATAAACCGTGGCTAAATATTGTGAATTAAACCGTGGCAAAGGTGCTAGCGACGGTTTTAAACCGTGGGTAGGTAAAACAAAATTTAAAAAAAAAAATCTGGTTTGTTGCAACGCTTTGAAACCGTTGCAAATTAATATAATCGAAAAAAAATATTTATATTTTTTTTTGCTACTGCAGCAAAATCACAGCTGTGTCACCTGCAAAATCAGTCCTTACACATAGTCCACACAAATAAGACAAAAGAATCATAAATTGGATGAACTAATTCAGCCTGAATTAAACAAATTAATTATCAATAATAATTCAACATATTACAAGCAATTGGTCATCGTGATTGCTCCAAACCTCTCCAACATGATCACTTAATCAAATACATAATTATTCCTAATACAACTGGGTGATGTCCCTTTCAAAACACCTCCATGTTAGGCCAATAAATGGATAAGAACTAAAACACAATGCAGATCTGCAGAAGCTGAAGGAGTGATATACACAACAAAAGTATGTAGAAACCTTTGCCAATTGCTGAGTCTGGATGATATTTATGCACATCTGAAACACAGGTTCTACAAACTGAGCAAACCCAGAACCTAATGCCTGAAACAGATAGAACAAGAGTATAAAAACTCTATTGTTTCATTCGGTCTAGAAGAGACTTCCAAAAGTTTAAAAAAAAATAAGTCGTGTAGAACTATAAGTTAAAAGTATTAGTTCGACATGAGCCTGACAGCTGTTTAATCAAATAGAAATTTTTTAAATGACTCAGGCAAGGGAAAAAATACCTGTCCTATAGATGTAAAACACTCGAGCAAGGGAAAAAGATCTCTGTTGGCATTCGAAAGCTGCTGCCACTTTGCAATCACTGGAGGCATTAAAATCTCAAGCTATCTTGGCTGTAATTCATCATCATAGAGAACAAGTTAACTTACTATTTTTGTTCAATACTGGCAGTCAACAAGATGAAAGACATTACATGATACCTGAAGGTTTCGTTAGCATCATTTATATACAATCCGAAGGTTTCGTTTCTAAAAGAGTTTAGACAAAAAGGGATTAGCAAGTGTCAGATATTTGACATAATAGCCAAAATGTAAAGTGAAAGAGCACTTATATAAAACAAACCTGATATTGCCCAAAAGCACACAAGAGATGGTGCAAAATGACTTCCAACCGTGGAGCCAACTCCTCAGCAGCTTCCTGGCATTTATAAATTTAAAATTGAGAACTTGTCGACAAAAAGTTTGAAAACCATTTTGAAAACTAATAACTTGTCGACAAAACATGCAATTAGAAACCATTTTGAAAATAACTACGCAAGTGATCATCATCCTGTTGTCAGATGAAGATTAAAATCTAATCCAACCAATAATATCTAGCATGAAACATATAAAAATTAAATTAGCAAAAAAAATCATTTCCTGGTTGGACATCAAAATCCAGGGCATGTCCTTTTTTTTTTTTTTGTTTGAAAGCCAAGGCAAAAACTAAAAACAATGAAAATACAAAACTTAAAACAATCAACTTAAATCAACTCACAGTCAGTCTCTCAACCGTAGAACACGCAGCACACGCGCGTTTATGCGACAAATCAAGTTACACCGGACTGCCCAGATCAACCGGCATACACACGCTCCAATCTTATTGCCAGAAATGAAATATGTACATGTTTGAGCAACTCTCAAAAACACGTTTAAAGTGAAAAGAAAGATGTATGGATAGTGTTTGAGGAAACATGTAGTCCTAGTATATCAAATGAGAGAAATTAATTGATTAATAATCACATCTGGATTGCAGAAAAATAAAAATATATAAGATAATTGGACCCTCGTGGATTGTCAAGTGAACCCCGACAAATCCCCCCTCACAAGAAATCATTCCGTAATGAAAGAAGTTACAGCTAGGTCAATGCTATAGAAATTCCAAACATCAACTTCACCATTTGGTTTAATGTGAGGAAAAAAGTATTAAAACGACCAAGTCTCTCAGTAATGATGATCACCATAAACTAAAGCAATGCCTAGCCTATATGTATACGAGAATGTGAAATAAGACAGTGACTTAACAATACACCCAACCCATAATAAAATGTTTTGACTGGCCAGTGAGAGTACTATAGATGACAATGATACTTATAGTTAATATCCATAAGTTCTCAAAAGAATGCATACCATATCCTTGAAGAACATGAGCACATGATACAACACGTAGATAAGATTCCACATGTAGGGACAGTGGAGCTGCTCCAGATAGAATAATACGCACATTTCCTCCCAGTCCTTGCTTTACCTGTAGGAAACAAAATACCATAAGAAGAGAGCTCATGTGAATTGAATATTTTAGAACTAGTATGCCTGCTGCCTGAGGGTTTCCAGTTTTCCACTATACCTTGTTGAAAACAACTTTGTCCATGATGGGAGCTGCTACTTCATGGCTCTTTCCTTTCTTCATGTTACCAAGTTTGCTGCAGCATTTAGCATAGCACATCAGAGCAACACATGGAAAACAATAGAAGAAAGGGTATAATGTATCAAGCTATGATTTGTTGCAATGAGAAAGTTTTCACAGGGCATTATAGCTCCATTTGTTTCTTAGAGCTTATACTTTTCTTGTGTTTGGCAGTATATGCAAAACTTTCAAAGAAACATGATCCAGAATACTGTATTTCTGACTATTTAAGATGTAAAATCAATATAACATCACTAAACATGTATGATGTATAAAATACAGCAAATTGGGCAGCCATGAATAGAGAGAGGCATAGAGGAAAACCATCCCAAAGAATACTGACAGACAACAACTGCTATTTTTGCATGTGTACAAGGGAAATATTTGATTGCTTATGTTGTTCTCCACGAGTCACGACAACTCTTATTTATTCGAGTGAGAAAAAAATAAATTGTGCCACGATTTTAGGAAGCCTTCCTAGTGGACTCACACTCTAATAGCAGCAAACATAGGAAACCCACCACTTTGGAAGTTCTACATGTATGCCTCCTCAATCACCCGATCAAATATATGTGCCAGAGGAAGAAATGACAAGTAAACATCCTTGTCCACCAACTGTTAACATTTTCGCAAGAATAAGATATAAGAAACATAACAATTCCGGGCCACATGAGGCGGAAGCAAATCTAGAGCAGCTTTTGTAAAGAAACATAACAATTCTAGCACTACAACTATTTCCTTCTATTATATTGAAATAAATAAATAAAATTAAAAATAAAAGAATTTATAAAGGTTGAAGATAACTGTTACCTCAATAAGAGGTAGGAGACTTTTATGAAAATCCAAATTATGTTTCAGGAGCAGCTTTTTTTAGTTTCTTTTCAGTAAAACAGCAAAGCAGGGCAGCAGCAGTAACGCGCCAAAGCGTAGCAGCAGCATCAACGCCGCACAGCAACAGCAACAGCAACAGCATCAGCAGCATCAACGCCGCGCATCAACAGCAACAGCAGCATCAGCATCAGCATCAGCAACAACAACAGAGCGCAGAAACAACAAGTGCGCCAGTCCGCCCCCGCATGAAACAGCAGCAGAAAAATTAAAAATTAAAAAATCCAATTCTAAAAGTTGTTGGAAACACACGACATTTTTTAAACATAATTCAATAAAGCTGTGAAATTGCTTGATTACTTTATTAAAAGAACCACAAAGATGTCATTGTTGTTGTTATTTGTGGTTATCTGATTTAATTTCAGTTCTGTAAAAGTTTAAGCTATTAAATAAATGGAAAACAAAGATGAGAATGAAAAGCAACATTGAGTTGATGATAATGGTTTTAGCTTATGCCATGTCATTGTTCATTTAGAGATTATGGTTAACAAAGATTGGATTTTCAGTATAACTTGACAAATAATTTTAGTAATTACATTCTTCAAGGGACAGGCATCATTGCTAAACTACTAGCTCATCCACTCATCATCACAAGAAAGAATTGCAAACAAATGAGATATATTTGGTGAAAACACAAAGGAGTGTTGTATGATGGAAACAATGATCTATTTGCAAAACAGAGTAAAAGGGAGTCCCATCAATTCAATTCAATTATCTTGTCATATGCTCACATACCAAGGTCAACTTCGAAGTAGATTAGGAAACTTAAAAAGTTATGTCATATGCTCACATACCACCAATGCAGACGTAGTCGGCTTCAATAACTGTAAGGCATCAGATGAGTCCGTTAGTCCAGAAAGTTGCTTCCTTTTAGAGACAGTGGTTCCAACACAACGAGTACGTCCCCTCGCTTCTTGGCCAAACACTTGGCTTAGAGGATCCTCATCAATAGTGAGGTCAATGTTACCTTGAGTTGAAGATTCTTGCAATGCAGCTTTTTTTGCTTTAACTTGTTCCTTCAAAAGAATGAAAAAATAAAATAAATCAGGACACAAATAATATTCAAACAACTACAAAGTAAATTAAGAATTGGGTATAAAAGACATCATTGGGCACATACCATATATTGTTTAGAACCACGCGTAGGTTTTCCATCCTTTCCCGTGTGATAGGCAATCCATATGTCAGTGCGTGTGACTGGTTCTCCATCAGGGTTCTTCTCAACCTATATACTTGAAAGATTAGTCTCAACCTATAAAGTTAAATGATATATAATATCGTACTAGTAGCTAGAAACTCAATTACCATTTCGTACTCTACTTCTGCAGCACTCTTTTGGCCACCCCCCCCCCATACATACTTTGAAGCCTTTTTGTTTTTTGTATTTTGGTCTCTAATTGCCTTCGCTTCAGGGGTGCTCTCATGGCGAACAAACTCCTTCCAATCCTCCTCTCTTACACCATTTGGAACATGCTTCTCTTGTTCCTCAATGGTAGGATACTTATCCAAATAATTCTTCCTAAGATGTGCCTTGAACCTTCTATAATATTCAGGCATTTTCAAATGCACACTCTTTTTCACATAATTTGGAATGTCGTATTCACGCTGCAAATAAGCCATTGAGATATAAGTTGAAAATAATATAAGACATTATGAAAATCAAATATGTAAAATCTCACCTTGAGGCCATTCCACACATCCTCTTTGTAGTTGTCAGTAACATGGTGCCAACCCTTGAATTTGATGGGCACCAGGGTTTCAACAAGCTTTCCAATGTTTTTATTGAAATTTCTAGCACCATGTCCAACTGCTAAACCGTGGACGTTGAACTGTATGGTTTGTTTAACTTCAATGTCATCATTTGTAGATCTGGTGACATAAATGGTGGAGAGATCATTGCCGCGAGTACTATCCATCTCTATCAATGAAGACAGTTATAGATATTAACCATTATCAAACAAAAAGATATAAGAATCAACTATATAAACCACATTTATAGATAATTTCATTCCACAACATATCACCACAAATAGTCGAATTCACTGTCACCATTAACTTTTGAGTAGATAATTCAACTTCTCGTCGTTTTACAAACGTTATCCAGAGTGAACTCTGGGGCAAACATGCATTTTTCGCTTGAGTCATGGCAATCAGCCTTAAAGACCTCATCTTAATATTGATCAACAGACTCGTACAAATGTGTGATATTTTATAAATGAAAATGGAAAATGAGGATGGTTCCCTTGTATAACTCATTTTGGAAATCTCTGACACCTGTGATCAACTTGTATAAGCTTCATCAATCTGACTGTAAGATGGTGAAACTTTGAAAGGGCAAGTGATTACAATATTGCCAGACATGTCAACGGATGGATGCAAAACAATAGGGTGTGTTTGGTTTCTAATGAAAAAGATCCTAGAATAAATGAAGGAAATATTTCTCTCCAAAAAATAGTGTTTAACACACAATTTTGAAACAACAAACACTTTTAAAGGGAAACTAGTAAGTGTAGTAAAGGAAATTCAACATATGTGGTACTGCATTCAGAGGCTTCTGATATAAGGTCATGAAGCACATCTGATGTACAAATATGTTAAATATATATTTTTTAAAGAATAATACTCATAAATGGAAGTCGACAGAGTGTTACTTATGTCCGCTAGATTATCTACAATGACTGAAATCATAAATTAAGTTGAGCAGTAAATTTGTGGTCTCAGCAACGATGATCATGATTTGAAACATTGAAGAAGTGAATCATATTGTATGCTTAATGATGATATGTTCTGTTCTGGTTTGTGTAGTCTTATCTTCATAATCTGTGGCCTTGTTTTGTGATTATCTTGACTTGTTATTTAAAGGGAGTTAGGACCACAAACTCTGAAGTCAGTTGGCATTTATTAAAACATTATGAAAACAAAGACACGACATGGTTATTCATATCTATATCAGAAATGGCAAGGCTGCAATAGAATGGTTTAAAAAAGTTGGAAGGTTATTCACGGCGAGTAATTAGTCTCCATTCTAGTCAGACCATAATGAGACTCTAACCCGCAACCTACTCTAATGAGGATGGGTGTTGTTAACATCGTAGATGTCATTATCAGTGATTGAAAGAAGACAATGAACTTGGATCCCTATTTCTAAGGAACCTTCCTAGAATTTCACATTTCTATGTCTTCACTAAACACTCCTACCATTTCTTGGATCTATTTCAGTCAATTGCTTAGATGTTGTACTCTGGTTATAGGCCCATGGAAATATTGTATGCAGGTGAGGAAAAACTCCTTTCTAGCAAATTGAAACTCTCACTGTTGACTCTTCACAATCAAGCTTGTAATCACCAAAGACAACAACAGAGGGAGTAAATACTGGTTCTCCTATGTATCATTAAAGTTGACTCTATTAGAATATCCCCAAAATCCCAGTTCAACCTATAATAAATTGAATCTTAGCTATTAAAAGTCAGAACACATAATATAAAAAGAAAACAAATAGACTGAAAGGAAAAATCATAAACTTCATATTTGATTGGTACTATACCAAACTCGACATTCCGATAAAGATCATCAGTATCCAAGTTATAAACTTTTGGTCTGTCTAATCATCAAAACTGTAAATCCCAAACTGATAAAATGATCCCAATCCATACAAACAAATTCAAACCCATATTCATTTCAATCCATACAAACAAAAAAAATCCCATTATGTTCGTAGAATCTAACCCCTAATTAAATGTTGAGACCAGCTGTGGTTAGGCTTTGGGAATGAATCACGATGTTGTTTAATTTCATTATTGTACTAGTCATCTTTATTTATTTATTTATTTATATTCATTCTTTTGATTATATCTATGGAAACTCGTTCATAACCCAGTAAATTATGATTACTACACTGATGACCAAAAACAAAATAAAATTGTGAGAAAATAGCTTGGTCGAAGCTAGAGGCAATCTAATGATGATACAATTAAACTGTAAGAAACCACAAAATCCAAAGAGTTGAGTACTCACGAGCAAGAACTTCTGTTTCTTTATCAAGCTTCCTCGTGTTCAAAGTATTGCCACTGCAGGCAGCCTTGTTTGTTCCTGCTGTAGCTGGAAGATAGACAATAAAGCAACATTATCATTAGCATCAACAAAATAGAATTTGTGGACCAACATACATATAAAAATTTTGTTTTAAAATGCACATTACAAGTTAAAATTATCCATTAAAGCTTCCTTGTAACTTTTGGTGGATGATATTACTAGTCATGTATTTGAACCCTCCAGAACAAATTATGCGATCAAGCAATCAAGCACTACAACACAAGCACTACAACACAATCAAGCACTACAACACAATCCACATTCAGTAAACAAATCATAATTTTTTTTCCTTCTTTTTCGATTATCCGGTTCAATTCCATCACAATAAATTCGAGCCTTTATTTTCATGTTTTTTCCGGAGGTATGGAGAAAGTTGAAATCAGTACTTGTCACAGGAGAGGAGTTCCAATCAAGTTCCCCATAAGCAAAGATAACAACCCCATGAGTTCATGACATACAACTAATACTAAAGAGGGTGATTGATGTTTTGCTTAATTGAACAAGACGACGGCTTTCTCTTTTGGCTTTTCATTTTATTGAAGGAAAAGAGGATTGATGAAGGATGTAATGTTCCATACATCCTTCTCTAACCTACTACATATACAACTACTCCGTTATCAGAGAGAAGAATTTCAGTTGGTTACAAGTTACATATGAATCATTTTGTTATAAGTCAACTTTGGATCTCATTCCGTAAACAACATAAAGAATAACTTGATAAAAGGAGACCCAATAATGATCAAATTGTGATAAGTGATCTAGAGAATACAAGTCATACTCATCTCCCTCATTTTCCAGAAACTAAAATGTATGTTAGACGATGAAAAGGATAGATACCTGCCCACCAACTCTTTAATAAGGATACTAATGGGAAAATAAACAGAAAAGCATTTGGGAATCCAAAGTATGTAGATGGAACATGAATAATAGATTACAAGGTGAGAGACTTGGGCTTTATATTCTTTTTTTCTTAGTTCTATTCATAATCTATATGGGTTAACGGTCAACACTCAAACAACAAAAAGCCAAAGGGAAAGCAAACATCAACGACATGCAGACTAAACCAGCCCTTTTGAAAACTCCAACATGTACTCCATGCTTAAGATCATTAACTTGCTCACATATCTTTTAAGGCTCTAGCTCTTTCATGTATGTTGTTAGTACATAACAAGATAGTAAGTGTAAGTAGAAATATGCATCTACAAGAAAACATGACTAACTAATCAAAGGCTATACTAAAGAATAATATAATGTACAGATGTGTCTACATTTTGCTGAATTTTTCTTATCTGTCTGACATGGACACAAGTACCTATTTTGTGGTTACAGAGGTTATGGTTTATTGTTTTATAAGCATAGGCATTACTAATTAGAATCTCCAAGGATGCAAATCAAGCATGTCATCTTATTGTTTTGTAGCAAGAAGAAAATGCTGTTACTCAAGCTAATGGTAAAGAGAATGTCTGCTTGCATTGATAGGGAAATATTTGTGTTTCGCAGAAGCTTATTGAGTCTATGAGAGTATAATTTAGGTCAAGGATATTAAATGACGCTTAAAGTATTAGCCAACCAAGATATAGATATTAAAGTTGGGACAAATTGAGAAGGATTGGTAGCTAATATGTTTTCTAGACTAATATCGAGAACCAAACATTTTACAACTTAGAGTAAGTCTACACAGCGAGGAAACGGGCGAGGAAACGAGCGAGGGGAGTGAAGTGGCGAGGTGGAAGCCGTTCATTTCGTTCGAGATGCACGCGTGAAAAGTCAACGCACGCATCCCGAGTGAAATGAACGGCTTTCACTCTCGCCACCTCATTTCCCTCGCTCATTTCCTCGCTCATTTCCTCGACATTTAGAATTTCTGTACAACTTAATATAGAAAAATTAATTAGCATGTTTCTTGTAAAGGCACCCCCCCTAAGCATCCGGCCATCGCTTTTACTAACATTTATATTTACAAGGACATTTGATGTATGTTCTTCGGTTGGATGAAGCCGTGAAGGGATCAACATTCAAATGTAGAGGATTTCTAAATGGACTGAATTTTCTTATGTGTAATGAGGGCAGTAGGTGGTCTCCTTAATCATACACACGTATTCAAAGAACATCATTCAGAGATCATTGATGAATTATGCAAATTGGATTATTCAGAGATCAATAAGGGTAGGTGGTCTCCTTCAGATCATACCTACTACTTGATCCATTTATTCGCAAGTAAATTAAAAAAAAATTTCAAGGATAATACATGTATCAAATTAAAAATTAAATACAAAAATATGAAACGAAAATGAAAACATCTTCCCCAATCCAATTGTATACCTAGTTATTTTTTCCCAAAATGAAAACATCTTCTGCAATCAACAGTCAACAATGCTCAAAGATTTGCAATTTGTTCGGAACCCTAATTTCATAAAAAAATACAAGAGAGAGAGAGAGTACCTGTACGAGAGAGGGCGTGATTGATTTGAAGACGCCGAGTGGAGGGAAGACCAGGGGAGGAGGGAAGTCGAGGGAGGAGCAGGGAAGGAGGGGAGGAAGGAAGTCGAGGGAGGGAGCAGCGAAGAAGGCGCAGGGAAGTCGAGTCAAGGGAGGGAGCAGGAAGTCGAGTCGAGGGAGGGAGCAGCGAAGGAGACAAGGTCGAGTGGAGGGGAGGAGGGAAGATTATTGTCGATGGCGAGTGGAGGGAATGTCGAGCGCCAATATACCCCGCCCAAAATTTTTTTCAGCTTTTCATGTAGCCACAGTTCTGAGCCGTTGCTATAGTTAGCCACGGTTTAGAACCGTTGCTAAATTTTATTTTGCAACGGTTTTGAGCTGTTGCTAGCCATAGCCACGGTTTAGGACCGTTGCTAAAATATTTTGTTGCAACGGTTCTAGGCCGTTGCTATCCATAGCCACGGTTCAGAACCGTTGCTAAATTTTATTGTTGCAACGGTTGTGAGCCGTTTCTATACGTAGCCACGGTTGAGAACCGTTGCTAAAGTATTATGTTGCAACGGTTTAGAACCGTTGCTAATAATTCCTACGGTTTGTAGCCGTTGCTAATATTAGCCACGGTTTTTAGCCGTTCCAAATATACCAACGGTTGTAAGCCGTGGCCAGGTCTTTTTTACCCACGGTTTTAAGCCGTTGGTAAATATAGCTACGGTTTGTAGCCGTGGCAAATATACCAACGGTTTAGAGCCGTGGCCAGGTTGGCGTGGCTAAATGGGGTTTTTGGTGTAGTGTAGTGAAGTGTTTCCTATCGGTGATGCTTATGGATTGCACTTACAAAATCAATCGCTATCGGATGCCACTATTTGAGATTGAGGGTGTCACGTTGACTGACAAGACTTTCAATGTTGCATGTTGTTTTATGTCTTCTGAGAAGAAAAAACACACACCTAGCATTGGAAAAAGTATTAGGGATTTTAACAAAACAACTGGTCAACAATGTTTGTTACTAACAGAGAGTTGGCTTTGAATAAAGTCATTGAGTGAGTCTTCCCCAGAGCAAGGAAATTGTTGTGCAAGTGACATGTGAATACAAATGTTGAGAAGAGTTACAAAAAAACACTTTGAAGATGATGACGAGTGGAATGAATTTATAGAATCTTTCTCGAATTTTTATATATCAAGTATAAAGGAATAATAGAATAAAAGCATTGTTGAGTTTGAGAGAAGATGGGCATCACACCCGAAGTGTTTGAATTATCTACCAGTGGTTTGTTATCTTCATAAGGAGTATTTTATGAATGCATAGACTAACACATTCATGCAATTTGGCCAACAGACAACCAATCGTGTTAAAAAAGCACACTCCAATTTAATTATGATTATTTTATGAATGCATAGACTAACACTTTCATGCAATTTGGCCAACAGACAACCAATCGTGTTAAAAAAGCACACTCCAATTTAAAGAAAATGCTGAAAAATTCACAAAACACATTTTTAATGTATGGACAAAAATGCATGACATGATACAAATCCAACTAATGGAAATTGAAGCATCCTCTCACCAAAGTTTGATGAAAGTCAAGAATGAGTATTGATCACTTTTATTTGGAAAATTTCATGGGTCTGTGTCGCTCGAGGATATCGATTTGATAATATCAAGATTTTGGAGGTTTATATTTGAATTTGTGGGTAATGATCTAGTCAAGTGTCGATGTGTGATTCTAACCACTCACGGGTTGCCTCGTGGTCATGAAATAACATTGTATCTTACCTTTACCAGACAACTTCCATTAGCTACCTTAGACAAGTATTGGATGCAACTTGAGAAAACATCCATTCATGAAAGTGTGTATGTGATTATAGACTCAGTGGTTGAATCCACTTTTGATCAGTAGTTGGTGATGAAGAGGAAGCTTCTAGAGTTGAGGTGCACATGTTCAACCCTAATGATCGAACCATCCGAACCTATTTAGGCTAAGGGGAAATCTAAAATGAAGAAATTGTTCAAGCACGAGAAGTCGACTAAAAGGAACATGTTTGGTCATTAGTGCACTAAAACAAAAAAAGAGCTGAAAAGTTAAGAAAGTGTTTCTAAGCCAAAACAAAAGGTAGAAAAGTGGAAAAGTACTTTTATGAAGGAAATTCCATCGGGGATTGTGATTATGTTCACAACATTGAGAATGTACCTGCTAAAAAAAGAAAAAAAAAACTGATTTGAGCAAGAGACGTGGAGCTGAAGACAGGGGAAAACAGTGTTGAAAGTGAGACGATAACAAACTTGTAAAGAAATAGCTTTGGTTTTTGAAATGAATCACAAGTAAAACTGATATTAACTTATATAAGTTTAAGGTGATGCACACATAGCAGCATCACTCAATCTGGGACGTCCAATCATCTTGAACCAAGCTTGTAAGGCCACTGTAATCAGAATTGTGGACTTGATGCATAGGCAATTTCTTAGGTTAGAACAGGAAATATGTTGCATGAAGTTAGAAACTAACCATGAGTTGTGGTTTGGAATGTGGCATTGAGGGTAGGGTGAAGGTGGTCAAAGATGCTTTGACAATTCTAAAAGGCAATGTACGCATTACAGACATAATTTGGTTGATTGACCCATATATGCTAGAGCTCGCGGCAAACTGTTATGGGTATGTGCTTGTGTGTTACGGGAACCAAAGTTCAGCTGTCGCCACAATTGAATGACATACATATATCTTTCTTGGCACAACTTGCCAAGAGTTCACACTTCGTCTTACTCCATATCACACCAAAACCACCACTACCTTGGACAGTACCTACTTGGGCCTCTAGCATGTTCCCGGAAGTAGGTCCCGGTGCACCTTGGTTGCTAGTTGACACGAGATGATTCTATTAAAATATAGATCAATTACCCTATTGTTCGATATAAATAAGTGTTTCTTAAGGGATGAGTCATCCTAGTCCTTGGAAGTTGGATGAAAGGATGACTAATATCATGAAACCACTCCAAGTAGTCCTCGCTACACTCCCATAAGAGCTTCACTGGTTCACCTTGGTTGTTAGTTGACACGAGAGGATTCTGCCAAGTTTTCATGAACGACGACAATATATCGTACTTCACCTAGTAGTTATAGTCCGATCGACCTCTATTCTTCATTTTGGCGTGAATGGGGGGATTTGGAATGACATGTACCTTCCCATCTGTCTCATCACTTTATTGGGTGATAAGGTTTTTCGACGTCGAGCCACAACAAGCAGTTTTGGGACTATGTGATGATATGAAGGGGAGTTTTGGCTTGGATTTCACATAAAGATCCCAAATGACCAACAATACAAACATGAAAGTTATTAATTTATGGAAGAAAAATGAAAATAATTAATGGAAAGATGAGATGAGATCAAACTTGTACTTAATGACTAAATTTTATCTCTTCAGGAGACATGTCATCGAGATGCTCCTTAAGAGTCAAGATTTCTTGATTCACGACCCTTACAATTTGGGGGCAGTCCCACTTAGCCATGGTGGGGAGATGATCATTCAGTAGGCTCTAGCGTTACTCCAAAGACTAAAATGATTGTACATCCAACTCTATAAACAAAAAGAAAACACATCAAATTAATCAGTTAAATATCTTAAACAATAAAAAAGGTAATTAACTGAAGAACAAAGTCTAAATATGCCTCTAAAAGCGACAAATATCCAAATATTTGTTTGATAGCCACTCTGCTAGCACAACCCAATTGACTAGGGGTGGGCTACATTCCCGGACCCGACCCAGTTCGACTCGGACTGTATGGTTCTGAACCAATTCAATTCGGGACCAACCAGTTCCTCCTAATTTATTCCCGGTCCCGAACTCGGATTGATTCAAATTGGGATGAAACTGGGATCCATAAATTTGGTCCCAGACTGTTCCGATTGTCCCGGTATCTGTAATGGGCCTGTTTCAAGCCCAGACCCAACTTAAATTAAACCTCTATGTCCATCCTCTCTCTGTTTCTTCTTCTTTATGTTTTTGAGAGGGTATGTATCTTCCTTTTTCCCAAGCATATCTCAGTTATTGTACTCCCCATATCTGCAATTTGGATTCCAGGTCTATTTAAACCAAAAGAAACTTTCCATTCTCGTCATTGAGTCTCTCTCTCTCAAGTAGTAATTTAGTTACTAAAGTTTCATTTTTACATTTCTCTTCACAAACAAGAAGCACTTCTCTCTGTTTATATATACCAAGCACAAAATAAAGCAACCACACCCATCATCTTCTCTTCTTCATCTTTATTTTGTATCAGTTGGAGCAGTAGTAGCATCATAACAAACTGCAGAAAACAAGAAAAGCCAAAACTTTTCTTCATCTTTTTGCCTCTAAAATTCTGAAGACAAACAAGATAAGTATTAGTCCCCACAAAATATTCTACAATTAATATCATGTTCAAATTTCACTTTTTTTTAATAAAAAAAAAAATTCAAAACAAAAACCCTAAACTCAATAACAAAAACTCGTCATCTTTCCAAGCTCTGGTTTTGGTGTTGAATCCAATCACCCCAATACCCCATCTTCTTCAATTCATTAAGGGTTTCTGCTCATATCACTCTGAACCAAAAACCCAATTACTCGATCTTCATCTCTCTTCGTCACAACAGAAAATTAGATGTCTACATTAGAAAGCAATATGAGTTCCCCTTATTCTTCTTCCAATAAAAATCTCTCATTTAAGACTATTTTGATTTCCATTGGTTTATTGATGAATGTCGGTTGTTATTTTTGGTTTGTTTTCATGTAATTAGGCAGTTGGGGTCAATAACACCTTCATAAGAAAGTTCAATCGGGAAGATTGCTTGGAACGAGCACGCAAGCGTGAAGAAAAGGTTTGCCCTAATTTTGATTTAGCTGAGTTTTTCAATAAAGTTGGAACCTTTATGGTGTTTGAATTGATTGGGGTTATTTTTGTTTGTGGATAGGTGTAAGAAGAGGGTTTTAGGTAATCTAAGTGTAACTGATTTGAGTTTCTGGTAGTTTGCATTCTTCATCGAGTTATATGAGTTGAAGGCCTAACATTATTTTTGGGTTACATATAGCACCATAAACCCAAGAGAGATAGAGGTTGAGAGGTTAGTGTGACAATGAATGAAGACCCCACGATATTGTATTTTGCATGTGCAACTTGTTGTTTTCACATGTTGTTTCACCCTCTCTACTCTCCAAGCTATCTCTGTTTTTCTTCTCCTCTTTGTAAGTCTCTTGTAACTTGTAAGCATGCTTCTGTACAGGAGAGGTGTGGTGGTGTCTTTACTTTGGAGTAGTGAACAAAAAAGAAGACACCTACCTCTGAAACAAGAATTCAATGACTATGACAGCTCTGAAATACTACTTCAATGACCCTGACAGTATTTTGTAAATTGAAAAGGAGGTCTTGTTGAAAAAAAAAACTGAACCGGAGCAATTTGTTGTTGTTGTTGATTTTTTTTTTGAAGAGAATCAGTTGGACTCACTTTTTCACAACAATTATCCTTAATAAATTTCATCTCTACAAAATCAAGATTCTTCATGACATGTTTATGTGTTTCGGCCTTTTTAATACTACAAACCATTCACCAATAGTTGCACACGTTCCTTTGGCTTCATTTGACATTTTTTCACAATAATTGGCTTACCAACAATTGGTAAATGAATGATACGATAGACGTCATTTATTGTGATGGTCATTTCTCCAAAAGGGAGGTGAAATGTGTTGGTCTTATGCTATCAATGCTCGATGAAAGCCCAAATGGTCACCATATCCACATGATCCTTTCAATAGTAAATCAAGGGATGTGGACAACTCGTATAGACTATTGATCTTACTTCTCTCGGCTCCACACTCAACTTCCAAATTATAAAATTATTTTATTGATGCCGACATCTGAATTCTCCTCTTTCCTAAATGTCCTAAATGCAACACACAATAATTAAAACTAGTCGTTGTCCAAATAATATAAAGTATATATATATATTTTTTTTTTTTTTTTTAAGAACTCAAATTTTTATAAATACCTCATCATCTGCCGAAATGGATCGAGAAACATGTCGATCGTAATCATCTAATATGGAGCTATCTTTGGGACCTCCAAGATACAAAATTTTATCAGGTTCTTCATCTTCATCGGACCAGGTTCAACAGAAATAATAGGTTCCTCTTCATTCCGAACCTCCTCATACCCTTGACCTTCCCCCATCCCTAGCCTCTTCATCTCGCTCACCCTCATCCGCCTCCTCGCCCTCATGTACAACACCCTCACAAACCAGACCACCTTGACTCTGACTTTACGATTTGCTTTGGAGCCTCTCCGCTTCTTCACCTAAATCAAATTACTCCCCATTTTATCCTCTTTCATCTTCATCTTCTATTCTTTTTCCATCCGTTCTTGAAATTTTTTTTAAAATTTTCTCGTTTCCAACCTTCCTTTATTTTCACTGCAATAACCTTCAATTAGACATCTTCATTGGTCGCCTATCAACTGGATGATCCTTACTACTACCACTACCACCACCAACCAAAAAAGACGCAGTTCATCTTTACCATACTAAACATTTTAAGAAATGATACAATTGAAACTTATATAAATAGTGAATTATCTAAATATTTCTTCAAAAGGTATAAATTAAATTTGTTTGCAAAAATTGTTGCAAAAATGAGGCATGACAATTTATCGTTTTGGCCATAATTACTTGAGTTCATGGATTTGGTTGAATGCATATGATGAAGATGAAGACGAACCGCCACAACCACAATCAAACACAAACATGCAAGGAAGATGAAAACACACTTATTCGCACAGCTTCAATCACACAATAGAACTAAATAGCATCACATCGCATACCAAATCTCTCCTAAATCGCACATCAAAATGGAAAACCTAATCACATACCAAATCGTGGCTTCACACCCTCTTTTTGTATCCCATAGTGGGATAGAGAGTAGAGAGTAGAAGGAGAGACATTAGAGTAATGGAGGGAAGATTCAATTTTGGGAAGAGTTAATTGTTCATGGGAGAGGGAAGGATAAATTTTTTGATTCAGAGTTTATATTGGTGGTGTGATTTAGTAGGTGCTAGTGTCCTTTAGAAAGGTGGTGGTGTTCTTTAGAAAGTAAGGGTGGTGGTGTCCTTCAACAAAATTGGTGGTATAAAAAAGTCGGAGCCTTTTTGTAATTCAAGACTATTAAAGGCCACAAACTCAATCCATGGTTTAAAAATGGGAGTTGTTAAAGACAGACATCAATTGGATTATGGTAAACCCCTAATATGTGTTTTTTTAAGGCAGCTGCTAGATAACACAACCATTTCTCCTAAAGGACACCACCATCTACCTTTTTTCTCTCTCTAAATCTACTGAAGGACACCACTAGTATATAATTAATTTTTTTTTATTTTCTCCCAAAACTAGCGACACCTCTCCTCCCATCTTTTCCTCTCAGTCGCACGAACCGACACCTCTCCTCCCATATTTTCCTCCCATTCTCGCAGGAATCAAGACCGTTGGCCACTGTCGTTTGCCTCCACTTCCCTTTCTTACTCGTCTTCATCCTTCATCTCCCCTCTCTACTGCTTCTTTTGCTCCCCCTCGTGAGAAAACACGTCTTCCACCCTCCATTTTCCATCAAAGTTTATTTCCATTCTTGATCTTCTTCCTCACTCCCAAATTGGCTTCACTCCATTTCTTCAACGTCATGTTGTCTTCTCTCTCTGTTCATCTTCTTTAGTTAGGGTTTTGGTGAAGTTTGTATATAGAAATGGACGAGTTCAGTGAAAGTGAGGTTGGTAGGCTTCAAGTTGATAATGTTGCAGCTGAGAGTCAACATTGCAGTCCATTTATAGGTGGCAACGAAGAAGATGGGCATTTTCAAGACGAAGAACGACCCACTCCACTTGAGGTATACTCTCAACTTGAGATGAACTTGCATGAATATTTTTATTTTGTTGTCATTATCGTAATACCAACTGAGGCTTCCTGGTGCTGGCATAACATTCTCAAGTGCAGAAGACAGGCTAGCTCACTCATTGTCCATTCTATTGGAGACGGGAAAGACACTAAACTATGGAAAGATCCTTGGCAGCCTATGGGTATCCTCCTAAACAGTTTCCCACAGCACCTTACATACCACTCAACTTTACACCGTAATGCAACAGTCAGTGCTCTAATTCACAATAACCAGTGGGACATCAGACAACATGACAGATTGCACAATCCAGACATATGTGAAGACCTGGGAATGGTGGAACTAGAAACTGCACACAGAGATGTCATTACCTGGATGGGCGGCCAAGATGGGGAATTCTCTAACAAAAGTGCTTATCACTCAATGAGAAGAAGGTCTCAGTCAGTGTCGTGGTCCAAGCTAGTGTGGTTCATTGGGAGGATACCCAGACAAAGTTTCATCACCTGGTTAGCAATGCATATGGCCTTTAAAACCCAGGATAAATTGCTGAAATGCGGAATTGTTGACAGGTCTTCTTGCCCTCTATGCAATGACAAACCTGAATGTGAAGAACACCTGTTCTTCAAATGCAGACATTCCAGTTTCATATGGATGCACATCCTATTCCAATTAGGCCTTAAGCACCAAGTCATGGACTAGGCTGATGAGTGGAGATGGTGTGAGCTGAAATTCTCTGGTACCTCACCTAACAGTGTGCTCAAGCGACTAGCCCTCAATGTCACTACTTATCACATCTGGACAGAGAGGAACTGCAGACTCTTTCATTCCAAATTTCAGGCAACCATTAAAATGGAGACTAAGATCATAGAGGATGTCAGACTACGTGCCTCAGTCCTAGACCTTCGAGTCGAAGATAATGCGGATAATAGACAACTTTTTGACAATTGGAGACTTGAAGTCCAATACCACACCAGACCCTTCACCTTACATGCATGGGAGCGACCTGAACATGGCTGGTTTAAGGTGAACTCTGATGTCTCACTCACAGGCACAAAAGGGGGATACGCAACACTCATTAGGGACCATGATGGAGTAGTGGTGGCAGCCGGGGCAGGGAGCCAAGGAGCGCAAACGGTCCTACTTCACGAGCTACAAGGGATTGAATTGGGTATCCAACTCGCCCAGCGACACGCATTACGTAGACTGGAGTTTAGTATGGACTTCAACATTTCTCTCAAGTACCTTACTACTGATAGAGCCCCCCATGGGAAGCAATGCATATAACTAGAAGGAACAAGGTGGCTCTAACACAATTCGAAGGATGCAGAGTCATGCACGCGGTACGGGAGACAAACCAGGGCGGATAAATTAGCAAAGCTTTTACCAACTCATGAGTTTGTTGAGATCATCCCAAGCTCATTTGCGAAAGATATTAAGAAGATTGTATTTGATGATGCTAGAGGTAGGAAATATGCACGAATGTAACCAATCTTTTCCTTTTTCCATTTCAGTGGTCCGGGGAGCCCATATAAACCCCCACGCGCTTGCCTTTAAAAAAAATGTTTAATTTCCTTTTTGGTTTATTTGAAGTAATTTTGTTATTTTTAGGGTTAGTTGTTAATATTTGAACCCTAAAATTTGGTTAATATTAGGGTTAGTTTGTTGTTGTTGTTGTGTTGTTGATTGTTGTTATTTTGTACACAGAACGCCATCACCGGTCTTATAGATTTCGAGATACCTTGTCATGTAGACGACCAGAAGGAAGTTAAAGCATATTTGGAAGAGACAAACCTTCTAGAGGTAAACTTTATCCTTAATGATTTTATTCATTACCTTATTTAATATATGATTAAAATAACGAATAGTTTTATTTAATTAATTTAGAAGGATGATGACGCCGATGCCAATGATGCACAAGCACTAGAATAAGTAGTTGATGATGGCTACTTGTTTATGTCGGGAGAGGTAAGGTTAATTCTTGTAGGCGTTACATTATTTAATCTTGTTTCACAAGTTGATTGGTGTTCCTAATGTGAGTATGCATGATTTTGTTATGTAGGTATTCGCATCAAAGTAATCTTAGTATCTTGGTGTCAAGGTATTGGCAGGGATAATAACATTGTTATGATTAGCACAAAGTCGGAACATGCTAATAGTAGATGCAAATGAAGTCTCCATTTGGGATGTGAGGGGAGGGAGGATGAAGAATGTTCAAAAGCAAAAGGTGGAGGTTGGTCGGTCTACAAGTTCAAAGAAGTGTAGTTGCCAATTCCAGTTGAGAGAGGTGACATTTGGTAATGATCATTGGAAGTGGCAAGTGACAAGTAAAACCCACAATCATCCATGATCAAAATCTCTTCTAGGCCATTCCTTTGCTAGGAGACTGAATGAAGATGAGATAGCTTATTTGCTTAACATGTCCACATCTAGTGTAGCCCCTCGATACATATTGTCATATTTGAAGATTGTTTACAAATCATTCAATACCAAAGGACAATCCAATTTAAAGGCAGGACAACTTTTCATGCCACAATGCACTTGTTGAGCGAGAATGGTTACATTGAGTGACATACAATAGATGATCAAAACACAGTGACAAATATTTTCAGGTGTCATCCCCAGTCAATTCAACTCGACAAGTGCTTCTGAACAATCATGCTTATGAATTGCACCTACAAAACCAATCGCTACAGGATGCCTCTATTTGAGATTGTAGGTATCACGACAACCTACATGACTTTCAATGTTGGTTGTTGTTGTATGTCATCTGAAAACGAACAATCATACACTTGGCCATTGGAAAAGCTATTGGGATTGTTTGAGCCAGACAACTTGCCAGAGGTGTTTGTCACAGACAGAGAGCTTGGGTTGATAAATGCCATTGAGCAAGTCTTCCCACATGCAAGGAGGTTGTTGTGTTGGTGGCACATAAATACAAATGTGAAAAAGAATTGCAAACAATATTTTGAAGATAATGAAGGATGGCAAGAGTTTATTGAATCTTTCTCGGACTTGTATAGATCATCTACAGGGCAAGAATCAGACAAGGGCACTATTGACTTCAAGAGAAAATGGGCATCACATCCCAAATGTTTGGAGTATTTGCGGACTGTTTAGTATCCACATAAGGAGTTCTTTATGGATTCATGGACCGAAAAGTTCATGCATTTTGGCCATCGGACAACCGGTCACGTTGAAGGTGCACACTCTAGGTTGAAGAAGATGTTGGAGAATTCCCAACAGACATTTCGTAATATATGGACAAGAATGCATGACATGATCCAACGACAACTTGTAGAGATTGAATCGTCCTTCTGAAAAAGTCTCACGAATGCGAAGAAATAACACATTATTCCACTATTTAAAAAACTTTATGGGTCTGTGTCTCATAAGGCTCTTGACTTGATACTATCTTAAATTAGTAGGTCCAATGTTGAATTTGTGGGTGCCGACCAAGTGTCGATGTGTGTTGAAAATCACTCATGGGTTGCCTTGTGCTCAAGAAATGGCCCAATATTTCATTCCCAATGGTCAACTTCCACTGCCTATGTTACACAAGCACTGAGTGCAATTTGGCATAACACCTATTCGTGCAAGTACATAAGTGATTATTGATCCAGTAGTAGATGTCGTCAATAAAAAGTTCTAACAATCCACTCCTGATCAGCAGTTGGTATTGAAGAGGAAGCTGTTAGATTTGAACTGCCCTGAGTCATGTGTCATGATTGAACCAACTGAACATGTGAAGGGCATGGGGAGACCTCAAAAGAAGAAGTTGTCTAAGCATGACAAGTCTACAAAAAGGGACCCATCTAGTTATGTGTACGCGAAGGCGATAAAGTTAAAATCAAGCTATATGAAACAAATTCCTCTGTGGATTCGAGTTAATATTAAGGACATTTATAATGTAATCGCTGATGGAAATTGTGGATTTAAATGCATAGGCAACATCTTAGGTTATGATGAGAACATTGGTTGGAGGCAAGTGAGACATGAGCTACTAATGGAGCTTGAAGGTAACCATGACTTTTGGGTTCAAATATGGAATGACTTAGGGGTGAAGCTTGTGAAAGATGCTCTAACAATTCCCGAAGGCACTGTACGCATTGGTGATGATAAATGGTTGATTGAACCGGATATGTTGGAGTTGGTGGCCAACGATTATAGTTGTGTATTTGTGTGTTACGGGAATCAAGGCAATACATGTTTTCCATATTTTTCGAAACCATCAAACTTGAACAATGTATGTATATGTTTCATGACACACATTCCACAAAGTAGACACTTCCTGTTGCTTTATATGACACCAACACTACCTCCGATAGTACTGATTTGGCCTTCACGTATGTCTCCAAGCTCCTCATGGAAAAGTTTGTTCGAAACCCAACTGCATATAGATGACGTGACGATTACCAAATACAATGCATCAAAACCAAATAAGAAGTAAGAAATGGTTGTTCTACTTGAGGATTGAAGCATATTTTGTAAATTTTTGTACATGTGTAAATGACATTTTGTATACATACGATGATCAAATTGTAAGAGAAGTCAACTTTTTGTAGTTTCGACTTGTTGCTTTTTTATCATTAAATATCAACAAATTATATTCTACATTTCATGAAGATTTGTATTGGTTTTGTATTTTATGGATGGATGAGTAGTTTTATGGATGCTTTATATCTTGGTAATGGGTAAAAGTAATTGACTAGTAACATAAACATGAGCAAAAAAATGCAGACTGCAAAAATCGAGAGTGCAAAATTTTTAATATTATAAAATAATAAATTTCTGCTGTCAAAAAACTTTCAGACACTAAATGCACAAGCCGTTGCGACAAGATACCAATACAACGCATGAACCGTTGCGAGTTCTAAATACAAAAACTCAGCGACTCGTGCGTTTGGGTCCTGAAATTTTCAGACATTGATTGACATCCAACACAGCGACTACCATGACCAGCACAACTGACATCGGAATGACCCATACGATTTATTGCCCTATCATCGCAGACACCTCTGCGTTTGGACAGAAAACAGACTCTATCCATTTTTTCAAATTTGATGTTTTTTTTTATTTTTTCACTTTCTATATGCTTGATACAGTATTTGCAATAAATGTGTATTGCTAAACCCAACTTTTGAACACCCATTGTTGAGAAGGTCAAAAGCTGGGCTTAGCAATAAATCGTTATTGCAAATATTGTATCGAATCCTTAGGATTTTAAAAAATTGAAAAAAAAAACATCAAATTAAAAAAAAAAATTGAAATTTGGACAGTCTGAATCTCTGCCTAAACATAGCGGTGTTTGTGATTTATTGCCATATGATCGCAACTGTCGCTGCATTTGGGCAGAAAACAAACTCTATCCAAATTTTTGAATTTGAAGTTTTTTTTTTTTCATTTTTTACGATTCCTATGGGTTTGATATAGTATTTGCAATAAACATTTATTGCTAAATCCCATTTTCACCTTCTCAACTTTGGGTATTCAAAAGTTGGGTTTAAAATTAAATCTTTATACCATATCAAACGCTTAGGAAATGAAAAAAAACATCAAATTCAAAAAACTGATAATTTTGGACAGAGTCTGGATCTTAGTCCAAACACAGCGGCTGCTATTGCGTTTGGATAGAAAATAGATTTTGTCCAAATTTTCATATATTTTGTATATGAAGCTGTTTTTCAATTTTCTTTTCCATTCCTATGAGTTTGATACTGTATTTGCAATAAAGATTTATTGCTAAACCGAACTTTTGACTTTCTCAACTTTGGGGTTTAGCAATAAACATTTAATGCAAATAATGTATCAAACCAATAGGAATTGTAAAAAATTGAAAAAAAATTCAAATTCAAGAAATTTATAATTTGGACAGCGTTTGAATCTCTGTCCAAACGTAGCGACTGCTGCGAGAGAAGCACCGGTCATCGCGGTGACCGCTGCACTTAGACAGAAATCCAGACTTTCAAAATTTTGTATATCTGTCCTAATGTAGCATCCACTGTGATGATGGGTTCTACTCTCATAGTAGCAACTCTCATAGTAGGAGATGCGTTCGGAGAAAATCCAAACTTTGTCCATGTTTTCAAATATTTGAAATTGAATTTTTATTTTATTTTTCTATTTTTTAATTTTTAAATTTTTTTAATTTTTAAGTTTTTTCAACTTCTATGGGTTTGATACAGTATTTGCAATAAAGATTTATCTTAAGGAAGATAAATTTCGCATCGACATTTGTCTTAGCAACTCACATATTTTATTAACCAACACACCACATTTCGTTCTTCACTAAAGGCGTCTACCAAATGAAGAGACTCATCAACCAACTTGTTCTACAAGGAAAACATGATTTTAGTGAAAAAAAAAACAAAGAAATTATGTATTTCAAATGTAAGCAAATTTGTTAAACTATATATATCAATTACCCGATTGTGAGATATGAACAATTTATTTGTTAAGGGATGTGTCATCCTAGTATTTGGTGGTTGGATGAACGGATGACATGTACCCTTTCCATCTGTCTCATCGAATGACATGTACCCTTTCCATTTGTCTCATCACTCGATCAGGGTGATAGGGCTCTTCAACATTAGGGCATATCAAATAGCCTTGGAAGCATGTAATGCTTTGAAGTGGAGTTCTGCGCTTGCACTCTCCATAAGGGTCCCAAATAACTTGACAATACAAATATGAACTTATTAAATTTAATGAGATGAAACATGAACTTAAATGGCTAACTTTTACCTCTTCAGGAGACATGTCATCAAGATTCTCCTTAAGAGTCAAAATTTATAAACTCACAAGCCCGCTAATTTGGGAGCAATCCCACTTAGCCATGGTGGGGAGACGATCCTTTCACAAGTATCGAGTCGTACCCCAAAGGCTAAAGTGATCGTATATCCAACACTACAAAAGAATTAAACATATGAATATAATAATAACTATCTGAAACACTAAAAAGATAATTAACTGAACAATTAACCAAAAATTGTACCTCCAAAAGTGGCAAATATTCAAATATTTGTTTGGTACCCGCTCTACTAGCACAACCAAGTCGACGATACAAGAATACCAAAGTACCAACTCTCTATGCGTACGTCCCAATATCATCCACCTTCGTAGTAACTTCAAATATTTGGTGCGCACCTTGGTTCCATTCTTATTAGCGAAGATTGTTATGCCCAGAAGAAATAACAATTAACTATGTGCAATTGTTTCTTTTGAAAAGAATCACTTGTGTTCACTTTCCCACAACAATAATCCTTAATAAATTTCATCTCCACGTAACTTTGATACTTCTTGACATGCTTTTGTGTTTCATTCTTTTGAATCTCCAAACCATTAACCAAAAGTTGAACACACTCATCTGGCTACATTTGAGTTGTCTTCACCATAACCGACTTACCCACAATCGGCAAATGAGTGATACGATAGACATCATCGTTGGTGATGTTCATTTTTCCAAAAGGGAGGTGAAAAGTGTTGGTCTCAGGTTGCCAACGCAGGATGAAATCACAAATTGCGACCCTATCGATATGATCCTTACAATGGTCTATCAACGGTCGGAGACTTCTTTTATAGAAATAACCTTCTTTGGCTCCTATTGCAACCTCCAATTTATAAAATTCGTGTACTAATGCTGACATCTCAACTCCCCTTGCACCTACACAAATAAGAAAAACTAGTCAGTGTCCAAATAATGTTAAATCATTTTGTTTATATATTGAAAATAACTTGAAAATATTATAAATACCTCCTAACTAGACCAAATGGAGTGAGCAACATGGCCATCATAATCCTCTAACATGGATGCATCATTGGGACTACCAGGATAAGAAACTTTGCCAGGTTATATATTTTCATTGGGGCCAGGTTCTACAAAAACTACATCTTCATATGGATCCCCTTGAGTCTGCGCATCTCGCTGACCGTGCTCACCTCCCTCGTTCGACTCGGACAGTATGGTTTCGAACCGATTCAATCTGGGACCAACCTGTTCCTCCTAATTTATTCCCGGTCCTGAACCCGAACCTATTCAAATTGGGATGAAACTAGGATCCATAAATTTGGTCCCGGATTGTTCCGATTGTCCCGGTATCTGAATGGGCATGTTTCAAGCCCAGACCCAACTTAAATTAAACCTCTATGTCCATCTTCTCTCTGTTTCTTCTTCTTTATGTTTTTGAGAGGGTATGTATCTTCTTTTTTCCCAAGCATGTCTCAGTTATTGTACTCCCCATATCTGCAATTTGGATTCCAGGTCTGTTTAAACCAAAAGAAACTTCCCATTCTCGTCATTGAGTCTCTCTCTCTCAAGTAGTAATTTAGTTACTGAAGTTTCATTTTTACATTTCTCTTCACAAACAAGAAGCTCTTCTTTCTGTTTATATATACCAAGCATAGAATAAAGCAACCACACCCATCATCTTCTATCCTTCATCTTTATTTTGTATCAGTTGGAGCAGTAGTAGCATCACAAGAAACTGCAGAAAACAAGAAAATCCAAACTTTTCTTCATCTTTTTGCTTCTAAAATTTCGAAGATAAACAAGATAAGTATTAGTCCCTACAAAATATTGTACAATTAATATCATGTTCAAATTTCACCCTTTTTTAATCAAAAATTTCAAAACAAAAACCCTAAACTCAATAACAAAAACTCGTCATATCTCCAAGCCCTGGTTTTGGTGTTGAATCCAATCACCCAATACCCCATCTTTTTCAATTCATTAAGGGTTTCTTCTCATATCACTTTGAACCAAAAACCCAATCACTCGATCTTCATCTCTCTTCGCCACAACAGAAAATTCGATGTCTCAATTAGAAAGCAATATGAGTTCCCCTTATTCTTCTTCCAATAAAAATTTCTCATTTAAGACTATTTTGATTTCCATTGGTTTATTGATGAATGCCGGTTGTTATTTTTTGTTTATTTTCATGTAATTAGGCAGCTGGGGTCGATAACACTTTCATAAGAAAGTTCAATCGGGAAGAGTGCTTGGAACGAGTATGCAAGCGTGAAGAAAATGTTTGCCCCAATTCTGATTTAGCTGAGTTTTTCAATAAAGTTGAAACCTTTATGGTGTTTGAATTGATTGGGGTTGTTTTTGTTTGTGGATAGGTGTAAAAGGAGGGTTTTAGGTAATTTAAGTGTAACTGATTTGAGTTTCTGGTAGTTTGCATTCTTCATCGAATTATATGAGTTGAAGTCCTAATGTTATTTTTGGGTTACATATAGTACCATAAACCCAAGAGAGAGAAGTTGAGAGGTTAGTGTGACAATGAATGAAAACCCCACGGTATTGTATTTTGTCTGTGCAACTTGTTGTTTTCACATGTTGTTTCACCCTCTCTACTCTCCAAGCTATGTCTATTTTTCTTCTTCTCTTTGTAAGTCTTTTGTAACTTGTAAGCATGCTTCTGTACAGGAGAGGTGTGGTGGTGTCCTTACTTTGAGTAGTGAACAAAAAAGAAGACACCTACCTCTGAAACCAGAATTCAATGACTCTGACAGCTCTAAAATACTAATTCAATGACCCTGACAGTATTTTGTAAATTGAAAAAGAGGTCTTGTTGAAAAAAACACTGAACCGGGGCGGGAACCAGGATAAGGCCAATCTCGGACCGACCTAGACCTTGCCCATCCCTACAATTGACGATACAAGAACGCCAAAGTACTTACGCCCAATGCAAACTTCTGAACATCATTCACTTCAAATATTCAATGTGAACCTTTCTTTCAGTCTTATTGACAAAGATAGTCATGCCCAGGAAAATTAACAAGTAATCCCTAGCAATTTGTTGTTGTTTTTTTTTTTTTTTTTGAAGAGAATCAGTTGGAGTCACTTTTCCACAACAATTATCCTTAATAAATTTCATCTCCACAAAACCAAGATTCTTCTTGACATGTTTATGTGTTTCAGCATTTTTAATTCTACAAACCATTCACCAATAGTTGCACACGTTCCTTTGGCTTCATTTGACATTTTTTCACAATAATTGGCTTACCAACAATTGGTAACTGAGTCATACGATAGACGTTATTTATGGTGATGGTCATTTCTCCAGAAGGGAGGTGAAATGTGTTGGTCTTATGCTATCAACGCTCGATGAAAGCCCAAATGGTCACCATATCCACATGATCCTTACAATAGTAAATCAAGGGATGTAGACAACTCTTATAGACTATTGATCTTACTTCTCTCGGCTCCTCACTCAACTTCCAAATTAAAAATTATTTTATTGATGCAGGCATCTGAATTCTCCTCTTTCCTAAATGTCCTAAATGCAACATGGAATAATTAAAACTAGTCGTTGTCCAAATAACATAAAGACAATAAAATATATATATATTTTAAGAACTCAAATTTTTATAAATACCTCATCATCAGCTCAAATGGACCGAGAAACATGTCCATCGTAATCATCTAATATTGAGCTATCTTTGGGACCTCCAGGATACAAAACTTTATTAGGTTCTTCATCTTCATCGGACCAGGTTCAATAAAAATAATAGGTTCCTCTTCATTCCGAACCTCCTCATACCCATGACCTTCCCCCATCCCCAGCCTCTTCATCCCGTTCACCCTCCTCCAACTCCTCACCCTCATCCGCCTCCTCACCCTCATGTACAACACCCTGACCAGCCAGAACACCTTGACTTTGACTTTACGATTTTCTTTGGAGCCTCTCCGCTTCTTCACCTAAATCAAATTATTCCCCATTTTATCCTCTTTCATCTTCATCTTCTATTCTTTTTCCATCCCCCGGGAATGTTGCCTGACACCTCACTTCCCATTCTCGCCGGAATCAAGACCGTTGGCCACCGTTTTTTGCCTCCACTTCCCTTTCTTACTCGTCTCCATCCTTCATCTCCCCTTTCTCCTGCTTTTTTTGCCCTCCCTCGCGAGAAAACACGTCTTCCACCCTCCATTTCCATCAAAGTTTATTTCCATTCTTGATCTTCTTCCTAACCCCCAAATCGGCTTCACTCTCTTTCTTCAACGTCATGTTGTCTTCTATCTCCGTTCATCTTCTTTAGTTAGGGTTTTGGTGAAGTTTGTATATAGAAATGGACGAGTTCAGTGAAAGTGAGGTTGGTAGGCTTCAATTTGATAATGTTACAGTTGAGAGTCAACATTGCAGTCCATTTTTAGGTGGCAATGAAGAAGATGGGCATTTTCAAGATGAAGAACGACCCACTCCACTTGAGGTACACTCTCAACTTGAAATGAGCTTGCATGGGTATTTTTATTTTTGTTGTCATTATCGTAATAACATGTTTAATTTCCCTTTTGGTTTATTTGAAGCAATTTTGTTATTTTTAGGGTTAGTTGTTAATATTTGAACCCTAAAATTTGTTTATTATTAGGGTTAGTTTGTTATTGTTGTTGTTGTTGTTGTTGTTGTTGTTGTTGTTGTTGTTGTTGTGTTGTTGATTGTTGTTATTTTGTACACAGAATGCCATCACCAGTCTTATAGATTTCGAGATACCTTGTCATGTAGACGACCCGGAGGAACTTAAAGCATATTTGGAAGAGACAAACCTTCTAGAGGTAAACTTTATTTGTAATGATTTTATTCATTACCTTATTTAATATATGATTAAAATAACAAATAGTTTTATTTACTTAATTTAGAAGGATGATGATGCCAAAGCCAATGATGCACAAGCACTATAATAAGTAGTTGATGATGGCTACTTGTTTATGACGGGAGAGGTAAGGTTAATTCTTGTAGGCGTTACATTATTTAATCTTGTTTCACAAGTTGATTGGTGTTCCTAATGTGAGTGTTCATTATTTTTTTTGTAGGTATTTGCATCAAAGTCATCTTAGTATCTTGGTGTCAAGGTATTGGTATGGATAATAACATTGTTATGATTAGCACAAAATCGGAACATGCTAATAGTAGACGCAAATGAAGCCTCCACTTGGGATGTGAGAGGGGAGGGAGGATGAAGAATGTTCAAAAGCAAAAGGTGGAGGTTGGTCGGTCTACAAGTTCAAAGAAGTGTAGTTGTCAATTCTAGTTGAGAGAGGTGACATTTGGTAATGATCATTGGAAGTGGCAAGTGACAAGTAAAACCCACAATCATCCATGATCAAAATCTCTTCTAGGCCATTCCTTTGTTGGGAGACTAAATGAAGGTGAGATAGCTTATTTGCTTAACATGTCCACATCTAGTGTAGCCCCTCGATTCATTTTGTCTTGTTTGAAATAGATGTTCCTAAACAACATGTCATATTTGAAGACTGTTTACAAATAATTCAATACCAAAAGGCAATCAAATTTAAAGGCAGGACAACTTTGCATGCCATAATGCACTTGTCGAGCGAGAATGGTTACATTGAGTGACATACAGTAGATGCTCAAAACACAGTGACAAATATTTTCAGGTGTCATTCCCAGTCAATTCAACTCGACAAGTGCTTCCAAATAGTCATGCTTATGGACTGCACCTACAAAACCAATCGCTACAGGATGCCTCTATTCGAGGTTGTAGGTATCACGCCAACCTACATGACTTTCAATGTTGGTTGTTGTTGTATGTCATCTGAAAACGAATAATCATACACTTTGCCATTGGAAAAACTATTGGAATAGTTTGAGCCAGTCAACTTGCCAGAGGTGTTTGTCACAGACAGAGAGTTTGGGTTGATAAATGCCATTGAGCAAGTCTTCCCACATGCAAGGAGGTTGTTGTGCTGGTGGCACATAAATACAAATGTGAAAAAGAATTGCAAAAAATATTTTGAGGATAATGAAAGATGGCAGGAGTTTATTGAATCTTTCTCAGACTTGTATAGATCATCTACAGAGCAAGAATTAGACAAGGGCACTATTGACTTCGAGAGAAAATGGGCGTCACACCCCAAATGTTTGGAGTATTTGCGGACTGTTTGGTATCCACATAAGGAGTTTTTTTATGGATTCATGGACCAACAAGTTCATGCATTTTGGCCATCGGACAACCGGTCCCATTGAAGGTGCACACTCTAGGTTGAAGAAGATGTTGGAGAATTCCCAACGGACATTTTGTAATATATGGACGAGAATGCCTGACATGATCCAATGCCAACTTGTAGAGATTGAAACGTCCTTCTGAAAAAGTCTCACGAAGGCAAAAAAAAGCACATTCTTCCACTATTTAAAAAACTTCATTTGTTTTTGTCTTATAAGGCTCTTGACTTGATGCTATCTAAATTAGTAGGTCCGATGTTGAATTTGTGGGTGCCGACCGAGTGTCGATGTGTGTTGAAAATCACTCATGGGTTGGCTTGTGCTCACGAAATGGCTCAATATTTCATTCGCAATGGTCAACTTCCACGCCCTATGCTACACAAGAACTGAGTGCAATTTGGCATAACACCTATTCGTGCAAGTGCATAAGTGATTATTGATCCAGTGGTAGACGTCATCAAGAAAAAGTTCTAACAATCCACTCCTGATCAGCAGTTGGTATTGAAGAGGAAGCTGTTAGATTTGAACTGCCCTGAGTCATGTGTCATGATTGAATCAACTGAACCTATGAAGTCTACAAAAAGGACCCCTCTAGTTATGAGTACGCGAAGGCACAAGTGGAGCTTATAAGTCAAGCTAGTGTTTCTAAGGAAAAAGATAAGGCGACAAAGTTGAAATCAAGGTATATGAAGCAAATTCCTCTGTGGGTTTGGGATAATATTAAGGACATTTAGAATGTAATTGCCGATGGCAATTGTGGATTTAGATGCATAGGCAACATCTTAGGTTATGATGAGAACATTGATTGAAGGCAAGTGAGACATGAGCTACTAATGGAGCTACTAATGTATATGTTTCATGACACACATACCACTTCGCGTAGCTTTATATGACACCAACACTACCTCCGATAGTACCGATTTGGCCTTCACGTATGTTTCCAAGCTTCACATGAAAAAGTTTGTTCGAAACCCAACTGCATATAGGTGACGTGACGATTAACAAATACAATGCATCAAAACCAAATAAGAAGTAAGAAATGGTTTTTTTACTATAGGATTGAAGCATATTTTGTAAATTTTTGTACATGTGTAAATGACATTTTGTATACATACGATGATCAAATTGTAAGAGAAATCAACTTTTTGTAGTTTTGACTTGTATCATTTTTATCATTAAATATCAACAAATTATATTCTACATTTCATGAAGATTTGTATTGGTTTTGTATTTTATGGATGGATGAGTAGTTTTATGGATGCTTTATATCTTGGTAATGGGGAAAAGTAATTGACTAGTAACATAAACATGAGCAAAAAATGCAGACTGCAAAAATCGAGAGTGCAAAATTTTTAATATTATAAAATAAGAAATTTTTGTTGTCAAAAAACTTTCAGACACTAAATGCACAAGCCGTTGTGACAAGATACCAAAACAATGCATGAACCGTTGCGAGTTCTAAATAGAAAAACTCAGAGGCTCATGTGTTTGGGTCCTGAAAATTTTCAGACATTGATTGACGTCCAACGCAGCGGCTACCATGACCAACACAACTGACATCAGAACGACCCATACGATTTATTACTCTATCATCGCAGACGCCGTTGCATTTGGACAGAAAATCGACTCTGTCCATTTTTTCAAATTTTAAAATTTGATGTTTTTTTTCAATTTTTCACTTTCTATATTTTTGATACAGTATTTGCAATAAATATGTATTGCTAAACCCAACTTTTGAACACCCAATGTGGAGAAGGTCAAAAGTTGGGTTTAGCAATAAATGTTTATTGCAAATACTGTATCGGATCCTTAGGATTTTAAAAAATTGAAAATAAAAACATCAAATTAAAAAAAATGAAATTTGGACAATCTAAATCTCTGTCCAAATGTAGCGGTGTCCGTGATTTATTGCCATATGATCGCAATTGTCGCTGCGTTTGGGCAGAAAACAGACTATGTCCAAATTTTTGAATTTGAAGTTTTTTTTTTTTTTTTTCATTTTTTGCGATTTCTATGGGTTTGATATAGTATTTGCAATAAACATTTATTGCTAAATCCCATTTTCACCTTCTCAACTTTGGGTATTCAAAAGCTGGGTTTAAAATTAAATCTTTATACCATATCAAACCCTTAGGAAACGAAATAAAATTGAAAAAAGCATCAAATTAAAAAAACTGATAATTTTGGACAGAGTCTGGATCATAATCCAAACACAGCGACTGCTACTGCGTTTGGACAGAAAACAGATTCTGTCCAAATTTTCATATTTTTGTATATGAAGCTGTTTTTTCAATTTTTTCCATTCCTATGAGTTTGATACAGTATTTGCAATAAAGATTTATTGCTAAACCCAACTTTTGATTTTCTTAACTGTGGGTGTTCAAAAGTGGGGTTTAGCAATAAAGATTTAATGCAAATAATGTATCAAATCAATAGGAATTGGAAAAAATTGAAAAAAAAAAATCAAATTCAAGAAATTGATAATTTGGACAGAGTCCGAATCTTTGTCTAAACGTAGCGACTGCTGCGAGAGAAGTATCGGTCATCGCGGTGACCGCTACTCTTAGACATAAATCCAAACTTTCAAAATTTTGTATATCTGTCCTAATGTTGCATCCACCGCGATGATGGGTTCTACTCTCGTAGTAGCAACTCTCATAGTAGCTGCTGCGTTCGGACATAATCCAGACTCTGTCCATGTTTTCAAATTTTTAAATTGAATTATTATTATTATTATTTTTCTATTTTTATTATTATCTTTTTTATTTTTCAAAATTTTCAATTCCTATGGGTTTGATACAGTATTTGCAATAAATATTTATTGCTAAAACCAACTTTTGAACACTCAAAGTTGATAAGGTCAAAAATAGGGTTTAGCAATAAATCTTTATGGCAAATACTGTATCAAACCCATAGAAATTGCAAAAAAATGAAAAAAAAAATTTCATATACAAAAAATCCTAAATTTGGACAGTGTTGTTTTAAGTCAAAACGCAGTGGCTGTTGCGGCTAAGTTGATTTTATCGCAATAGCCCCTACGATAGTTTGTCTATGAAACGCATGAGCCGCTGTGTTTATTGTTATTTCTGTGAGGTCAGATTTCAAGACCCAATCGCAGTGGTCAATGCAAGTTTCTTGTTGATAATCGCAATGGCTCTTGCGTTTGTAGCAAAAAATGACAGATTTTCTGTTTTATGTCATTTGTGTCAAAAATTTCATGGATTTTGATACAATTTGTTATTTATACTTGGACTACAGTTAACATTACAACCATTACTGGATATACATAAATACTAATAAGAATTATAATTGTGAAATCATAATTTAATAACATAAACATATAGTCATTACAACAAACAATTGTCTGAAAATTGTTTCTGAAATCACTAACTTATTAAAGTTAATAAAATGAAACATGAACTTAAATGGCTAACTTTTACCTCTTCAGGAGACATGTCATCAAGATTCTCCTTAAGAGTCAAAATTTATACACTCACAAGCCCGCTAAGTTGGGGGCAATCCCACTTAGCCATGGTGGGGAGGCGATCATTCCACAAGTATCAAGTCGTACCCCAAAAGCTAAAGTGATCGTATATCCAACACTACAAAAGAATTAAACATATGAATATAATAATAACTATTTGAAACACTAAAAATATAATTAACTGAACAATTAACCAAAAATTGTACCTCCAAAAGCGGGATATATTCAAATATTTGTTTGGTACCCGCTCTACTAGCACAACCATGTTGACGATATAAGAATACCAAAGTACCAACTCTCTATGCGTACTTCCCAATATCATCCACCTTCGTAGTAACTTCAAATATTCGATGCGCACCTTGGTTCCATTCTTATCAGCGAAGATCGTTATGCCCAGAAGAAATAACAATTAACTATGTGTCAACTTGTTTCTTTTGAAAAGAATCACTTGTGTTCACTTTCCCACAACAATGATCCTTAATAAATTTCATCTCCACGTAACTCTGATACTTCTTGACATGCTTTTGTGTTTTGTTCTTTTGAAACCCCAAACCATTAACCAAAAGTTGAACACACTCATCTGGCAACATTTGAGTTGTCTTCACCATAACGAACTTACCACAATAGGCAAATGAGTGATACGATAGACATCATCGTTGGTGATGGTCATTTCTCCAAAATGGAGGTGAAAAGTCTCAGGTTGCCAACGCTGGATGAAATCACAAATTGTGACCCTATCGATATGATCCTTACAGTGGTCTATCAACGGTCGGAGACCACTCTTATGGACCATTGAAATAACCTCCTTTGGCTCCTCATGCAACCTCCAATTTATAAATTCTTGTACTGATGCTAACATTTCAACTCCCCTTGCACCTACACAAATAAGAAAAACTAGCCAGTGTCCAAATAATGTTAAATCATTTTGTTTGTATATTGAAAATAACTTGAAAATATTATAAATACCTCCTGACCAGACCAAATGGAGTGAGCAGCATGGCCATCATAATCCTCTAACATGGATGCATCATTGGGACTACCAGGATAAGAAACTTTGCCAGGTTATGGATCTTCATTGGGGTCAGGTTCTACAGAAACTACATCTTCATATGGATCCCCTTGAGTCTGCGCATCTCGCTGACCGTGCTCACCTCCCTCATCCCCCTGACCCTCCACACCCCTGACCATGCTTAGCCTCCTTACCACCCTAACCTTGCACATCCACCTGAACATGCTCAGCCTCTTCATCCCCTTGACCCTCGGCATCCTTCGCGTTTGCTCAACTTCATCCCTCTCACCCTTATCCGTTCCCTCAACATCACGAACCATACTACGTTGACATTGAGATAGCAATAGGAGTGCCTGAGCTTCACCCGTGACAATCAAATCACTCCCCATTGCATCTTCATTCATCTTCAGCTCATCTTCTCTCCTTTTCATCTTCATTTATTTCTCCTTCCGTTGTTTTATTTTTTTCCTCATCAATATCATTTTTTATGGCTAATTCCTTTCTAAAAGATGCAATCATTGGTTTTCTTTTAGTTGAATGACCCCCACCAACACCATCATCACCCCACCTACACTACCTACAACGTCACCACCAACAGGACCAACACCACCACCAACCTCTTCCACAACCTCCTCGACAACATTTTTGTTTGTCTTTGTCATATTAAACATTTAAAATAAATATGAAACAATTAAAACAACACAATCAAACACAATGAAGGGAAGAAAATAAAGGTTTACCTGAATTTGTTTGGGTTTGGTTGAACAATCGAACACAGCGAAAACCATGCACTAAATTGACACCAAATCAAACCAACTGAGCTCTAGAATCGAACACAAATGCACTGAAATAGACCCCAAATCGTACGAAAACCTCCAACCATTGAATTGCACACCAACGGTAGAAGGAAAAAGCATAGAATAAAGGGAGAATGAGGGCAGAAAGAGTTTTTGTGAGAATTTCAAACGTTGGGAGTGGGAGAGGGAGAGATCGTGTGGGAAAGAAAAGGGGAATTTTTTAAGGATTTTAATAGATGGTGTCATTCAACAGGTGGTGGTGTCATTTAGAAAGTAGCCTGATGATGGTGTCCATCAAGAGAAATAGTGGTGTTATCTAGCAACCACCTTTTTAAAAAAAAATAAAAGTTGTTTTTGAAAATATTCCTATTGTTTTGGATTAGGATGCTGCTAAATAACATCACCACTTCTCCTGATGGTTACCACCACCCCTTTTTTATTTTTTTTACTAAAGGACACCGCCCATAAAAAGAAAAAGACCCTAATTCCCCTATCTCCCTCTCTTCTGCATCAACCCCACTGCCACTACCTCTCCTCCTCCCATTTTCTTCCCACCTCCTTCTACTCCTCATCCTCCCTTCCTCCTCTCATCCCACCTCCTCCTATCTTCTTTTTCATACTTTTTTCCTTCTTCTCCCTGTGGCGTGGTGGTGAAGGGGAGGAGGACGAGGAGGAGAGGGTGGCCTCCTCTTCCTCCTTTTTTTCTTCATTCTTCTCCCCGTGGCGTGGTGGTGGTGAAGGGGAAGAGGAAGAGGACAATGAGGGGGTGGCAATGGCCTCCTTCTCCCCCTCATTTTTTTTGTTTTTTCCTTATCCCCGTGGCATGGTGGTGGCGGTGAAGGGGAGGAAGTGGACGAGGAGAGGGTGGCGGTGGCCTCATCCTCCTCATTTTTATCTCCTTGTTGTGTGGTGGTGGCGAGGTGGTGGTGAAGGGGAGGAGAAGGGGTGGCGGTGGCCTCCTTTTATTTTTCCTCCTTCACCCGCAGCGGTTCCTACGAGTGTGAAACCCCCACTCGCAGGAACTGTTGCTGGGGAAAAAATTTGTCCCTCGCGGCGGTTCCTGCAATTGGGAAACCACCACTTGCAGGAACTGCGGGGGCTCGCCTAAAACAGCCTAGCACTCACTCATTCAAAACATAAAAACTAGGTACTGTTCCATTTCATTTTCAGACTCTGTCATTGATTTTCGACCAACTTTGACGCTTGATTGAGACCAATTCTCAAGGTCATCAAAACAAAAAAATGTATTACTTTGAGTTATCTAATAAAAAATTTAGAATCATTTGAAAATGTTTTGAAATGAGCAAGTTATAGTTATTTTACTAAAGTCACTCAAATTTGTCAAGTAAAGAAAACATGGTTATGTTCTTGACTTTCGACCACCTTTGACACTAGATTGAGACCAATTCTCAAGAATATCAAAACATGAAAAATGTAGTAATCTAGTTTATCTAATAAACACAATTTGAATCGCCTAAAAAAGTTTTGATATGAGCAAGTTATGGTCATTGTACTACAGTCAAGCAAAACTGTCCAACAATGATAAAGACGCAGCGGAAACAACCAACTCGCAGCGAATCATGCGAATTTTAGTATTTCACTCACATGATCCTCTGTGAATTTAAGTATTTCACTGCATAAACCACTGAAACTACGAGTATAAGACTCAAACTCGCAGCGGATCATGCGAGTGAAAGACTAAAATTTGCATGATCCGCTGCGACTTGGTTGTTACTGGACAGTTTTGCGTGACTATAAAATGACCATAACTTGCCCATTTCAAAACATTTTCAGGTGATTCAAATTGCATTCATTAGATAACTCAGAGTACTACATTTTTAGTGCTTTAATGAGCTTGAAAATGGGTCTCAATCTAGCATCAAATTTGGTCGAAAATCAGAGACAATACCTTGTTTTCTTTACCAGACAGATTTGAATGACTTTAGTAAAATGACCATAACTTGCTCATTTCAAAACATTTTAAGGTGATTCAAATTGAATTCATTAGATAACTCAGGGTACTACATTTTTTTATGCTTTGATGAGCTTGATAATCAGTCTGAATTGAGCATCGAGTTGGTCAAAATTCAATGACAGAGTTTGAAACTAAAATGGGCCATTCGCAACTGCTCGTGCGTGTGGCAGAACCGATATTGCGGTGGCTCATGCGATATGGTAATGGCATGTGCATGTGCCGCTGCGATGGGGTTCTTCTATTTGCATGGGCCGCTACGGTTGGATCTTTTTCTATCATTTACATTGGTTCCTTCCTTTTTTTTTTGCCGTGATTGTATGCTTTCAGATTGTTGGTAATCCTCCTTTTTTCATTTTTCTATTGATTTTATTTCTAACGTTTTTGTTGTTTATTGATTTCGATTGAGTATTTCTTAAATTTCCATTTGTGTTTGTTAATTTATGATATTTTGTGTGAGGAAGCGCTGCGAGGGCGAAGATTAAAAAAATGAGGAGGAGGGCCACCGCCACTCCTTATCATCCTCCCCTTTACCATCACCACACCACCACCACCACAACTTAAAAGGGAGAGAAAAAAATAGAGGAGGAGGCTACCTTTCTTCCTCCTCCCCTTCACCACCAACACCGCCACCTCGCCATCACCACCACCACCACCACCTCGCCACCGCCAAGGAGAAAAAAAAAGGAGAAGAAAAAAAATATGGGAGGAGGTTGGACACCGCCACTTCTCCTCCTCCTCATCCTCCCCTTCACCACCACCACTGCCACCTCGCCATCACCAAGGAGAAAAAATAGGAGGAGAAGAAGAAAAAATGGGAGGAGGTGGGACACCACCACCTATCCTCACCATCACCACCAACACCACCTCGCCATCGCCAGGGAGAAAAAAAAAGAGAAGAAGAAGAAGATGGGAGGTGACAATGGTGGTGAAGAAGAAGAAAAAAAAAGATGATGGTGATGAAGAAGAAAGGAGGAGGACGACGAGAGGTGGCGGTGGTGAGGTGGTGGTGGGGAAGGGGGGAGGAGGAGGAGGTGGCGGTGGCGGTTGATCGGGAAGAAAATGAGAGGAAAAGAGAGGGAGATAGGGAGAAGGAAGAATAGAGGAGTTAGCGTTTTTTTCTTTTTATAGGTGGTGTCCATCAGTAGTGGTGGTGTCCTTCAGAAAGTAATCTGATGGTGGTGTCCATCAGGAGAAATGGTGGTGTTATTTAGCAGCAACTTTTGGATTAAGGCACCTTCATTCACCCAACTTGAATTATTGATTTTCATATTTAGGCTTACACAATCATTTTCACCAACTATCTTATTTTCTTCTCTATTTCATTTCCTCAATTAAACCTCAATGATTTTCTCTATTTTTATTTTTCTTCTTCTTCAACTATCATCTTTTATTCGCTATCTTAATTTCCTCTATGAAACCCTTATCACTCTATATAACTCACAAATTTATCTCATTCTTCATTTTCTTCTTATTTTTTCCCACTATTTTCATTTCCTTAATTAAACCCTCCGTATTCTCTCAAATTCTCAAATCCCTTTTTATCTTATCATCACTTCATTCATTTTCTCTATACCCCATTCCTTCTCTCCCCAATCTCTCATCTTTTTACCTCACTCTTACCAAATCGATTCCTACACTAAGATCTTTATTTGCGTTTATTTCTTTCTCAACTTACTCAAACCAAGAACAAATTTTATGAAAAGTTGTTGCTAGTTACATGGTCGGCACAAATGATGAGAATTAAAGTTTTACGATTAGACGAACCTAGTTACCTTAAAAATCACGGTTTGAGCCTACCATGTGGCTGCAATAAATTTTTCAGAGAGCAAGTCTTCGAAAAATTGTTGTCAATTCTCATGGTTGGCTCAAACTGTGAAGATTCAAGTTTCATGACTAGGTCAAGCGTAAAATTTTCAGATACACAATTAGGCCAATCGTGTGACACTGAAAACCACGATTTGAGTTAACTGTGTGGCTACAAGAAGTTTTTAAAGTGAGCAATTTATTTGAAAATGTGTTGCAGTTCATACAGTTAGCTCAAATCACATGAATCACAGTTTTCGGATCAGACCAACCGTGAAGCGTTGAAAATCACAATTTGATCCAATTGTATGAATTGGTAATAACCTTTGATTTGGATTTCATTCAAGGTTGTCACCAAATGCTCTTAAGGAACTCAATAAGTCATTGTTCCCACCTCATTCTATCCAACAAGCTCCATCACCCCCAAAATCTTTCAGAAAGAGTTAGGGAAGTGAAAGATGAGAGTTGGGATCATTGAAAGCACGGAGACGTTTAATTGAGGAAGTAAGTAGGGAGAAGATGAGAGTTTGGAAAACTTAGAGTTTGAGGAAGGTTTAGTGAAGAAGAAAGATGAAGTGTGGAAGAAGATGAGGGTTAGAAATGGACATCTTTTATTTATTTTAGTCAACCAAATTTGATTAGCTTAAAGTTGGGGTCTATCATTTGTATTGGATACCACTTTTAAGGCCTGCCCTAATCTAAATTGGGGCCTTTATCAACACCCAAAAAATAATTAAAGAGACAATGTTGTCGTTGACCTAAGGAAACAACCCCCCCCCCCCCCCCCCCCTTCTCCAAATGAAAAAAAATAAAAATCCTATTTCAAATGTCAAAGCACGGCAAAAAATTAAGATTCCTCCAACTACTATCTCAACCATCATTCTTCTTTCTATATCCATATCTCACTGTTAATTTAGACATCATTCTTCTTTTATGTGTCCATCTCTCACTGTTAACTATGCCATCATTATCATTAGTCTTTGTATCTCTTCCTTTAAAAAAAAAAAAATTGGGTCGTTGACACTTTACCCTTTTTATTTATTAATCCATGCCCGAAGGCTACATGACTGACCCTATATTGTTAACTAATTCAGGCCCGAAAGCTACAATATTGTTAGCACTTAATATCCTCATCACCTCCATCTCGCATGGAGACTTGTTTTTGCTCTGGTCCATTGCCTCCACCTTGCATGAAGACTTTCTTTCGCTTCGCTCCGGTCTAGTCTATCTATGCAGTTGCATTCAATACAAGCATTATCAACGGCGGAACACATGTGCTCCTAATAATCGGGTGAAAACTCACAAAATCCTAACTAGTGAATCTCGACCCGCGACCTCTCACAAGAAGAGTGGATGTCAGACCAAAACTGAGCTACAATTGGTGGACCTCTGTATCTCTCACCTCACCGTTGTACACTCCTTTGATTTCCTTTCGAAACACCCCATTATCAAAATCGTCCATGTTTTTTAGTGATATATTTATATATTGAATTCCTCTATTTGATTTAACTTGTTGTGAACGAAAAGTCAGTTACACCTCTCAAAAGCAATCATCATAAGTTTATTTTTGAGTTTACAACTCTGCTGATTTAAATAACCCACAATATATCAGTCTAAGTATAGCAAATAAGTAATTAGTTCAAAAAGATTTCAGATTACCAAGTTGATTACTTGTTTTGTTCAATAAAACAAACTTCAAAATAAAAATCAAGATGCCCTAATAATTTCCCATTTTGTTTGTTTTCATAGAACCAAACTTGAGCAAACACAATCAGGTAATGATTCAATTTTGATTCTCTTGATATTTTAGTCGGTTGAGATCTAGGTATGAAAAATTTGACTCAGGGTCATCCCTAATCAAGGCTACCACCCCTTTTAGAGCATCCATTTTTTTAAGGGCATCGACATTAAAAAATCGATATTAAAACCACTATCAAACGCCTTTGGCAGGTTCCATCGGTCACAAGTCTGTTAGATGAGTTAGTACCCAATTGCTAAAGCAAATATGCTCCTATAAAATTTATGTTGTACGAATGTATCAAAATAAAAATGATGATGGAAAATAGATGGTGTAAGAGCTTAAATAATCTATAAGAAATAAATAAAACAATTTGACAGGCTCAAGCCCATGGGAATGGCGTACAACCTTCAACTTTTCCTAGCTGTTGACATGTCTACGTTGGTTTCTATAGTGTTCAGTAAGGTTCCTCCTAAGATTTGGAGAATCCTTAACATGCTCTTATTCAAAATTATGCGTGCATAGGTGTAGTAAAGAATTGTGCACTCTAAATTAAGTATACTCAATGTAAGTACTTGGTGGATATTGTGGATATGTACTTTTAGAAAATTGACACTCTACATTCTACCAAATGTTTTAGAATATGTAGGGCTTGCACTCAACATAGCGAAGCCCAAGTCCAAGATTGATTCATATCTACAAGAAGGAAAGTACAAGAATAAAATAGTCAGAATAGAAAAGTCAAAATAGGACACAATTATAATATCTTGTATATGAAGTTTTAAGTTTCATGTTTCTACAAGGTCATGTCAAAGTTAGTTCTATATAAGCTTGTATTCAGTCATATAATAACAACATAATACATTTCTCCAATTATTTTCTTTACATGGTATTAGAACAACTTTCTTTGGTGACCTAAGACTTCGGGGACTCAAGCTCTTCTCCGCCTCCGAACGATAGATGCAAGAGGCGGAGAAGTGAGAACAACAACAAAATCCTACCTCAATCATCCATAAATAGAACAAACAACACTGCAATCAATAGACAACCAATCATATGCAATAGACTTTTCTTCATGAAACTGCCACCTGCAGCCAAAACCTCAACAAACTCTTGTTCAACAACAGAACGAGCCATCTTTTTATTTACGCCAACAACAACAACAGCAACCGCACAACCATCTGACATACACGTCCGTCCGTCTGTCACTCGCCATCTTTCCGTCGTCGTTCTGCTCTCCCTTTGTCCTCTTTTTTTCTCCCTATCACATGTTCGATCACACATCAGATCACACAACAGGGAAGAAACGAAGAAGAAACAACAAGGAAGAAAGAAGAAGAAACTGAGGGAAGATAAAGAAATTTGAATCTCTTTCTCTTCGTTATTCACACCCACCATTTTTAGTCAGTACCACCACACAAGCTAAAAAAATCACTACCAGCACACATGTTGAACAAATTTTTATCCAGAATTTTTATCTAGAATTTTATCCAGAATTTTATCAAGAAGCATCCAGAATTGGAGAATCATGCTGACCACTTGAATCAACCCATTAGTCGTTCACTCGACAGTCATGATTTCTTAATAACAGAATAATTCTGACTCTTTTTTCCATAATTTTATCCAGAATCATCTGAAATTATCCAAAAGTATCCAGAAATATCCATGTTAAAGTTTCCTCCAAGCTACACATTTCTGTTGCATCTATATGTCCAGCTTGCGGGGGCGTGTTAGAATATATAGGACTTGCACTCAACATAGCCAAGCCCAAGTCCAAGATTGATTCATATCTACAAAAAGGAAAGTACAAGAATAGGAAAGTACAAAGAATAGGAAAGTACAAGAATAAAAAAGTACAAGCAGAATTAAAAAAAATTGCCTTCCAAAAAAAAAGAATAGTCAGAATTATAAAGTCAAAATAGGACACAATTAGAATATCTTGTATAGGAAGTTTTAAGTTTCCTGTTTCTACAAGGTCATGTCAAAGTAGTTTTATATAAGCTTATATTCGGTCAAGTAACAACAACATAATACAATTTTCCAATTATTATCTTTACATGAGAGACTTACATTAGATTTCAGCTTAAACACAATCTAGAAATTCGATTTCATATGGAAGAAGTAAGAAATTAGATCTCATCCCACAAAAACAGAAATGAAAGAAGCAAGAATCTCTAGTCGTAAATCCAAACCATTGTTTTTAATCTAATTTTGAAAAAAAAGTGTTTGAAAACTCACAAATATATCTATTAACAATAATGGTTTCCAAAGGTAGCGTATATTATCACTGTCCCTTTTATCACGTCTCCCAAGTAATTAAGTATTAGTATTTTTTTAAATAACAAACACCACCACAGGTCAAAACCTAGTCTAACAACTTGTTAGGATTTCCTTTTAACAAAAGTTGTCACGTGTTTTCTCTCTTTACTTTAACTTCCACGTTCTTCAAACTAGAAAGTTCGACTCCAAGTTCTTCAAACTTCAATGCAAGTTCGATAGACCAACAACAAAACAAGAAGATAGGTTTTCATTCTTATTTTTATCTCGTTTTGATCTCGATTTTTCTTCCACGGCCCTCCTTATTTTTCGGGATCTAGGTCTTCATACTATTACATTCCATTGATAAATTTTAGATTGTTATTATGCTAAAATTTTGGTGGGAGAGACGCACAACTTGCTCTATTTGGAATAATGAAATACAGCCCGTTCATTTAATCTTTTGGAAAAAAAAAATAATAATAACTCATGGTTGACTAAGTTTTGAACATGTGGTGATGTTAAAGATAAAAAAATAATAAATAATTACATGGGAGACGTGATAAAAATACTAGTGGTGGTATGCGCTCCCTTTCTAAAAGGCACAAATATAGAAATTGGGGCATGTATGAACAACTAAACAAAGTTTTCACTAGCATCGCGACATAATATATTTTGCTATAGAGAATTGAATCTTCAAGGAAGTGAAGAAATCCCTCGTGTAACATATTAACACACATTTTCTTCTAAAAACTTAAGATTTTTTCAGATGTTGGAGAATATGCAAGAATGTCTCATGTATTAAGAAGAATGGACTTTTCTCACAATAGGAAATCTTTTTGCACATTTATATAATTTCTAATTTATTTGAGCTTGGGATGTGTATCGAGCTATTTTTAGTAGGATCTCGAGGCAATTTGAAAGAAGTTTATCTGATTCGTATTATTGTGAGGGGGTTATGTCGAATTTTCAATTAAGAATAGGGCAAGGGTAGGGAAGTCTTGTCACCAATACTATTCAGATTTGTTTTCATCAAAATTGGGGTCCAAACTAATGCTTGGACAAATTTTTTTTTCTAAACTTTGAACAGGTCGCCATACTTGGGGTGAATTTAAGTAGCCCTTTTACATTTCCCTCAACTTGCATTGTATATGAGTTTGAGAGAATTGTTTTCATTAACTAGCTTTATTATTCGTATGTTTACTAGGAAGACAATTTTCTTAGAGGGGAGGCGGGAAAAAAAATTCAAGTAAAGACATTGTTTGCACATTTATATGTCAAGAAGAGTGGATTTTGTCACAATGGGAGGCCGTTTTGCACATATTTTACAATATCTAATTTATTTGATCTCCAAGATGCGTATCAAGGCGTTTTTAGTAGGAACTTGAGGCAATTTGAAGGGGGTCATATAATTATTTGAGGGGTTATGTCAAATTGTGAATTAGGAAGAAAGGAAAAGTCGGACAGTCATGTCACTTGGTTGGTCATATAATTATTTGAGGGGTTACCATGACAAACCATTTTCTAAAATTTGTACATACTCTAAGTGCAAGTTTGGCACGGTTCTATTTATATATATATATGCTTATATAATAACTACGAAATAACAAATGGGTTGGTCCCATGTCAAGACTTCAAACCCAAACCCAATCCACAAATTTGATGGGTCGTGTCATATTTTTTCAAATCCAAACCTGCTACAGAGCGGATCGTGTCGGGTCACTAATTGCCACCCCTATTTAAGAATGTTTACATGGAAGTCTTCCATACACATCCAAAAACACTAGAATCAGTAATCACCCTTCTTTTTTCTTTGAAAAAGTTTTCAGAAAGTAAAATTGAATTAACATATATGAAAAAAAGAAAAAAAGAAATAGTGAAAGAGATTAGCATGAACTTCTGAAACAAATTACTTACAATCAAAATCTATACTAATAAGAAATTACAGGATTTTCCCAAAATTGCCAAAGCCATTAGTCAATATGGTAATGTTCGTACCTTCACCAAGTTAACCAATGTACCTTGTGTTCAGCTTTCATTCACTTCTCAACAATCAAGTTCCTACAAATCAACAGAATCAACTCTTCAATGGTGAGTTTCTTTGTGTTTGATCTTCTCTGTGACTAGGTAAGAGCTCATGACCCCATCATGTTTATATTCATAGCTTTCCAATAGCACGAGCTACACTTTTAAGAGTTCAAAAGTGTTAATTTTGTTTAGGTTTTTCAATTCATTTTTAGAATTTCACACCAAAAAATTGACTTGTGAAAAATGACAGATGTTGTTATGAAATGTTGAAGGCAAAGCTATCAGTACCAGTTCCCCGTTCTGTAGTGATTTCAGTTCTTCTGCCAGAGAGCTCACCATATCCCTCAAGCATATGTGATGTGTTGGCGTGAGATGTTAGTGAGAGTTGATCAGCATATCCGTCTCTCAGTGTCGGTGCTGTCTGGATTCCTCTCCCATCTTGGGCTCCATATATTTGTAAGTCTTCTATTTGCTTAATGAGTACTGGCAACTCAGGTCGTTTGGAGGGGTCAATTTCAATACAATCTGCACCAATGTGGAGGAGCTTCTCCATTTCACCAAGTGAATTTGTTGAATTTGCAATTTCTGGATCAAATACTTCTGCTTCTCTATTCTCAGCAATCGCTGAAACAACCCATTGTACGACATCGGTACCCCCCTTTCCATTACTAAGATATTGTGAAGGAAACTTTCCTGTCAGGATCTCAAGGATGACAATTCCAAAGCAGTATATATCACATTTCAGTGAGAATTGCTGGTAGAATAGAGATTCGGGAGCTTTATAGGAAAACAATGCCTGAGCCGCTTGTTCAGCATTTACGAATTTGCAAAATCCATAATCAGCAAGCAATGGCTCATATTCAGAACCCAGGAAAATATTGCTGGACTTGAGATTTCCATGTGGAATTTCTAAAGAAGAAAGTACGGTGTGGATAAATTCTAATCCCCGAGCAATTCCCTTCACAATCTTTAGACGAGCGGGCCAATCAAGATCATTATGACACGGTCCTCTGTCACCTGATAAATTCTAGTAACCTAAGATACAACAAAGAAAACACAGAATGCTACATATCTAGAACTGTTGGAATTATCTTTTAATCCTTTGTTCTTTTATGCTCACACATATATTCTGTTATGAATCCAAAAGTTTGAGACTAGACTTGATAGAATTTTGATTAAAGGGTCCTCTTAGGTCAAAGAAACTGGCAGGTAAGAGAGAAACCACATTTCAGAAAAGTGAATGAAAAAAAAAGTCAAATCATTAAAGATTGCTAGGCAGCGAGGATAACTTTGCGCATACCATGTATATGTAGGTGTTTCGAGGATTATAACAACAAAGAAGAATGACAATAATAATGATGAATAAGCTGATAAAAATGAGGAGGAAATTGTACCATGCAAGAGATACAACAAGCTGCCTTTGGGAATGTACTCAGAGATCACCAACTTTTCCTCTTTGCGGTAATGGTAAGCCAATGGGGGTAGAACGTTAGGGTGGCGCAGACTTCCGAACTTTCTCAGCTCTTCACCAAAGTCCTCTTTCCCCAACTTATTCATCTCTCTCATCCTCTTCACCACCACTGCCACCCCATTAGACATTACGGCCTTATAAGCTGAACCCAGTCCACCATTTCCAAGAACCTCTGCAGCTGCCTTCATCAAATCTGGCAGACCAAATACACCCTTCTCATCATTCACCATCTTTAGATCCCCCATTCCACTCGACTTGGCACTTCGTGAACTGCTTTTAATATTTATTGATCCCTTGCTTTGGACTGATCCTCCCTTGCTCTGGACTGATCCTCCTTTGCTATTGGTTGAGTTTTTTGAATCTGATCTTTTCCACCCAGTCTCCACATCCTTCTGCTTCCTACCCGATGCTGCACGTGCCACGGAAGCCTGCTGCTCAAACTTATCCTTTGTTAGCATGTTAAAGTCTTCCTTCCTTCGCTTCACTACAGCAATTGTTGCAAATACTAGCCCAACCAGCACCAAAGCCAATATGACGGCAGCAATGGTTACCTCAGTGGAAAGTTTCCCTGTCGATGTTGAGGAATGGGGTGTTGTCTTTTCAGGATTAGGAGGTCCATCAGATTCGCTAGCAGGTGTTTCACATTCCTTCAACTTGTTCCCACAAAGCCCTTCATTCCCTTCAAATGAACTAGCATCGAATCTATCCAACTCTGCTGGAATTTGACCTTCTAATTCATTGTTTGAAACATTAAATGACTCCATCGTCTTCTGGGCGAATGCTGGAATTTTCCCAGTGAATTTGTTATCTTCAAGATGTAGCTCAAGGATATTGGGTAATGGTACCAATGATCTTGGAATTTCTCCAGTAAATTCATTTTCAGATAACCATATTTTCTTCAAAGAAGTCATTTTGGCGAAATAATCTTTTGGAATGTCACCCGAAAACTTATTTCCAGATAAGTAAATGGCCTTAAGAGAAGTTAGACGAGTGAATTCGGGGATAGGACCTTCAAATAAGTTTCTAGTAAAACTGATGGTTCGAAGACCTTTCAATTCAGCAAGAGCATCAATGTCAATCTCTCCTGAAAGACCCATCTTTCCTAGTCGGAGATCTCCAACAATGCCTTGATAACAACGAACACCTGCCCATGAGGAAGGATCAGTCTTGCAAGGCTCAGATTTAGGGGACCACGAATTAAGAGTGATAGGATTTGTAAATGATTCCTTGAGCTTGAGAAGAGCTTCAGTATCGGTTATAGAGGAAATGGGATTGAAGAGAAGAAATGATAGGAAGAGAAGAACAAGAATGGGAGGTGGCTCGATGAAACGAACAGCGGCCATTGCTTAGCCGGAGATTTGACACATCCGGGAAGGAAAGGCCGCTGTTCGGAGTGATAGGCAGGTTTACTTTTACTAGTTTTGTTTGGTATTTCTGATTTGTGTTTTGTTGACTTCTTCATTGTTGTGTGGTTGAGGAGCTGGTGATGAAGGAGGACGGACGTGAGAAGAGGAGAAGCTAAGAATAGAAATAGAAGAGGGGTTGGGGGTGAATGTTTTGTTTGAAAAAGTCATCTAAAACAATTTGCTGTTTTTGGCGGTTGGTGGACGTATTTGCGTCATTCGCTCTTCTTTTTGTTATTTTGGCAAAATCAACAACTTTTTTCTTCTCTAACGGGTAGGGATGGCAACGGGGCGGATTGTGACAGATTTGAGCAAATCCATCCCCGATCTATCGGTAATAACGGATCTCCAATCCGCCCAGCCAATCCGTTTGCAATTTTTTATTAAAAACCGAAATCGCCCCGTGCGGATTGGCGGATATCTGCCCCGCCCCGCCAATCTGTTTACAGTTATCCAAAAATTATAACAATAATTACAAAACTACAAACATCCATACAAAAATTATACAGAAATTACAAAAATCCATACGAAAATTAAAAAAAATATATCGATATCTAATAGATCTGATCTGAAAGAAAAAAAAATTCGATATCAGATTTGATATCTTGATTTCAGATCTGAGATTTGAGATCTTGATTTCATATCTTGATCTTGATCTCAGATCTGAAATGTTTCTTCAAGTGTCGGCCTCAGATCTGAGAAGAAGGGGCGACCCTTCGGAGTTCGGCCTTCGCTGTGAGAGAGAAGAAGGGAGGGTCGACCTCCGCCACCCTTCACGGCCTTCGCTATGAGAGAGAAGAAGGGAGGGTCGCTCGCAGCCTTTGCTATTTTTAAAGAGAAGAAGGGACCCCTTCGGGAAGAGACGAAGGGACTTCGCGACGCTGTTTCAGTGTTTTGAGGGAGAAGAAGGGACTTCGCGGCGGGGCGGCCTTCGCTGTTTCAGTGTTTTGAGGGAAAAGAAGGGACTTTGCGGCGGGGTGGCCTTCGTTGTTTCAGTGTTTTGAGGGAGAAAAGGGACGAAGGGACTCTGAGTCTCTGTCTCTGGTTTGTGAGAAGCTGAAACAACAAGTAAAAGTGATTGAGAGAGAGGTGAGGTGAGAGGCAGATGTAGGGTAGGTTGTTGATATTTTTTTTCGCATTTAAAGGGTTAAGGGTATTTTTGTAATATCAAAACTTAAACGGATATCCGTGGGGCGGATATGGCCAAATCCGTATCCGCCCCAAAATCCGTTTAGGTATATCCAAAACCGCCCCAAACGGATTGGGTGGGGCGGATATCGGTGAAAATCCGCCCCACTGCCATCCCTACTAACAGGGGTTATTCAATCATGGATTTTAATAGAGTGTGAAAGATTTTAAACTCCATTAAAATATATGGGTATTCAATTAAGGATTTAAAACAATATAATGAAATCTAGGGGTATTCAAATACATATTTTAAATGATTGTTTTATAATCCATTAAAATCATGGGGTATTCAATTCATAATTTTCAAAATTCCACCAAAATTAGGGGATATTCAAAAAAAGTGAATTTTGATGGATTTGTTGACTTGACAGACTTTGAAGGATTTATGTGTGAAAGGTATAAATATCAAAACCCTTTTCAAATTCAGCCTCTTCCCCTCAGATTTCAATTTCTCTCATTCCTCTCTCCCACCAACACTGTGCGTACCCACTACTGCTAGGGCTTGCAGGGTAATCGAATTCAATCTCCAATACAGAAACAAAGATCCCATCTTTGTTCTTCTTTGATCTCTTCTTTCATCTTTAGCCAAATAAGCTGAAACCCCATTGAAATTAATCCAACCCCCATCTATCCTGTCACCCTAAATCCATCAAATCAGATCTCAAAACCATCATCACTTCCATCCATCTTTCCTTCAATCCCTTTCAAAATGTCAGGTAGGAACCTCACATACACCAACCCAACACCCTGTAAACATCTTGCAGATTACAAGCAGAAGCATGGTCTTAATAGGTTCAACTCGGTCGAAAACAATATCAAAACATCCCCAAATGGAAGATCAAGGATGAATAAGGACCAAACTCAGATACCCAAATGTGGTTTGTGCAATGGGTATCGAGGGAGGCTCTATATCTGTTCGATTTGTTCATCTGTTTCGTGTTCAAACCATGCTTTGTTGCATTCCCAAGCTGAAGGTCATGAGATTGCTATTGACATTGAAAGGGCAGAACTTTTCTACTGTGTTTGTTCTGATCAGGTTTATGATCCGAACTTCGATAAGGCAGTGATGTGTAAGCAGATGATGGGGATGCCTTATAAGAATGATAATGGGGTTGTTGATCTTAGGGATGAGAATTCATGTAAGAGAAGGAAGGTGGTGGTATCTCACTATGGTAAGAATCAGAGCAAGATGGTTTTGAGGATTAGAAGGGGATCATGGAATTCGTGTTTCCCTTTGGGTTTGAGAGGATTGAACAATCTGGGGAGCACTTGTTTTATGAATTCTGTGTTGCAAGCATTGCTTCACACACCCCTTTTGAGGAATTACTTTCTTAGTGATAGGCATAATAGAGATTCTTGTCCACATGGATAGAGGAGACTGTTGGAGAAGTCTAGAACCAAATAAACAACATTCCCATGACAGTAGTAACAACAAACAACAAGAAAAGCAAGAAAGCAATGGAATGTCAATTTTAGAGTTATCATGTGAGATGCTAATGGATATCTTCTCTAGACTTCCTGTCAAGTCTGTGGGGTTGTATAGGTGTGTTTCTAAGCACCATAGTTTTTGGTTTATATTGTTGTAATCAATACCAATTTCTTTCTTGAGCAACTTAGATGAATAAAGTCGTCATGGAGGAGAAGCCATTTCGAAGACTAGTTATGATGTGGGATCATGTAGGGTTAAGTTGGTGAATGGAAGGGATTTTGGAGATGGATGGGAAGAATTTGCTCAAGCCCATAATCTACATGTTGGAGATTTGTTAGTGTTTAGATATGAAGGTGGAATGTTATATGTCGAATAGATTATTATTCCTCTGATATTTTAAACAACAAATTGAGATCTTTGGGGGAATTAATTAGGGTTACGATTTTATAGCGAGGTGTTGTTGCGATTTCTCCTACCAATCCGAGTGGTTTCTGTAGTGTTCTCTATGCTCAACGACCACCATGTGAGAGAGATATGGTACGACACAAACACTTTCTTTTGCCAATAAGAATCAATAGAAATCCATAACAATCCTTTATAAAATTCAGAAAATCCAATAATAAAAATCCATCAAAATCTAGTGGATTCTGTAAAATCCACAATATTCAGTCACTTAAAATACATCAAAGTTCAGTGAATTCTGTAAACTCCTTTGAAGTATTTTAAAATCCATGAGATTTAAAGTCTTTCACACTTCATTAAAATCAATAATTGAATACCCCCCTGTAAGTTTCTGAATCTTGGTTGACCGAGAGAAGCAACATTTATTTCTATAAATAATTGGTTTGTTTAGACAATTAGATTCTCTAAGGAAATCCGAAAATGTGTTTCTTGTCCAATTTGCTTATTTTGAAGTTGTCATAATATATTTAGGAAATATTAGAATTTTATAATTAGTTTTAGAAGTTAGTGGTTGTTATCTATAACAAGCACGTAGCCAATGAAAAATGTATTTATATGTATTGTACATGTACCGTTGCCAGTGTCGTTGGCACGATAGAAAGATGGGTTGTGGCAATAGGTTAAACTTGATTAAAATTTTAAACAATTAGGTAAAACACAGTTTAAAACACCACATTTATTCCTCCCAAAACTTAAATTTTCCAAAATATAGAGTTCATGATCTTTGCTTGAATGTTTTAATTAATGATTGGTTTTATTGAAAATATCTTTAAAAATGCATTTTAACCATGCCAAATTTACTAAAATCAGACAACTAAGTAGATAGTTAACACGATTTGCATTTAAAAAAAACACAAATTTTTTTTATCTATCCGTCATATATGCATTCCACCAACTTTTCACCTTTTTGTTCATTTTGTTTACTCTTTTACTTACAATTTACTTACAAATATGTCATTATTGATAATGAATCTCCACTATTAACATATTTCCCAACTTTTAATCCTGACCATATTTTATCTCTAACTCCAAACATCATTCTGATTTGTTATATAGATGTTGTCCTAGTGTACGGTTGTGTCCTCGACGTGGCCAAAATTTTAGTACTAATTTTCTAGCGTCGACATGCCAATTTTGTGTTTAAGTCACTCTTTCACAATTCTTCAATACATCCTGATTAAAATCATACCCATTCGCATGCCAATTTTCCACCTTGGCCACTCTGGGTGCCTCTAACAACTTCTATCTCATTGAAACCCAAAGAAAAATTCATCAAGCAGATGTACATTTATTCAACGAGTCTAAGTAGCCTTGTTTGTGCAACCCTTTTAAGGGCCTTGTTGACATGGCGATGTAAACCACGGTTTTAAAACATTACAACAAAAAGGGACTAAATTTAAAACTAAAATAAAGAGGACTGGAATATAATAAAATAAAATTCAAACAAATTCACCATGACTAAATCATTTTTTTTTGTGAAAGGCAAGTGTGGGGGTTTATATGGGCTCCCCAGATCACTGAAAAAAGAAGGTAGAAAAATTAAATTTCAGTTACATTCGTGTGTATTTTCTACCGATAGCATCGTCAAAAACAATATTCCTAATGTCCTTCGCAAAGGAACTAGGAGTGATCTCCACAAACTCATGATTTGGTAGAAGGCTAGCTAGTTTATCTACTACTTGGTTCGTTTCCCGGACTACATGCATTACCCGACATTCTGCAAATTTTTTCAATTCCGCCTTGATGCGTCTAGTTGTGTGAACCGCTTCCCATGGAGGAGCTTTCCTGGTAGAAATGTACTTCAATGCATTACTAGAGTTCGTGCACAAGACCACCCGCTGGACACCATGTTGACGTGCTAGGCGAAGACCTAGCTCAATTCCCTGCAGCTCATGCAGTGTGACAGTCTGTGCTCGTCGAGACCCTGCTGCTGCTGCCACCACCTGTCCCTCGTGATCCCTTATGACCGCACCGTAGCCTCCTTTAGTACCCTTGAGTGAGCCGTCTGTGTTGAGCTTGAACCAGCCTACATCAGGTCATATCCATGCATGCAGGGTGCTTGTGCGTTGTTGAAACTGGGCAGCAATCTGCCATATGTCAAAGAGCTCAACACATGTGATAGTACATGTATTGCCAAAAGAAACTTGAAGCAAATACTGTCATTTGATCACATGTGATATATGCATTAATCGTTTAATTTCTCCAAACATAATGAAATACTATCATCCATAAAAGAAAAAAGTTGGATGTCTCTTTACCATTAAAATAAATTATAATCTCTCGACTCTAGACTGGTGCCAAGTTGAAAGTCTCCGAATTTTTTTTTATAACAATAACTTAATAAGCATTTAAAGAATACCAGAGATGAGCATTTAGCTAAGACAGTCAAGTGGATGCTTTAGACATGAGTGAAAAGAGATAACAAAAAGTAAAAATAAAAATGATCAAGGCCCACTAGATGATGTCCCTTGTTAGCAACTATTGGCTTTGACTCTGTAATTTCAGTCTTGAAAATAATAAACAAATTAAAGTTTAAATTAGCAAAAATGATATTATCTAAATATTACTAAAACATTAGGAACCAACTCATGTGCTTTGAAGTAGCATCTCAAACTTGTTAAGCCTACACAATGAAAAAACAACAAACTATACCTGGTGCGTTTAGATATGTCCTTGCCGATTTTGATGATATCAAACTTGCAAAAATGAGTAGCGGTTAAGTCAAGAAACATCGTTGTGGTGGCTGAAGGTACTCCGATGCTTAAGTTAGATATCGGTTCGTAAAATAGTAAAGGTTGTATGTAATTGCAGTGTGTATGCATGTATCCATTTCTTCCTACTTTCACTGATTCTTATAGCGAGTGTTCCCTCCCTAATTGTCTCTACGATCGAGGGCATGATGGAGGGAGGAGATTTCGCATAAGTTCTTACCTATGCATGATTGAGTTCTTCGACACTTGACTCTGTTTAGGACCCAATGTTTGATTGGGCTAGAACCGATTTCGAGCTAATGGATCTTGGGCTTGTGACAGCAATAAGATTCGTTGCTCGAGGCTTATTGTCCTGGGCCAAGTCCTAAGACCTGTGCCTGTGGGGCTGGCGTGTCTTAGGCCTGGGCAACTTACTTACTAATTAAACAGTAGTCTTGCGCATGGGTCCACTCGAGACTACGTTGAAGCCTTTTGCGTGCTAGGGTTAGCCCATGCTACGTGTACTACTGTGATTGAGTGACTGTTCGATGTCACATCAACTACTTCCCCAGTTAATGGGGCTACATGCAGTTTCAATAATTCGATGAATGTAGACTAGTGCAATTGTACTAGGAACCATCACCCCCTTATCCCTGCACATAGCATTTAATGCCGACGCCTTTGCTGGGTGACCTCTTTCTGTGAACCATCATGCCTATATATAGGCTGGTTCTTGTAGGTTCAGGCATTGCCATGAGCATCGTAGAACTTGTTCCTTAAATGTGTCTTTCCAGAAAATGTGTTTTGACATCTCTTGGGGATGAAGGAGGATCTCCATTAGTGGAGTCTCCGAATGTTCTGACATTTGCAGAGATGAGTTTTAACAAGACCTGCTATTGTATAAAGCCACCTAGTTTGAGTGAGCTTCTAGTGGTTCCGTGGGACCTCCGAAATTCCTCTTACATCGCAAAGAAGTAGTACATACTTCCCTTTAGGGGCAGAGTTTGTATTTAATCTTCTATTGCTCCCACGTTTTCTTCTGCCATCCATTTCGAGGATAATATTCACAACCAAGTTTTGGTGGTCGTTCCCACTGTTCTATCATAGGCTTTACTAGTGATGCCCCAGCCGAAAAATGGACTAGCAGCGCCAGGCTCCGGTTTGTGGGGTCTGCTGCATTGGGGAGCCGATTCTGTATCGCCTCAGGCATTCCTTCTTTGAGGGATCGCACCAGCAGCTAGCTTTGGGTTGATTGCTTTCACTTCCAAATCCACTTATGAAGGCAGATTGGCAGAGCAAAGTCTTGACGTGTGTTCTGGCGGATCTTTCATTCACACCTTGCTTTGCACCAAGCTCAAATACTTGTAGTGTGTAAGCTTTTGTACTGGCCAGTCCGTCAAGCTTTGTAACAACTTTTTGATAATCAATAAAGTTTGTTCTTCTGAATTCGTTTTTTTATGCTCCAAATGATTGTGTATCATATTGGCTTGTGTAAACAAATCTTTTGGACTGTAAAAAAAAATGAAACAGTTTTAACTCTGAGCAAGGACTGAGTTGAATTGTTTCGAAGGAGACGTGTGTGGTCCTATTTTAGCCTGTGTAGTTCCCTTAGCAAAATAGCTTGGTTCCCTAATGATAGCGAAGTCAATGAAAAGTTCTCTTCATGTAGGCCGACCGTGTGTTTGCGGGTTGTCCACTTTCTGAGTAGGCTTTGTCCTGTCGAAGTATTACTACTTAGCTCTGTACAAAATTGGAGTGACAACAAATTAGTCTTTTTAGGACTAGATTCTGAACCATATGCTAACTCATTGTTTAGTTGAGTCTTGGTCGTCAAGGCGTTGCATTGGTCAGTATGGATTGGAACAATTAGATGTGTTGAGTCATTTGCGGACTAGACTCGTCAGCATGTGTGCTGCCTTAGTTCCTGAGGAGGACTAAGCTATATCTGGAGTGGTGAGATGTTTGTGGACTAGATTCGCCCGTTTGTGGGAACTGTTCATTGACTGGGTTCAGCCTATGCTGGAACTCCTTGGCTTTGAGGTGGACTAGGTTACTAATACGGCAAGTTGTCGCCGTCCTGAAAAGGACTGGGCTTGGCTGCTTTGCGCCTTTGTGGTCCCTATAATCAGACCAAGTTCCTTAGGGAACGGTGAGTTGTCCAGAGACTGGACTTGCCCTCTTGTGATGAATTGTCCGTGGACTGGGTCCAGTCCACGATGGAGTTCCTTGGTTACTAAGGAGGACTAGGTCACTTATGCGCAAGTTGTCGTTGTCTTGAAAAGGACTAGGCTTCGCCGCTTGTGCGCCATTGTTGTCTCTGTAGTTAGACCAGGTTCCTTAGGGAGTGGTGAGTTGTACAGAGACTGGACTCGTTCGCTTGCAGTAGACTGTCCGTGGACTGATTCAGGTCCGCACTAAAGTTCTTTGGTTCTTGTGGCGAACTAGGTCACTTATGCGGCAAGTTGTCGTAATCCTGAAAAGGACTAGGCTTGGTCACTTGTGCGCTATTGTGGTCCCCGTAGTCAGACTGAGTTTTTTTTAGCGGTGAGCCATCTGGATACTAGACTCGTCAGATGGACTGTCTTTGGACTGGGTTCAATCTGCACTGTAGTTCCCTAGTTCCTGAGGCAGACTAGGTCACTTAAGCGGCAAGTTGTCGTCGTCCTAAAAAGTACTAGGCTTGGTCGCTTGTGCGCCATATTTGTCCCCGTAGTCAAACCAAATTCGCTTGTGTGCCATATTGGTCACTTGTGCACCATATTGGACTCACCCATTTACGGTGGACTATCCATAGACTAGGTCCACTCCGCAGATGTACCATTGTGGTCCTAAGGTCGGACTAGGCTATCTTAGGAGCAGCGAGTCGTCCATTGATTGGGTTTGGTCTGCATGGGCGCCATCATGGTCTGGAAGTTGAACTAGGCTTGTTCCTTGTTATGGAGTTATACAAAATGTGAATCTTTAAAGAGAGTACCTTTACTGATAGTACTTCTTCAAGTGCTCTACATTCCACGCCTTTTTCAGACGCTCCCCATCCAGGTTTTCTAGCCAGTAGGTTTTTGCATTTTGATCATTGTCACCTTGTAGGGACCTTCTCAGTTTGGGCTTAGCTTGCCTTTTTTGGGTCTCTTGTGTTTGTATGGGTCTTCCTCACTACCCAATCGCCGACTTTTATTTCTTGAATTTTGACCCTCTTATTATTGTAGTGTTGGCCCATCTTTTGTTGATGGGCTATAATTCTGACCGAAGCTTTGTCTCAACGCTCTCCGAGTATGTCTAACCTTACTTTCAGAGCTTCATCGTTGTCCTCCATCCTAACTTCCTCCACTCTAAATGTAGGTATTGCTAGTTTTAATGGAACCATTGTCTCGGACTCACAAGTCAGTGCAAATGGTGTCTCTCCAGTCGGAGTCCTCTTTGTGGTATGGTATGCCCAGAGGATGCCTGAAAGTTCAGAGACCCAAAGCCCTTTGGTTGCATCAAGTTTCCTCTTGATAGCTTCTATGATAGTTAAGTTGGTGACTTTTGCTTGTCCATTGGCATTGGGGTGACCCGACATGGAAAAGTGATGGTTGATGCTCAGTTGGATGCAAAATTGCTAAACTTCCCACCCTCGAACTGGGTCTCATTGTCGCTGACCAAGATTTTCGATATTCTGAACCTGCAGACGATAAACTTTCAAAGAAAGTTTTTGATTTGATTATCTCCTATCTTAGGGAGGAGCTCCACTGTCACCCATTTGGTATAGTAGTCGATTGCCCCAAGGAAGAGTTTTCTTCTTTCGAAGATGGGGAACGGGCCCATGATGTCTATCTCTCACTGCGCAAAAGGCCATGGGCTGGAAATTGGAACCAGGTTTTGTGTTGGCATATGTGTGTACGCGGGGTACCTCTAACACTCATCACATTTGCAAATCAAATCTTTGGCATCTTGCTTCATTTTTGGCCAATATTATCCTAGTGTTAGGGCTTTATGAGATAGTGTCCTTCCTTTGGGATGGTTCCCAGCAAACTCCTTCATGATTTTGAGGAGTTGGTTTTCCTCCCTTAGGGCCAGTCATTTGAGTAGAGGGCCAGTAGTTGATCTCCTATACAACCTATCATTGAGGAGAGTGTACCGTACCATTCTATGTTTCAACTTGCGGGCCTCTAGCTTATCTGCTGAGAGGGTTCTATCATTTATGTAGCTGATCAGGGGCCTCATCTAGCTGGTCTCCATAATGGTGGAAAGGGTGTGGTGGAGTCCTTTTTGGGTCGACTTCTGTTGGAACTCTATGAGTGTATCAGAGTCATTTTGTGCGGATGAGGCCTTTTCGACCAGGTCATTAGATTCTTCGTTGTATACCCTAGAGCAGCGACGGAGTAGTATCCTTTTGAACCGCCTTCTGGAGTTGATTACTTTCCCGCAATAAGCCATCATTCGCAATTCTTTAACATCAAATTCACTATTCATCTGATCGACCACCAGTTGGAGTTGTTGAACACTGTGAGTTCTTATACTTCAATTCCTTGGGCTAGCTTTAGCCTGGAAAGGAGGGCTTCATACTCCACTTCGTTGTTTGAAGCACGAAAGCTAATTTTGATAGCCTTACTGCGGGATTGATCCCCACCATGTCTTACATTGTCCAAGCGAAGACGTCCTAATTCTCTTTTAAGAGTTGCCAGTTGATCTTCCAATGCACTGTTGAGGTTAGAGCCTATCTGGACTATTTTTGTGTTAGCTAGGTTGTCCAGGTATATTGTTACGGCTTCTTCCTCTGGCTGCCAAGCGTTCGATCTTCCCCTCGGGCTGGTGGAGGTTCGAGGTCTAAAGGTGGGGGTGCATCTTTTCTATTTGGATTCGGTGTTTCTTCATCCAAAACCTGTTGTTCGGACATTTGTGCTCCGTTATTCGGCTGCCAGGCCGGTATTCTAAAAAACTCTAGGCGGTAGACAGGCGGCGAGCAGGGGACTATCGCCCAGAGGACTAGGCAGAGCTTAATTGATTTATTATAATTTATAAAAGTTAAGCATAATAACATATAAAAGTTAAGCATAATAACATATAAAAATTAAGATCAATAGCATACAAATTACTTATAATTCAATGACAAGAAACATATCCAAAATGTATATAAAAAAATAAAAAATAAAAAACATTCAAAAACCCATTCAAGAGGCCGCCTAGATCGATTGTTAGAACACTGCCCCAGGCTGAGTCGTAGTGACATTCCAAAGTGACAGTCTGGCTCCTCTGATTGTCCCTACCTCGTTATCTGAGGGATACTTGAGGCACTAATGTTGGGTGGAGACAACTGCCTCCATGTGGTGTGACCAAAGTCGTCCCAAAGTTACGTTGTATTCAGAGTGGGCATCTACGATCGAGAACTCTGTCATCAAGATCTTTTTTAGGTCTGGCTGCCCTGCGATTACTGACAGTGTGATTTTACCAATCTAGAAACAACTCTCTCTGTTGAAGCCAAACATGGCCTGATTTTAAGGTGTCAGCTTTCCTCCTTTAGTTGCATTTTCAAGAATGCGTCTAGGATCATTGTTGGACACATACATCTCTTTTAGTTGACCGAGATGTATGTGTCAAACAATGATATTCTTACTTCCCAATTTTCTATTCCTACTGCAATTAGTAAGGCGTCGTTGTGTGGGAAGCGAATACCTTTCATCTTCCATTTTGTGTACGTTAAGCTTATGGCCTTTTTCTCCTCCCATACATGTTGTACGAGTTGGTGTCGGAAGTGTGATCTGACTGGCAGCTCCCAAACCGATTTCTTCAGTAAACAATTCTAGTGTTGTCTTTCCTTGTTTTCTTGTGAAGGACATATACCATGTCTAGAGTCATATCTCTCACTTTCTGTGTCATTTTCTCGCCTTAAATACGCGTATCTTCGAGGTTGATGAACTCATTTAGTCATCCTTTCTAGATCCAATACTGGATTTAATTTCTAAGGCTCCCGCAATCCTTGGTGTCATGGCCTATTTCTTTGTCACATTTTGAAGGATCTTCTTTGAGTTTTTATGGCCACTTGATGTCAGACCATTTTTCCATGGTGAACAAAATGTCGGGCATACTAGAGTTGAGCGGAGTTTAGTAGGGGTACCTAGAGCCGCTGGACTTTAACAACTTTGCTTCGCTGAGCCCACCCTAGTTCTAGCCTCGTTTTTGCTTGGAACTATCTCCCTTCTCATCCCTGTCCTTGGCTTTTGAGAAGTGTTTTGGCTTTTTTCCTCTCTTCTTAATAGCCCACATTTCTTCCATAGTGATGTACTTTTGGGCGCTCCTTAGCAATCCCGCCATACTCACTGGGGGCTCCAAGGTGAGGTTGTTGTAAAATCGACCTCATCAAAAATCGAATGTGAAAGCAATGAATGATGTATCATCACTGCACCCGTCGATCAAGGTCAACTTGTCGTTGAAACGAGTGGCGTACCCCCTAAGGGTCTCACCCTACTTCTGCTTGAGATTCAGCTAATAGTGAGGCTCATTTCTTATCCGTTGCCTCCCGATGAATCTGTTGATAAATGCCTTTGTTTGGTCCTGGAATGACTCGACGGACATGGGTTGGAGAATGTGGAACCATGTCAGCACAACCTTCTTCAGGCTAGTGGAAAATTTTTGGCACAGGATAACCTTTTGAACTTTCGATGAGTACCATCACGTGGTGATATGGCAAAAGTGGTCTGATGGATCTGACGTTCCGTCATAGAACTCGAGCTTCGGTGGGACAAACTTCTTAGGAAAAGGGGCACCCATGATCTCCTCCAAGAATGGAGGGATTGTGATATCGTATAGGACATCAAGGTTACACGCCCCTAGTTAGAGCAGGTTCTCGACCGTGTTCTTGTTAATCCCTGGGGTGTGGTCCCCGTGACCCTCTCTTGGCCTCATTCTAGACATGCTCTTTATTCTTCTACTGTGGGTTTCGCTCTCCCGGGCATGCTCTTGGATCTGAGGTCCTCCCGGATCTCGGTTGGCCTCAGATCGTTGTTGTCGTTAACGAGTCATCCTTTCCACCACCACCATTAAGTGGTTTAGGTGGAGCAGGATCAGACTCGTGTCAGAGTAGCCGCTGTTTCCTTTATGGCTGGGCCTTGCAGCCGTCAGCGTCTTCGATCATATCAACTCGACTATGTGGTTAGATTTCACCGTCCAGAGATTCATCTAGCTTGGTTCGAGATCTGGTGTTGGTAACCATTTATCGATGCTCCGCTTAGCTTAGAAAAAACTTTGTATGCTTGTTTCAAGGAAAACTTATTGTCATCTTCCCCATGGATGGCACCAAACTCATGCGATCAAATTTCTCCTTGCCGATTTCGATGATATCAAACCTACAAAAGTCAGGACTGGTTAAGCCAGGGGCCACCGTTGTGGTAGTCGAAGACATTCCGATGCTTAAGTCAGACTTCGGTTCGAGAAAGAGTAAAGACTGTATGTAAACTGCAATGTGTGTGCGTGTGTACCTTTCTTCATCATTTTACCTATTCTTATAGTGAGTGTTCCCTCCCCAACTGTCTCTGTGATCAAGGGCGTGATGGAGGGAGGAGATCTTGCATAAGATCTTACATGTGCATGACTGAGCTCTTCGGCAGTTGGCTATGTTTAGGACCCAATGCTTGATTGGGCTAGAGTTGAACCTAAGACTGGTACCTCTGGGCCTTATTGTTCTGGGCTCAAACCTAAGACCGGTACCTCTGGGGCTGGCATGTCTTGGGTCTAGGCACTTGACTTATGGGCTGAACAATAGTTTTGCACATGGGTCTGCTCGGTACTACGCGGAAGCCTTTTAAGTGCTAGGGTTAGTCCATGCCACATGTACGATTGTGATTGAGTGATTGTTTGATGTCTCATCAACACCCATGAACTGAGCTAAAAGATTCATTAAAAAATAGAGTACACCTTTTCAATGGCTTTGTATCTGTGATTAGCTCTTTTTTCGTCATGTGCTCTAAAGCAGCATATCTAACTTGTAAAGCCTACACAATGAAAATGCAACAAAATACACTCATGAACCGACCAACAAAAAAACATTATATATATATATACCTTTTCAAAGGCTTCGTCTTTGCGATTTGCATTTTTTTGACCTTTTCTTTGCATTCTAATTTTCTTTCTTATGCTTTGCTATTTTCTTTCTGTTTGCTTTATCAACTTCAGATTCAAACCTTATCAAATGGTTTCTACCTTTACGACTAATCGCCAAAGGACTTTGAATCTATTCACTTTCTTCACAACTGGAGACTTCATTGCATACTTCGGAAAGAGTAGGATGGGTAGTCTTCATTTTCCTTGCTTCCTTAAGCATCAACTTTTAATCCAACCTTAAACCACTTTTGTTAGTTTTTCATCATCAGTCATCAAGTCTGCAACTTTGTAGTAGGCATTGCATATTCTGTTGCAACGTTCATTTTCATGGTTTAAAGTCCAGTTCGAGTATATAATTTTAACTTTCTTATGACGTCTCTTCACATTGTTCGTCAACCTTCGAAGAATATATTTCTTGAGTAAGGAATAAACTTCATTTTGAATCAAGACTGTCAAAGGCGTGTCTGCATAAGATTCCTCTGAACTCAAATAATTGACAAATCACTGCTTTTAGATGAAGCAATAAAAGTGACTCGACGATGATGGTCTCCTATAAACATGTCTTGTGCAACATCATAGACCAGGTAGTCATTTTTCTCTTTAATAGAAGAAATCATACAAAAAACTTCCCTTTTATCTCTTCTTGAATTTCCTTGAACTTTAAGTGGTATAGGCAGTTTGAAATTGCTTATCCAATGGATAGTCAATATTGCATGGGATCCAAGGGTTAAAAGAATTTGAGTCCCTTCATTCTCCTTTTGCACCTTACTTCATAGTACATTCTCATATTGTTCAACATATTGTTTCAAGGTTGTCTTTGAAATTCACATCCACGAATCCTTTCATCGTATAACCCAGTCAACCATTCATTTTTTTGAAGGTTATATTTTTCAATGAAATATTCCAATTTCCTTCATACTCTTCACAAGTCAACGAAAAATGAATAACCTCTAGCATTGTATACTTGATAGCTTCATACTAAATGTAGCCACTGAGTTTTTCAAGAAACTTTTTCATAATATGTTATATACACCATCTATGAGTGTAGAAGGACGCACAGTGTCAGTGGCCCTCTTCAATGCCTTATCTTGGTTAGTAATTATCACGGGAAGGGCACGACCGTTTATACAATCCAACCAAGATTCAAGAAGTCACTCAATATTTTCACTAGATATCAACCCAAAAGTACATCCTGAATTTTTCTGGGCCCTTTCACATCCCGACCCCATCATGTCTCGATCTATAGTGGGATGGGATCGGGATGTAGATTTTCTATCCCGCCCATCCCATCGCGTCCCAAATTTATTATTAATTTTATAAAACTACTATTCTAAAAGAAAGTTTATGATGTGTTGAAATTAAATCGAAACATCTACTATTTGAAAATTTACTTGCTTGATTTGGTATTTTTTTTGTTTAGGTAGAAACTTCAATTTGGATATTTTAGGTCAAATAGAACCTAGGAAAACTTATACTTTTTCACATTTTAGATTGGTTATAGGACAATTATTCTTGTAGAAAATAAAGGCAAATGATGGTTTGCGTTAGTTTTGCACTATGAGTTATATAGTTGGAGAACATTGCTATTAATTGTATCTTGTATGAATGATATTTGAACTCTTACGGAAATATGCAAGACGGGTCTATGAAATGGCTCATTCCATCTCCCATTATTCACTTGAAAAACTTAATTTCATTGTAAGGTAATCCTCCACAACTTTTATATGATATTTAATATTGTTATGATGAAAGATATATGTACATAAATTTGACATTATTGGTGTGTGAGGAATGTGATATGAAATTATTTTGTTATTTTTAATTGGAGAACTATTTAGTACATGCTCATCAGGTCCCGTCTTGTTCCGTCCTGAACCTGTTTGGGATGGGATGAGCTTTATCCCATCCCGATCCCTTACGAACGAGATGGGATAGGGATAAGGTCCATCCTGTCCCATCCTGTCCCGTACCCACCCCTAATTGCAGCTCATACTTATTAGTCAAATATATTGTATCAAATGTAACATCGTCTTCAAATTCTTCATAAACTTTCATACAAGCCAACGGGTACCAATTCAGCGATAGACTTGTGGCGGATGAAATCACAAGTCAAGGGTTTGAACCATGCCTGATGCATTTAATGGTTATGAGATCCAAAAAAAAACCCAACATGCCCTTAAAAAAAAACAAACTTTCATACTCCATGCATCTGTCTGAAACATATTTTTCAACATTTCTTCTTCATCCAAATCCATCAAATTAAATTTTTTTTGAATTATTGGTTTGCATTTTTTTTTAAATAACGCTGAAGTGACATAGCATCCCCATTACCAAGCCTTAACCACCCAACTTTATCAAGATAATTATGCACATCTTTTTGTGAAAATGACACATTCTCATGCCCACTAGAGCTTCAACCATGATGAAACTAAATTTTTTTTAGGTCTGATTCCTGCCTATCATTAAGTTCAAGTCTTATTTTGACATATTTCCTCACAAAGCGATTTTTCTTGTACATTTTGGATTTTGTCGGGCTCAACACATGATTATGATCCAGGGTGACCATTGTCACTTACAACTTCCCATTATTAGGGTTTACAACAAATCTAATCGTAGCTTTACACTTACTTTTGGTAGTAGGCGTTGAAATTTTCCCGATCGTGAACATGCAAGAACCAAAAACTTCACTTCTCCTTCGACATTCCTTTTAGTGGTCCTTATTTTCGTCGGAAGCCCTTTTCTATTTCCATATTGAAAATAATATTCTGTATATTAATCAATATTATTGAATTTCATTCCTATTTCAATATCTTTTATCTCCTCCACAATTTCTTCAATACTTACTTCTTCATCTTTTTCATTCTTTGTGCACTCTACAACTTCTTCATTTTCAATAGAATTTATTTCCGTGTCTACAATAAACATACATCAACCACACAAGTTGATATTTTATCTTATAAGCTAGAGAATATTAACAAAAACACAATAATACATACAAATTAAAGAACAAAAGTTAAACAACTATCACAAGCAATCTATAATATATTCAAGTTAAGAACAATTTTGCCAGATCAAGTTATTTGAAATACTTAGACCTTTATATTTTATAGAAGAGTTAAAACAAAACCAATTTAGTCTCAAATCAATAACAATAATAACCTATGATTAGTAGCTAGATTTCTTCGTGGCATGACATAATATTTTATTGCCAAGGTGACTTCGTTCCATGTTTTTTATCAGTTGATTGTGTTGGATGTCCGGCCTATAAGGTTGTACCACATGTCTTCCTCACACGAGTGAGATGTTGATGTTGTTCACCAGGTTAATAACCCTAGTAAGTCATTTTTCAAGGGATCAGGGAATCTGTGACTTTTTAACACCACAACTTTTATTGTCTCACACCACCTCTCTTTCCCACACCATCAATAAAAAAAATTCTTCTTCTCCTATCTTCCTCCTTCTATGCTCATCTCTTTTCCATCAAGCATCACCACCAAGTCGGTAGCACCACCACTACACCACACTCTATCACCGTCAGCCACCCGCCACCACCTCAATCTTCTATTTTTTCTCCTCTCTTCCTCATTTTTTTTATTTTCTTCTATTATATTTTTTTGTTCATCGCCGTCACAGAGGACTCCGCGAGGATGGGTTCCCCATTCATGGTGGCCTAAATCAGGGCCAAATTTTTTTTCTCGCAGAGGCTCCTGTGAATGGATGCCAAAATTTTGCCCTCGCAGAGGCTGCCATGAGTGGGGAACCCATCCTTGCAGAGTCCTCTATGAGGGTGATGAAGAAAAAACATAGAAGAAAATAAGACGAACAAAGAAGAAAAAAATGAGGAGGGGGAAGACAGAAGAAGAAGAAGACGAATGATTAAAAAAGGAGAAGTATAGAGGAAGATAAAAAGGAGGCGGTGGTAAGGCCAACATTGATGGGGCGTGGCGTGGTGGTGGTGTTGGCGGGGTGGTGATGCTTGATGGAAAAGAGAAGAGCAGAGAGAGAGGGAGGAGGAGAAAAATAGTATTTTTTATTGATGGTGTGGAAAAGAAAGGCGGTGTAGGACGATAAAAGTTGTGGTGTTAAAAAGTGATTGCCAAATACAAAAGGGTAGCAAAACTTAACAAACAATTATAGTAACTCAATGATACATGTAGGACATTTACTACCCTTTCTCTTGTTTTCGTTCTTCTCTCAGTGGGATACAAGAGCAAACTTAACAGAAGTTTATTCGGAACAAACAAGAAATTAGAAAATTTTAAACGAATAAGTCATAAGGATAATAGAAGCATATATCCAGAATGTCGAGCTTATGAAGTTTGTTGAATCATATTTGATGTATTCAGATCTATCCTCTCCAATCCTGATGATATCTAACCTGCAAAAACGAGTAGCGAATAAGCCCATGACCACCGTTGTGGTGGTTGAAGGCACTCCGATGCTTAAGTTAGATACTGGTTCACGAAAAAGTTAAGACTGGATGTAAAATTGCAGTGTGTATACTTGTGTATATGCATGTACCTTTCTTCTCATTTCACCGACTCTTATTGTGAGCGTTCCCTCCCCAACTCTCCTTGCAATCGAGGGCGTGATGGAGGGAGGAGATCTCGCATAAGATCTTACTTTTGCATGGCTAAGTTCTTCATCACTTGGCTTTGTTTAAGATCCAATGTTTGATTCGGCTAAAGTTGATTTCGTGTGAGTGGATCTCGGGCCTGTGACAACTCTGAGATCCACTGTTCAGACCTTATTGTTCTGGGCCAAATCCTAAGACTCGTGCTTTTGGGGCTGGCGTGCATTGAGCTAGGGCATCTGACTTACGGACTGAATAATAGTCTTGCACATGGGTCCACTTGGGACTGCATTGAAGCCTTTTATGTGTCAGTGTTAGTCCATGCCACGTGTGCGGCTATGATTGAGTGATTGTTTGATGTCTCATTAGCTACTCCCCCCAGTTAACGGGGCTGCATGTAGTTCCATTAATTTGATATATGTGGACTTGTACAGTTGTACTTGGAACCATCCCCCCTTATTCCCCACATAGCATTTAATGTTGATGCGACTGCTAGGTGACTTCCTTCTGTGAATCATCGCGCCTATATATTGGTTGGTTCTTATTGGGTCACGCATTGCCATGAGAATTGTAGAGCATGTTCCTCAAATGTGTTTTCCAAAGGATGTGCTTTGACATCTCTAGAGGATGAAATAAGATCTCCATTGGTGGAATCTCTGAATGTTTTGACACTTGCAGTGTCGAGTCATAACAAGACCTAGTATTGGAAGAAGTACAAACTTCCCCTTAGGGGCCACGTTTGTCGTCGACTTTTTGTTGCTTCGCGCTGCCTTCCACCTCTATTTTTGGGAAATAACACCAGCAACCAACTTTTGGTTATTTTTCTTTTTTCGCTTCATTTCCAAATTCTTTTCTGAAGGTAAATTAACAGATCAAAACCTTGACGTGTGTTCCAGGCATCCTTATTCACTCCTTACTTTGCACCAAGCTCAGATACTTGTAGTATTTAAACTTTTGTACAAGCCAGTAGGTCAAGGTTTGAAACAACTTTTTGATAATCAATAAAGTTGGTTTTTTCTGAATTCTCTTTGCAGCAAGCTTTGAATGATTGTGGATCATGTTGGCTTGTGCGAATAAAATTGGACTATTAAAAAAGATGAGACAATTTTAACTCCAAGCAGGGACTAAGGTGACCTGTTTGAAGGAGACGTGTGGTCCTGATTCAGCCAACATAGTTCCCTTGGCAAAATAGCTTGATTTGCCAATGATAGCGAAGTCACTGAAGAATGATTTTAGTGTAGGTTGGTTATGTCTTGTGGGTCGCCCCCTTTCTGAGTAGGCGCTGGCTGTTGAAGTACTGCTACTTAGCTGCGTAGAAAACTTGAGAGACATTGGAGTAGACCATGGTTCATTTGGACTTGAAAAATTAAATGTGTTTTGTCATCTGAGAACTAGACTCGTTAGAATGTGTATTGCATTAGTTCTTGAGAAGGACTAGGCTATCTATGGAGTGGCAAGTTGTTCGTGGACTAGACTCGCCCATTTATAGTGAATTGTTCATGGACTGGATTTAGCTTGTTTCAGAGTTCTTTGGCTCTCAATCAGACTAGGTCACTTATGTAGCAAGTTGTCATCATCCTGAAAAAGTCTAGGCTTGAATGCCTATGAGCCATTGTGGCCCCCGTATTTAGATCAGGTTCTATAGAGAGCGGTGAGATGTCCGGAGACTGGACTCGTCCACTTGTGATGGACTGTCCATGGGCTGGGTCTAGTCCGCACTAGAGTTCCTTGGCTCTAAGGCGGGCTAGATCACTTATGAGTCAAGTTATTACCCTTAAATGGACTAGGCTTGGCCACTTGTGTGTCATCGTGGCCCCCGAATTCATATCAGGTTTCGTAGGAAGTGGCAAGTCGTTCGGAGACTAGGCTCGCCCGCTTGCGGTAGACTGTCCATAGACCAAGTCCATTTCACAGTTGTGTCATTGTGGTTCTGAAGTCGGACTAGGCTATTTATGGAGCAGTGAACCATCCATGGACTAGGTTCCATCCGAATGGCTGCCATTGTGGTCCGGTAATCGAACTAGGCATGTTCCAGGGTATGAAGTTATATGAAATGTAAATCTTTAAAGAGAGTACCTTTGATGATAATATTTCTTTTAATGCTCAACATTCCACGAACTTTTCAGATGCTCTCCATCCAGGTTCTCTAGTCAGTAGGTTCATGGCCTTTTGATTGTAGTCACTTTGTAGGGACCTTCTAGTTCGAGCTTAGCCTACCCTCTTTTGGGTTTCTTGTGTTCGGTTGGGTCTTCTTCAACACCCAATTGTCGATTTTGAATTCTTTAGGTCTAACCCTCTTGTTGTAGTGTTGTGCCATCTTTGGTTGACAGGTTGCAAAAGACTTCGTCTCTCCGCTCTTCGAGTAAGTCTAAGTCGATTATCAAAGCTTCGTCACTGTCCTCCATCCTGAACTCCTCCGTTCTGAATGTAGGTATTGCTAATTCTACTCAAACCATTTCCTCATACCCATAGATCAGGGTGGATGGCATCTCTCCAATTGGATTTCTCTTTGTGGTATGGTATGCCAGAGGATGCCTGCAAGTTCAGAGACCTAGAGCCCTTTGGTTGTATCAAGTTTTCTCTTTATAGCTTCTAAGATAGTTTGGTTGGTGCCCAGTTGGATGCAAAGTTGCTTAACCTACAGACGATGGAGTGTACCTCATACTTATCGCACTTGCTAACCAAATATTTGGCCTTTCGCTACATTTTCGGCCAATAGTACCCCAGTGTGAGGGCTTTATGAGCCAGTGTCCTTCCTCAGCGATGGTTCCCACAGACTCCCTCTTGGATTTCAATGAGGACTTGGTTTGCCTCTTTGGGGGTCATGCATCTGAGTTGAGGGCTAGTCTCTGATCTCTTGTACAACATGTTGTTGAAGAGAGTGCATCGTACCATTCTGCTTTTTAGTTTGCAGGTCACTAGCTTATCTGCTGGGAGGGTTTCATCTTTTATGTAGTTGATCAAGGGGCTCATCAAGCTGGTCTCCACATCAGTGGAAAAAGTTTTGTGGATGCCTTCTGTTTCCTAGGGCCGACTTTTCTAGGAGTGCTATGAGTGTGTTGGAGTAATTCTGTGCAAACGGGCGTTTCGGCCAAGTCGTCGGCTTCCTTGTTGTCTGCCCTCAAGCAATGACGGACTAGTATCCTTTTGAACCACCTTTTGGCATTGATTATGTTCTTGCAGTAAGCTATCATTTGTGGTTCTTTGACATGAATTCACCATTCACTAGATTGACCACTAGTTGGGAGTCACTAAACACCGTGAGTTCTTCTAGCTAGCTTTAGCCTAGCTATGAGGGCTTCATATTCCGATTTTTTGTTTGAAGCGCGAAAGTCGAATTTGATAGCCTTTCTGAGGGTGATCTCTTTCGAGGTGTACAAGACGATCCCTGCTTTGCTGACCCATCGAATCACAAAATCCATCTTGTAGGGGCGGCTCGTGGTTCTAACCCCCTTCCTAGTCCTTCACTCTCAGTTTTCCTTTCCCAGTGAACTCGAGGATGAAGTCTGCCAGTACTTGTGCCTTGATGGTTGTTTTTGGAACGCAATGGATGTCAAACTACCCCAACTCCACTGACCATTTGACCATTCTTCCTGCAACTCTGGTTTGTGCAATACTGACTAGAGTGGGTATTTGGTTAGCATTGTTATCATGTGAGCTCGAAAGTAGTGTCTTAGTTTTCGTGAGGAAGTCACCAGTACCAAGGCCAATATTTCCAAATTAGGGTAGTTAGCATCCGCCCCATCGAACATTTTGCTGACGTAGTAGACATGCTTCTGATTCCTTTTCTCTTCCAATGCCAGAGCTGAGCATAAACATGCTATGAGATTGAGAGGTATAGGTGCAGTGTCTTACTTGGAGTAGGTTTTAAGAGCAGGTTTGTACTTCCCATGTAAGCCTTCAAGACTTAAAAGGCTTGTTCACGTTGCTCTCTCCGTTGGAATGTTTTTTTCCCATTTAAGATTTTAAAGAAGGGGAGGGATCTATCTGAAGATTTAGAGATGAACCTATTTAGGGTTGCCACCCTCCCATTTAGGCTCTAAATTCTCTAATATTTGTGGGTGGTCCCATGTCAAGAAGAGCCTGGATTTGCATTGGATCGGCCTTTATCCCTCTTTTGTTGACTAACTCAAGAATTTGTCCTTTGAAAATTTGGTTCACCGGGCGCTGGTATGTTTCCTATGCATTCTTTAGTCCGAAAGGCATTACCCGATAGTAGTACGTGCCACTGTCCGTTATGAAGGAAGTTTTCTCATGATCCGGCGGGTGCATACTGATTTTATTATAGCTAGACTATGCATCCATGAAGCTGAGCAGAATGTGCCCGAATGTCGCGTCTATCATCTGGTATATCTGGGGCCAGTGAAAAGTTATCTTTTCGGGAAGCTTTGTTAAGGTCAGTGTAGTCCATGCAAACCCTCCACTTCCTGTTATTCTTTTTCACCAGGACCGTGTTCGTCGGCCATTCCGGATAACGAGACTCCCTTATCACGCCGGGTTTAAATGTCTTTGCACTTTTTCATTGATTGTTTTGTTCCTATCAAGCGCTACTAGCATTCTTTTCTATCAGACTGGCTTCAAGTCAGGATTGACTGCCAATCTGTGTTATTACTATGAGATCGATCCCCACCATATATTTCATTGTCCGAGGGAAGACGTCTTGATTCTCTTTTAAGAGTGTGACTAGCTGATCTAATAGTGTTCTATCAAAGTTAAATTATATCTAGACCGCCTTTCTGTTAGTTGGGCTGTCCAGGTATGCAGTCACAACTTCTTCTTCTGGCTGCCCAACGTTCGACCTTCCTCTCGGGCTGGATGGAGGTTCAAAATTTGAAGGTGGAGGTGGGCCCTCTCTATCTGGATTCAGGGTTTCCTCATCTAGGTCTTGTTGTTCGTGTGTCTGTGCCCCACTATCGATCTCCTAGCTAAAGCATAGTGATATTCCACAGTGATAGTCTGGTCTCCTTTGATTGTTCCTACCTCACCGTCGGATACTTAAGGCATTGATGCTGGATAGAGATGAGAGCTTCCATGTTGTGTAACCAAGGTCGGCCCAAGATTACGTTGTACTTGGAGTGGGTGTCTACGATCAAGAACTCTGTCATCAGAATCCTCTGTAAATCTGGTTGCCTCGTGTCTACCAGCAGTGTGATTTTACCGATCGAATAACAGCTTTCTCCATTTAAGCCTAACATGCCATGATTTAAAGGTGTCAGCTTTCCTCCTATCAGTTGCATTTTCAGGAATGCGTCTAGGAACAGTACGTTGATGGAGCTGCTCGTGTCCACCGATTATCTTCTCACTCCCAGTTCGATATCCCTCATGAGATGTCTCGGGTGTCATTGTGTTGGAAACGACACCTTTCATGTCCTGTTCTGTTAACGTTAAGCTCATGGCCTTTCTCCCTTTCCATACGTGTTGTACAAAATGGTGTTGGTAGTGTGATCAGACCCATAGCTCCCGAACTGATTTATTCAGTGAAAGATTTGAGTACTGATCCTCCTCGCTTGTCACATGAAGGACACATACTATATTGGGAGTCATGTCTCCCATTTCTTTTGTCGTTTGCTCACCTTGAGATGTGTGTCCCTGAGGTCGATGAACTCCTTAAGTCGTAGTCTCTAGATCCAGTATTGAATCTCATCTTTGAGGCTTCTGCAATCTTTGGTGTTAGGGCATGTGTCCTTGTGATAATAGTAGTGCTTACTCTAATCACATTTTGAATGATCTCCTTTGAGTTTTGACAACCACTTGATGTCTGCCCATTTTCCATTGTGAACAAAATATTCGGCAGACTAGAGTTGAACAAGGTGTAATATGGGTACCTGGAATCACTAGCCTTGAACAACTTTGCCTAGTTGAGCTCACTCCAGTTCTCGCCTCGTTTTCGTTTAGAACTGTCACTCTTCCCATCCCTATCCTTGGCTTTGGAGGAGTGTTTTGGCTCACTTCTTTCGATCCAAGCACCCAACATTTATTCTAGGGCTATGTACTTCTTGGCACTCCTCAGCAATTCGGTCATACTTTTTGGGGCTCCTGTACAGACTCCACCTCAGTACCCGCTATGCCAACATGGGCCAAGTGGGTCATTACATGATTAGAAAACAACGTGCGATAATAAACAGTACAACACTACGAAAAAAACTAAGTGGCAAGCCGCTAAACCAAGTTGTCAACTTACTAGCATCAGAAGCTGCTAACCACGAGTGATGTACTGATGTGTTACTTCACAACCGCCTTCCCCAATGGTAGTCGATTAGCAACTCGAGAAAAGTTCCTCTTCATCTAATCAGCAGTGGCAGCCTTGTGATCCACCTCGGTATACACCGGAGTGTGGGAACTAACTCCGACTCAATAAGAGGAGCCCTTAAGCTAGGGGCCAACACCGCCTCTTCCTCTGCACCTCCCAAGGAAGAGGACTTAGTAACCTATTTCCCCTTAGCGGTAGCAGTGGAAGGAGGCTCGGACAAATTTACAACTCTCGGACCGTCACGGGTAGTGCTATTAGGTGCGGACTGTCTTTCCATCTCAGAACAAGCAAGAGCCCCTAGAGACTAGAAATGGCAGCGGGGCGGATTTTCATGAATATTTTGGAGCGGATTTGGATCTAACTTAATGGATTTTGGGGGGGATTCAAGGATTCAAATTGTAACCATCATTGTTTCTCGGTGGATACGGATTTGGCCATATCTGCCCCGCGGATATCCGATGCTTTGATAACATTCAAATTACATTCACATTACATTAAAATTACATTTCAAATTATATTCACATTACATTGAAATTGCACTCACATTACATTAAAATCACCCATCATTTTGTCAAACAACCCAAGAAAGCAGCCCATTCTTTTTTCACACAAGTCTTCTATCCTTGTTTTCTTTCTTTAATCGACATGAAACAATTCACTTGTTTGCCAAACCCAAATTCAGACCAAGAAGATCTCTCTTATTTCTACACTCAAGATATCCCAGCTCTTTGTATTTTCACCAACAAAAATTACATAGTTCTGTTACAAAATCTCATGCAAAGATCAATGATAATGAAAGCTTGCCTTTTGTTAGTTGCAGTCTCTGATGCCATCATGAGCTTCACTCTACAACTTGCTCAAGAACTTGGGATCCTAGAAGTCTTGTTTTGGACAAAAAAATTTATTTGGTTTGCCTCTTATTTGCATCTCATTGAACACCACCATTACCTCATCAATCGAAATGAAGAAATGAACAAGGAGTGAATGTTGAAGGTAGAGGGGTTTGGGTGTGGGTTGGGACAAACGTAAGTCTTTTTCCCCTTCCTCTCTTCTTATTTTTTTCTTGCCTTCTTCTCTTCTTATTATTCTTCTTTTGTTGCCGAGAGAAAACTTGTTGTTGCATAAGGCAATGGGCTTGTGGTGAATTAGAGATGACCAGTGGGGTTATTGGGTTTGAGCTTGGTTAATGTAAATTTGGGCCTGGCATTTTTAACGGATAATTGGGGAGGGCGAAATCCGTCAATCCGTGCGAAGCGGTGACGGTTTTAACAAACAAAAAACAAACAATTTTGGGATGGATTTGGGGATCAATAATATCTTGCGAGACGGAGATGGAAATGCCCATATCCGCCCCATTGCCATCCCTACTAGAGACTCATCATCAACGGTCAGGTCTACAACTTCCCTCTCCCCGCTCTGGGGAGCAACAGGTGGAGTGAACCCTAACTTGAGCCTTTTATATTTACGAGGGGGAGTAAGCAACCCTTCCAATGCTTTCTTCTCTAAAAGACTAGACATCTTTGGTACCTTTCTCTTCTGAGACTCTGGTGTCGGTGCCTCCACGCTTGATGAAGAATCAGTAGGCATGGATAGGGCACACCCAACGTCACCGATCTCACCAGAAAACAATCCACTCTGCTTGATATTATCTGGACGGATGACTTCCATAATAGGCATCGATGGCAAAACAAGGAAGCTAGCTTTCATCTTCTCCTCTTCATAAGAGATGTAGAGTTGAACACCCCTAATCAATGGAAAAGGAAAAAGGAAAAAGAAATTATGGAGGTTTCCAAAGTGGCAGATGACTTTCAAGCCATCAAAAGAGAAGTACTCAAACTTCGCATAGGCGAAAAAAAAAAGTACATCTGGCAATCCTTCATATCCTCAAATTCGCTAGTTAGGCAACAAGGCCTCCACATCCAACAAACACCCTGGTTATTCATCCTAATGGAAGCCAGAGAGTGGAGATTTTTTGCCGACATATGGATTTCAACATCCTTCGCCTTAATAAGAATGGCAGTCTGAGCTGGGGCAATGCACAAAGAATACAAGTAGCACCAGATGACGCTAGGCACAAGGAAGTGCAAGCCATCCTTAAACATGGCCTTGTACAAGCAGATCACCCCACCTCGCCGAAACAGAGTGAGCGCCCCTTTCCGCAAGAAGTGATACTCCCATATCACTAGGGAGTTCATATTGCCTAAAAATGGCAGCCAAGTCCGCCCCGGACAGCAGTGACTTTATAAAGAAATTTAAAATTTTGTGATGCCTCCATCGCGAGAAGTTAACCAGTGTAGACATGATTGAACAAAAAATCAAGCTCAACTGGGCCAGAAAAATATAGTACGAAATAAATAAAAGCTATGAGAATGTAAAGGTGAAAACTTCATGCAAAACAACTTATATAGGTTTGGCGCAAAGAAGAGATGTTTACCTAACCGCTGCATAAACATTTAATGCGGCACAATAGCTGAAAAAATGAATAAAATATGTCATCATAGCATACCACGAACCCCCACACGTTGTCAATTAGTGGCCCAGCAGAGACCCACTAACTAAGGGGAGTAGCTGATGAGACATCAAACAACCACTCAATCACAACCATACACATGGTAAGGATTAACACTGGCACATAAAAGGTTTCAGCGCAATCCCAAGCAAACCCATGTGCGAGATTATTGTTCAGCCCGTAAGTTAGGTGCCCAAGCCCAAGACACACCAACCCCATAGGAGAGGGTATTAAGGCTTGGCCCAGGACAATAAGGTCCAAACTTGAATCTTAGAGTCGTCACAGGCTCGAGATCCACTCGCCCGAAATTAGCACTAGCCCAATCAAGCATTGGGTCCTAAATAGAGAAGAGTGTCGAAGTACTCAGTCATGCACAAGTAAGATCTTTAGCAAGATCCCCTCCCTCCATCATGCCCTCGATCGCAGGGACAGTTGGGGAGGGAATGCTCACTATAAAAGTCGATGAAATGAGAAATAAAGGTACGGTAGTATACACGATTCAATTTTACTTACAGTCTTAACTCTTTCTCAAACATGTATCTAACTTAAAGATCGGAGTGCCTTCAGCCACCACAACGGTGGTCCTGGGCTTAACCGCTGCTCTTTTTGAAGGTTAGATATCATTGGGATCTTTGAGGATAAATCTGAATGCATTAATAATAATAATAATTGATGATACATCAAACTGTCCTCTGATCAACACCATACGTGTCTCATGATAATCTCGTCAACAAAACAAATCAGGCAGACTATCCAACAAGGCCCAGACAACACTAAGCCAACTATTGGCAGAATCCAGAAGGTCGGATCTAAATTGCAATTATCTGAGGGATCGACTCAAGACAGGCAGACCAACAATACATTAGTTACAACTAGGAAACAAATACTGGAGTATAAATCGGGCAAGGAAACTTCCTTGCATGGACGTCACTCTGAAAGGGAAACCTCTCCCGCAGATCTAGGAGCACAAGTCATGTAGGGAAACTTCTCTACATGGACAGCTCACAACTAAGAAAGGATATTCAGTAAGATCTATTTTCCCAAACTACGCCACCAAAGGCCTAGTCAAACAAAGACTCTCACACTATGAATAAGAGATAAGGTTAATAAACAAAGGTACGCTACAGAAACCCAATTTACATTTTTAAGCGTCCCCTAAGCTTTATCTAACTTAAGCATCGAAGTGTCATCGGCCACCACACGGTGTTCTTTGGCTCACGTGCGTTCCTTGTGCAGGTTTAGGTCAAGGTGAGGAAAAGGGGCAGAAATTGACTACATTAGTTTCGCACTGTCCATGGGGAACGATAGAGTTCCTCAGAAGAAACAAGAGTACCACTGATGCAATATTTTTCAGCTCTTTGACCTAATCCCGCTGACCTGCACAAGTAAGGCACATGAGCCACAGACCACCGTGGGGTGGTCAATGGCACTCCGATGCTAAAGTCAGACAGGGCTCTGAGAAATGTGTAATGTTGTAATAGGGATTTTTTAGCGTACCTTAGCTTACCAACCTCATGTCTAATTTATAGTTCAAGAAGTTCCGGTTCTACCAAGGCATTGTAGGCGTAGTTTAGGAAGGAGATTCCTCCTTAATTACGAGTACTGCTGTAAAAGGGAAGTTCCCTGTTAGCTTCGTGCTCCTAGATATGCGGGAGACATTTCTCATTCCAAGAGCAATCCGTAGAAGGGATTTTCCCTGTGTGGAAGATACTCTGGTGTTTGCTTCCTATTTGAAAGCATGGAGCAGCTGTAGTTGCTTGTCCAAAGCTGATCCTCGAGATACTTGCCTGAAAAGGGAATACGGGAACTGGGGGTAGTTGTGAGATGTGTGGGCCTAGCATGCTGTGAAAGTTTGAGTTCGCTTGGTCGACTGTAGTTGGGCGGGCTTAGGACCGCTTGAGCCGAATCATTGTTGGGCTGACACTTGAGACCGTAATTCCTCGAGATCATCATGACATGTGTACAGCTCAGGGGTGTGACCATTTTTATGTATCATTAGCTACTCCCCCCCCCCCCCGTTAGTGGGTCATCACATTAGTTTGCTAAGTCATCTCTTGAAGGGATGCGTTGCTCATAATGATTGAGTCTGAGTCATTGCTTGAGCCACGCGCTGCATTAATTGAACATGCGTTGGTTCAACAAAAAATAGATAGGAAGCCAATCTCTATTTAGGTCATCCGCTATGTAGAGTCTGATTCTCGTATTTTCCTTGCTTTCGAAGCTACCGCTCTGATTAGAAAATATTGTTCATATTCCTCATGGCTCAAGGATTACTAATGTTTTCGACTCGTGAAAATGGAATGCGAGTCTGCTAGGCCTGTTGAAGCGGAGACTAATGTTTTCGACTTGGAGAAGGATTGCCTACGATTAGCAGGAGTTGTATACAGGTCAAACCTTAGTGACGTGCAGGTCGAGTCTCTGAATGACCGTCTTGTGTGGGTTGCAATGGTTGTTTCAGCTGGTGCTAATTCCCATGAGACCACTCTGACAAATGGCTCTTGTAAGGATTTGCCTGAGGTGGTAGAATCTGATCGCCCCATAGTTGTTTCGCCTGATAGTGGTCGTGGTATCGGCCGTGTCTCTTGCAGTCTGCATTGCTCACCGTCTCGCTCTAGGCCTCAGCTAGAGGTGTTGGTGGGTCCTTTGGATACTTCATTGCATTCTCTCCCTCCGGATCCCATTGAGTCGTCTCGCAAAAAAAATGATGTTGTTGTTGACAAGGGAAAAGCCACGGAGGTGAGATGATGGTAGCGACCGTGAAGGGTGATGCTGGCACAGTTCCTGATCAGTGAAAGCTTCATTCGGGGCCACGGATAAGCATGTTTGCATCAGATTTGGTGAAGATGAGTTCACAGGTCTGGCACCAAGAGGTGGACGTAGAGTATGCTTTGAGGAAGCATATAAGCAGACATCACAGCTGGCCAATGGATCATACTCCAAAACCCGATGAGGATTCATTGGAAGGGTGTATAGATAAGGGCTTAAAGTACCTTATGATGGGTATATCTCATTTGAGCCATGCGGTTGTTGCTGGGACGAAAGTTGAGGCGGCTTGTTACTATTGGGGCGTGTCTTATCGTATATGCAGACAATGTATTCTAACACTCTCCATGAAATTGGGCAGCCTAAAAAGTAAGCCAAAAAGAAGCGGTTGGATCGGTCAACCATGGTCGTTGAGGCTCAGAGGGCTCGTCTAGAATACCTTGAGGGTAATTTGATGGAGGCAGTATCCGAAAGGGACAAACTTAGGCAAAATCTAAGCTGTATCCGCCAAGAAGTCGAGGTTGCGTAGAAAGCTATGGCTAAACGATTCTAAACTGATGTGTTTCGCTGAAGAGAGTGTTTCAAAGGAAGCCGACTGGGCTGTTGAGAAGGAACAGTTTGAATCTGATGTGGAGTACTATGCTCGAGAAGCAAGGAAGGTCGTGGACCAGCTCGAATTGGGACGGCATGAACTTAGTGTCATGAATAGCAGTCTGGCCACAGAGCAATCTTAGGTCAACGCACTGACTGGCAAGTTGGAGATACTAGAGCGTGAACTTGTTGATGCAATGGTGCGGAAGGAAGAGCTTCTCCAAGAACAAGGCAAATGTGAGTTCCGTTGGGTTGTACATGGACGACTAGAGCTGTTGGCGCTGATAAAGGAGGAGCATCCAGAGTGGCATCTCTGCCGTTATAAGATGTAGTTTGTGGACCTGTCTATTACCTCGACGTCATCGAGCAAGGAAGACAGCTTGAGCTCTGATGTCCAGGCTGCGACGTGTGTGGACTCAATTCTTGCTCCTTCTTCCACTAGGCTTAATTCTTCCATTTATGTACCCTCTCTTGATAAGGAGTGAAATTTGTGTGCTTGTACTCTTTTTGTCTTTGACCATTAATGTAAACAGTTTTATCCGTTCCGTACTTGTTGTCTCTATTGAATTTTTTCGTTTTGCTATGTCATCTTGTTTTGGCATAAGCTGGTTGAATCAATAGGACGTTGACTGGATCTGTCTGTGGTAGAGAGCTTGACCACTTTGTGTTGTGAATGACTCGTGGTCATCACAGTGTAGTCATGTCCAGTAGTGGCCATGTCACGAACAGTTTAGCTAGGGGTTGAGTCATCCGAGTTGTGCCATGTCCCCAAGGTAAGCTGTTTGAGACTTACCTTGCTTGTCTGACCGATTGGCTGTAGCTGCTGCTGTGAGTGAGTGGTGATGGTCGAGCATGCGTGTCAGAGTGTTTGTGTCGAGTCAGGCATCGTAAGCTCGGGCTGGCATCCTAAGTAGCTTTTATTTGGGCATTGGCCGTACGATCTTTGTATCGGCGTGAGTAGCCTTCGCTTAACATTAGAATGTCAGTTTGTTTGAGCATAAAGACGCTAACTCAGCAAGATTTTTATTTGGTGACCAGGCTAAAAAGCAGTGGTCTCGTGGCAAGCCATCAGAATTAGTTCTGGACTGACTAGGCACCCACATTCCAAATCATTTATGTACGAGCAGAGCGGACTACAGATTCGGGGAATAAAGGTTTGGCGACCAGGCTTAAAAGCAGTGGTCACGTGGCAAGCCGTCGAAATCAGTTCAGGACTGACTAGGCTCCCACCTTTCGAACCATCTACACCCTCCCCGCTCGGTGGGGGTGATGAGGATTTAACTAACCTAAATTAACAGGTTAATTCAACTCACTTGTAATACCGCAAGTGCACGGTGCCTAACAGGTAGACAACGGCAAGTACGGGTCGATCCCACGAAGAAGGTGAATGCAATTGAAATTTTAAGAAATTATCTAAACTAATTAAAATGGAAAATGGGGGTTACAGTGTTTTTAAAAGAAAACTAAATTAAAGATAATAAAACAAAATAAAATGATAAGATGAAATGAGATGGATGGAATGAAATGGGTTTGGTGGGCTTGGACTCACCAATGAGTTAGCAAAATTATCTAAATCTAGATTACTGAATTTAAATACGAGAAGCTTAGGGATGAGAATCCCTTGCTTACACCGAAAATATGATCGTTAAAATTCAATTTAAATTATAACATGTTCTTTTAAACCTTAACAAATTATTTCAAGCTTGACAAATAGTACTTCTAACTACCAAGCATATCAAATTTGACTACTTGAACATGCAAGGTGAAAGCAAATTATCAGTTTCAGAAATAACTTGTAATTAGTAATTTAGCACATAATTCAGTAAAATAAATTTAAAATAAAGTTTACAAAACTCTTCGGCTTGTCACAAGCTCGATAGGGTGTCAAACAGCAAATCGGTGTGCACAAATCCCGAGAAAATGAACTCAAAATCGTTCTGTGGTGGTACAGAACAGTTCCGGCGGTGGAAATAGCCAAAATCAAATTCGTTTTCAAACTACCCGCCCTGCTACAGTGCGCTACAGCGCCGATCGCCTTCTCCAGCGAGAACCGTCGCTGTGACGGCCTGGTTCTCGCTCCTCGCGGGCTTCCTCCTCCTCAAATCGATCCTATAACCTGCAAAGAAGAGCAAGGGTGAAGAAAATACCGAAAAACAGAGCGAGAGAAGTCGGGAAAACTCCCTGTTTTTGACTCGCTGTCGCGGCTGATCCTGCGGCGGTTCGTCGCTCCTTCGCGGCTGGCTTTGTCCTCCACGTGGTCCTAGAACCTGAAAATAAGAAGTGAGTGAAGAAAAACCAATTAACAAACAAATTCGAAAGAGAAACAGGGAGAGAAAACTCCCTGTTTTTTTTCGCGGTGGTGGCTCTGTGCGCGAGGCGGAGCAGTGGGTTCTCGGTCGTTCTGTTCGGTGGCGGTGTTCGCAAGAGGTGAGGACAGGGAGAGAGGGGCCGAGGGTGGTGGCAGAGTGGAAGTTGGACGCTTAACAGGGTTGTCACGCCCCTGTTTCGCGGTGGTGGTGATGGTGATGGCGAGAAGACTGTGGTGGCGAGGGTGTGGTGACTGCTGAGTGAGTGGAAGAGGGATAGGTGGTGGTAATGAGGGTGAGGTGAATTTGAGAGAAAGATGATTGAATTTTCTCTAAGTTAACTTTTTTTTTCCCTTCTCTTTTTCTCCCCTATTGCTATCCTCTTCATTGGTTTTTAAGCACCCACATGAATAGAGGATGGATGTTGGAGAATATGGCATGTGGTGAATGTTTAGTGGGTGGAGAATATGGAATGATGTGGTGGTTGTGTAGTGGGTGGAGAATATATTTAGTGGGTGGAAAATATGGAATGATGTGGTGGTTGTGTAGTGGGTGGAGAATATATTTAGTGGGTGGAGAATATGGAATGATTTGGAAGAATATGGGTTGATTGGGTTTGGACTTAGGGTTTATGGATTAGGGTTTGGTTTAGGGTTTGGTTTATGTTTTCTCTCTCTACTTTGTACCACCAAGTGCAATTCCTTACAAAGTCGCCTTAATATAATTTCATCGTTTACGCTCAAATTCCTACAAAGATATGAAAACGAAATAATTACTATAAGATATAATAATCGAAACACTAACATGTATAAATTAAGGGGTATATTATGTAATAATTACATGACTATCAAATACCCCCAAACCTATATTTTGCTAGTCCTCGAGCAAAAGAAAATTCTAACTCACTTTCGCAGGAATCATCGGTTGCACTTACCTTAAACGTGCAACAAGGCTTTAAACCCCTAGATTACCTCTAGTGGACGAGTTATAGTCTCGTGAGGGTTTCCAGAAATGTTACCCACAAACATTACTGACTCAATCAAAACTTGGTCAAACAGTGTTTATTTTAAAACTTCAAGAAATGCAAGAAACCAACCGTGTCATTTTAGTGTATCAACAAATCTCCAAATAATTTAATATTCTCCAAAGGTTAGAAAAATTTCATAATCATCCTCAACTCAATGTGTGTGTGTGGATAGCACTGTCAACATAACTTTTCATTTCAGAGTAAAATAATGACTAAATCTCCTATAGAAAGTTTGTTTTGACTTCAAACCTCTCATGTCACTCACAATAAAGCACTCAGAGATTTGGTATTTCACTCAGTTTATATGTGAGGAAAAGAGTAAATAATGGAAAACAATCATCTCACATATAGTAATATGAAAAACGGACTTTTCAAGAATGGAATGAACATGATCTCATGGACAAGAATATCAATTACTTTTGGGAATGTTGAATCAAACACCATAGGTCTTGGTTATTAAATCTCCACATCTACTAAACCAACCTTTTCCTAAGATCAACTAGGACTTTGTTGGGTTGTAATGGGGCTTGGTTTAAGGAATGTCAAAGGATTCTAACAAAAATTTCTAGGAATGTATACACCCATTTAACAAACAATTAGGGCTGTCAAGAATAAATCAATGTTGCGCACCATCAATTTTTTTCTTCATTCTCACATCTTTATCCTCATTCACATTTTCTTCTGCTTTCTTTTCTTTCTTTTTCTTTTTCTTTTTCTTTTTCTTTCTTTCTTTCTTTTTCTTTCTTCCATAGAGGATTTATGAAATATCTCATATTTTGCTCTTTCATGCCCTTTTTACACCAAGTATATCCATCAGTACACATTCCTAGAAAAATTGGGTAAAGGTTAATGGGTTAACAAATAAAAGGTTAATCTATGGCTCAAAAGGCTACAAAAAGTTAATGTTATGGGTAAGTTAAAAGGCTAGTTAATGGTCTAAAAAAAAATGCCTAGATCATTTCCTAAGTTCGGGTCAGTATTATGACATCTCAATTGAATAAGCCAAGAAGTTCTAGTGTAATAATTCAATTTTTATGTCATTCCCAAAGCCATTGATAAGAAAAATGAGAATAATGAGATCATCAACGAGATAATACGGACTCAAGAAAAATCAGAGCTTATGTATAACCCTCAGAAAAATAGAAAGGCTCAAAGCTTTCAGGGTTAAGTCTCCACTATTATTCTAAGGTTTTCTAGTATATATTTCACTCATCAACTTCAAGTATGCTAACATGGCTCATGGTGCAAAGATAATCGAGTTGAAAAATCTTATGAACTAGATCTAACTTAAGGATTATACTAAACTTTCAGTCTTTATCGATATACCAATATGTCAAGTTAGTTTGCATTTTCTTGAGCATAAAACATTTACAATCCATTTTCTCAAAAGACCAAATTTTCTTGACAGAAAAGCAATTTGTTTTTTTTTTTTTTTTTTTTTTTTTTTTTTTAAAGAATAAGAAAAGAAAACACTACGTAAAAATGAAAAATTCACCGACTCATGAACCCTACCCCCAAACCTAATCTAAACATTGTCCTCAATGTTTAACAACATAATTCTGACAAATGAATAAAGTAAGTACATGAGAGGAGGTTAGAACAGTATTACCGCGGTGAAGATTTTACCAATTTTCACGAAGTCATCCATCAATGAGGCTCATAAACATAAGAATCATGGAGTTTTCATTAGAAATCGATAAAATGTAGACTCGACACGAACAAAGAAAACTAAAAAGAAAAATTAAGTTGTAAGTCAAAACTGTTACGGAGCTAACGAGTATGAGTGAAATACAACTAAATAGGGTACTCGAAAATCAATCCAGACTAACAGCAAAGACACACAACTAAAGCTAGGCTGCCTCCTAGGAGCGCTTGGTTTACCGTCATCAGCCCGACTAACTCAAAAGATCCTCAATTCTGATACACAGGGTCTTCTAATAGCATCACATCAACCTCGGCTTCTAAGCGAGGTAACTCTAAGAATGGCTTAAGTCGTTGACCATTTACCTTAAATGCATGGTCATCCTTAGGGTTAACGATCTCCACAGCTCCATGTGGGAACACTGCTTTCACAATGTAAGGACCAGACCATCGAGATCTCAACTTTCCAGGAAAAAGTCGCAACCGAGAGTTGAACAACAAAACTTTTTGAGATGGTTCAAAGGATTTACGAAGAATAGATTTATCATGAAATATCTTCGTTCTTTCTTTGTAAATTTTGGCATTGTGATACGCATCATTTCGGATCTCTTCCAACTCATCAAGTTGAAGTTTACGATGCGATCCAGCCTTGACCATATCAAAATTGAATGTCTTTATGGCCCAATAAGCACGATGTTCCAATTCCACAGGCAAATGACATGCTTTTCCAAAAACAAGCCTATATGGAGACATTCCAATCGGGGTTTTAAATGCTGTTCTATAGGCCCAAAGAGCATCATTCAGTCGTTGAGACCAGTCTTTACGATCTGGTCTGACTGTCTTCTCTAGAATGTTTTTAATCTCCCGATTGGAAATCTCAACTTGCCCACTTGTTTGTGGATGATAGGGAGTGCCAACTTTATGAGTGATGGAGTATTTTCGAACTAATAGCTCGAATGGTTTATTGCAAAAATGAGTACCACCATCACTTATAATGGCACGCGGAATACCAAAACGAGAAAAGATATGATCTTTCAAGAATCTTACCACAACCTTGTGGTCATTCGTTTTACATGGTATCGCTTCTATCCATTTGGACACATAATCCACAGCAACAAGAATGAAAAGATTGCCAAACGAAGGCGGGAATGGTCCCATGAAATCAATACCCCAAACATCAAAGAGTTCAACCACAAGAATATTAGTAAGGGGCATCATGTTGCGACGAGAAATGGAACCCATTCGTTGGCATCGATCACAAGTGGTGCAAAAGGCATGAGTATCTCGAAAAAGGGTAGGCCAATAAAAACCACTCTGCAAAATTTTTGCAGCTGTCTTTTTAGAGCTAAAATGACCACCACAAGCTTACTCATGACAAAATGAGATGATGCTGTGAAATTCACTCTCAGGAACACATCTCCTGATAACCTGATCTGGACAATACTTGAACAAGTATGGATCATCCCAGAAGAAATGTCTAACCTCAGCAAGAAATTTGGATCTATCTTGTTTGGACCACTGCAAAGGAAGTTGACCTGTAACAAGATAGTTCACAATATCTGCATACCAAGGTAATTGGGAAAGAGCAAATAATTGCTCATCAGGAAATGACTCATTCAATGGTAAATATTCGCTAGAAGACTCTACCAGAAGTCTAGATAAATGGTCAGCTACAACATTTTCCGAACCTTTCTTATCCCGAATTTCAATATCAAACTCTTGTAGCAATAGGACCCATCGGATTAAGCGAGGTTTAGCATCTTTTTTAGAGAAAAGATACTTTAACGCCGCGTGATCAGTAAAAATGATTACTTTGGATCCTATAAGGTAAGACCGAAATTTATCTAGAGCAAAGACTACAGCTAATAACTCTTTCTCAGTAGTAGAGTAATTAAGTTGTGCGTCTTGTAGAGTTCTACTAGCATAATAAATGACATGTGGCTTTTTGTCCAATCGTTGTCCTAGGACAGCTCTGAGTGCAAAGTCGGAAGCATCACACATAAGCTCAAAGGGAAAGTTCCAATTAGGAGATTGGATGATTGGAGCCGAAGTCAATAATTGTTTGAGCTTCTCAAAAGCTTTTAAACAATCTTCATCAAAAACAAAAACTGTGTCTTTAGCAAGTAAATTGCATAAAGGACGAGCGATTTTGCTAAAATCTTTGATGAATCTCCGATAAAATCCAGCATGGCCTAGAAAAGATCTAATTTCCCTAACCGTCTTTGGAGGCGGAAGACTCGAAATTAAATCAATTTTGGCTTTGTCGACTTCAATTCCCTTATGTGAAATTACATGTCCAAGAACAATGCCTTGTCGTACCATAAAATGACATTTCTCCCAATTTAAGACAAGATTTTTCTCCACACATCTATTTAACACTAAAGTTAAATGATGTAGACATTCATCAAATGAATCACCAAATACTGAGAAATCATCCATAAACACTTCGAGGAACCTCTCAACCATATCGGAAAAGATGCTAAGCATGCACCGCTGAAAAGTAGCGGGTGCGTTACACAATCCAAAGGGCATTCTCCGATATGCGAAAGTTCCAAAGGGACAAGTGAATGTGGTCTTCTCTTGATCCTCAGGTGCAATGGGGATTTGGTTATAACCGGAATACCCATCAAGAAAACAATAGTAATCATGTCCGGCTAACCTTTCAAGCATCTGGTCAATGAAAGGAAGAGGAAAGTGATCCTTCCTTGTGACCAAGTTCAACTTACGGTAATCAATACAAACTCGCCACCCCGTGGTCATGCGGGTTGGTACTAATTCATTCTTGTCATTCTTGATTACCGTTACCCCTGACTTCTTTGGGACAACTTGAACAGGACTTACCCAAGGGCTATCCGAAATTGGGTAGATTATACCTACATCCAACAATTTGAGCACTTCGGCTCGGACAACTTCCTTTAGATTCGGATTAAGTCTACGCTGCATTTCACGCGATACTTTGGCATTATCTTCGATATGAATACGATGCATGCAAACGGTTGGACTTATTCCTTTAATATCCGCGATAGTCCACCCAAGTGCTGTTTTATGTTCTTTTAAAACATCTAACAATTTTCCTTCCTGTTCTTCAGTCAATGCAGATGAAATAATAACAGGTAAGGTATTGTTAACACCTAAAAATGCATACTTGAGGTTGTCAGGTAGTACTTTTAGGTCGAGCTTGGGTGGTTGTTCAACGGAAGGGACTTGATTTGACTCACTGAGTGGAAGAGTTTCCACCCTAGGCTTCCATTTATAATTGGTTTCCATTATAGGGGTAGAATCAAGCAAGGCATTGACTTCCCTGATGGAATCATTAATATCGAAGTCTAAATTAAAATGCGTCAAACAAGCCTCTAAAGGATCATTAACCTGAGGAAATGAATGTTCTGTCAATCTCTCAATCATGTTAACCTCAAAGTAGTCCTCAGACTCGGGAGGTTGTTGACTTACATTGAATACATTGAGTTCGACGGTCATGTTACCAAATGATAATTTCATGATTCCATTTCGACAGTTAATGATAGCATTGGATGTGGCCAAAAATGGACGACCCAAAATGACTGGAATGTGACTAGAGGGATTATGAACAGGTTGTGTGTCCAGGACTATAAAGTCCACAGGAAAATAAAATTTGTCCACCTTAATGATCACATCCTCTAACATCCCGCGGGGAACTCGGACAGACCTGTCTGCCAATTGCAATGTCACTTGAGTTGATTTCAACTCACCAAGCCCCAATTGCTCATATACCGAATATGGCAATAGATTAACACTTGCCCCTAAATCTAACAGTGCTTTCTCAATCATATGATCACCAATCACACATGAAATAGTCGGGCAACCAGGATCTTTGTACTTGGGTGGGGTTTTGTGTTGAAGGATGGAGCTGACTTGCTCAGTTAGGAAGGCTCTTTTGTGCACATTCAGCTTTCGCTTTTGTGTACACAAATCCTTCAAAAACTTGGCATAAGAGGGAACTTGCTTAATGGCCTCGAGTAATGGAATATTGATTTGAACTTGTTTAAAAATTTCCATTATATCGTTGGCATTTGTTCCCTTCTTCGCCGGAGCTAACCTTGATGGAAATGGTGCTTTAGGCATATAAAATGCCTTGGTGGAATCAGAGTCAAGAGGATGATACTTTTGAGAAGATGAAGCCTTATCAGCATCTTCCTCGGATGGAGGTGTGACACGCTTTGGCGTGGATTGGGATTCAGGATCACTCAATGCAGGCATTATGGTTTGGTTGTCAACCTGTTTTCCATTCCTAAGGGTGATGATAGATTTGACATCTTCATTGCGTGAATGAGATGAACTGCCTACTTCGAATTGGCCCTTAGGATTTTGAATGGGTTGACCAGGAAATCTTCCTGCTTCTCTCTCAGGAAAGGATTTTGCTATTTGACTCACACTCATCGCAAGCTTTTGGATGGCTTGAGATTGTTGTTGAGAAGTAGCTCGTAGTTCAATGATGGCCTGAGAGTTCTGTTCAAGAATGGTTCCTGTTCTTTGCATAAATTGGTTCAATGTATCCTGCAGACTTTGAGTGTTAGAGGGAGGTGCATCTTGATTGAATTGAGGCCTATTAGCAGGAGCTCGAGGAACTTGAGGGATCACAACTGGGCCTCCTTGATGTTGACCATGGGCCCATGAAAGATTAGGGTGTTTGGCTAAACCTGGATTGTAAAAATTTGAGTGTGGATTATAGCCAGATTGCCTAAAAGTATTGAATGCATTGACTTGCTCAGCAAAATAAGCAGGGTACTCATTTTTCAAGTGACAGTCTGATGTGGAATGAGTAGAGCTTGAACATGCAGCACAAACCTCGGATGGATTGGTTTGGACTGATGGCTGAGATTTTTCCAAATATGCATCAATCTTATGTGCCATTGTCATTACAACAGATTCCAACCTTGAAGGAGGAAGATGAGGAATAGATGGTGTATCCCTTACTTCATACAAACCCCCCTTTCGCCTATCTGAGTCTTTTCTTGAATAATCCCATTGTTGAGAATTTTCAGAAATAGATTCAAAGAATTCCCAAATCTCATTAGCACTCATCTTCATAAGTGACCCACCACTAGTGGCGTCAATCATTCGACGGTTTTGAGGAGTTAACGCGTCTTGAAAGTATTGAACCAAGCGCCACTTTTCAAAGCCGTGATGGGGACACCTAGCAATGAGTTCATTGAATCTTTCCCAACATTCATAGAAATGCTCACCATCTTTTTGCTGAAAATTAGATATATCTCTTCTGATGGCATTTGTTTTATGAATAGGAAAATATTTTGTCAAAAATTTCCCTGATAAGGCATCCCAAGTGTCAATGGTTCCAGTTTCTAAAGAGTTCAACCATGACTTCGCCCTATCTTTTAAAGAAAAGGGGAACAGCCTAAGACGAACTGAATCATCAGAAAAATTTGGATATTTCAGAGTAGCACAAATGTCAAGAAATTCTTTGACATGAAGATAGGGATCCTCTTTTTCTAGACCATAAAAGGAAGGCAAAAGGTGGATAATCGATGGTTTTAGCTCAAAGCTACTTGCAGCAGTCTCGGGTAAGACAATGCAAGATGGGGTGTTATTTGAACGTGGAGAGAAATAATCCTTAAATGCTTTTTCTCCAGCCATTTCAATAGTATCTCTCAACAAGGAGCAAGATCCTAAAAGGTCAATGGGGATTTCAGATAACTCAACTGGTTCCTCTCGAATAAGTCTACCGCTTGAATCCCGTTCCCAAATACGCATAAGCAGATCTACACCAAGTGAGGTTTGAAATGTTTGCTAACCAAAAAAAAAAAAAAAAATTCACGCACAGACTCACACACAATCAGCAATCAATTGATGCACAAGATAAAATGCCTCCCTAAGCAATTAATGTTTTTGAGATTAATTATCTTCTTATCTGTGGGGGACAATTATTTCTTATGTAACATTTTTATCAAAGCAATGGGTGCTACAAGTTGATCCTAAGAGTATACACCTTACACCGCAAAGTTCAAAATCAGTAGGCTAGAGTTTTGTTTCAAAGAAACCGGATTATTGCACAAGAGAAGGAGGTCACAATGGTCCAATTAAGTACTTCCTTGTGCTACCGCTCTGTAAGCCAATAGATGTGAGAACGATGTGATGTTAAATGCACACTTGAGGCTTGTGTTCCTAACCAAAACTGTTGGTTGCACCAATTCTTCTTGTGGATTGTAGCTTACTTATGACTCGGCGTACCGGGTAAATTACCCTTGTGGCAGTGGCCTCTCGGAGTTCATTGAATGATTAAACCCATCGTCACTTTTAGCTTGAGTCAACACAAAAATTATTAGATTCACCTTGGTCTTTGGTTGTCCTATGAACACCGTACCTAAAGATGGCTCTATCTAACTTGCTAATTGATTTTAATTATGTTAGGCTATTGGTTGCACACAGCTGGAGTGATGAGGTGGGGATATCAAGTCCCACCAGTTTCTATTTAAAAGCTGGGTCTGCTTATTATGAAATACTAAAGTTTAGCATCCACAATTACAGAATTTTAACAACCAATCACACAATTTCAAACAATTACAACAAGCACCCTGGTCGCTAATACATTGCGTGTGATAGAAATACTTACAGTGTGCGTATTCCAATCTGCACAAAAAGTTAGCACAATTCAAAAAATCCGACTTCTTTTTATCCGTTTCAATCAACACACAAGCACATGCAAATAAATTTACTGGTCTTGGTCTTAGAAGTCGAATTTCTAAATCATAAAAATTATTGGGTAACAATTAAAATTGTTTCCCTATAACTTCTTTTGACTTAGAAAATTTTGGGGTTTTTTTTTTTTTTTTTTTTTTTTAGTGATTAAACAAAATGAAAAATAGTAAAGTATAAAAATTATTACACCACACACTCGTAAAACGAGGTGAAAATAAAATTACAACTCTCCTCACAAAAATAAAAAAATAAAAAATAAAAATTTGCTTGATCTTTTGCAGGATCGTCCAATATCCTCGAGAAGCGTGTAATCTGCAAAATCAAACACAAAATGAGTGTAAAAATAACAAAATAAATTTTTTTTTTTTTTTTTTTTTTTATAATTAGTGAAAATAAATCTTAAATTCAGTTACAATGCTACCTTCCCCGGCAACGGCGCCAAAAACTTGATGAGGATTTAACTAACCTAAATTAACAGGTTAATTCAACCCACTTGTAATACCGCAAGTGCACGGTGCCTAACAGGTAGACAACGGCAAGTACGGGTCGATCCCACGAAGAAGGTGAATGCAATTGAAATTTTAAGAAATTATCTAAACTAATTAAAATGGAAAATGGGGGTTACAGTGTTTTTAAAAGAAAACTAAATTAAAGATAATAAAACAAAATAAAATGATAAGATGAAATGAGATGGATGGAATGAAATGGGTTTGGTGGGCTTGGACTCACCAATGAGTTAGCAAAATTATCTAAATCTAGATTACTGAATTTAAATACGAGAAGCTTAGGGATGAGAATCTCTTGCTTACACCGAAAATATGATCGTTAAAATTCAATTTAAATTATAACATGTTCTTTTAAACCTTAACAAATTATTTCAAGCTTGACAAAGAGTACTTCTAACTACCAAGCATATCAAATTTGACTACTTGAACATGCAAGGTGAAAGCAAATTATCAGTTTCAGAAATAACTTGTAATTAGTAATTTAGCACATAATTCAGTAAAATAAATTTAAAATAAAGTTTACAAAACTCTTCGGCTTGTCACAAGCTCGATAGGGTGTCAAACAGCAAATCGGTGTGCACAAATCCCGAGAAAATGAACTCAAAATCGTTCTGTGGTGGTACAGAACAGTTCCGGCGGTGGAAATAGCCAAAATCAAATTCGTTTTCAAACTACCCGCCCTGCTACAGTGCGCTACAGCGCCGATCGCCTTCTCCAGCGAGAACCGTCACTGTGACGGCCTGGTTCTCGCTCCTCGCGGGCTTCCTCCTCCTCAAATCGATCCTATAACCTGCAAAGAAGAGCAAGGGTGAAGAAAATACCGAAAAACAGAGCGAGAGAAGTCGGGAAAACTCCCTGTTTTCGACTCGCTGTCGCGGCTGATCCTGCGGCGGTTCGTCGCTCCTTCGCGGCTGGCTTTGTCCTCCACGTGGTCCTAGAACCTGAAAATAAGAAGTGAGTGAAGAAAAACCAATTAACAAACAAATTCGAAAGAGAAACAGGGAGAGAAAACTCCCTGTTTTTTTTTTCGCGGTGGTGGCTCTGTGCGCGAGGCGGAGCAGTGGGTTCTCGGTCGTTCTGTTCGGTGGCGGTGTTCGCAAGAGGTGAGGACAGGGAGAGAGGGGCCGAGGGTGGTGGCAGAGTGGAAGTTGGACGCTTAACAGGGTTGTCACGCCCCTGTTTCGCGGTGGTGGTGATGGTGATGGCGAGAAGACTGTGGTGGCGAGGGTGTGGTGACTGCTGAGTGAGTGGAAGAGGGATAGGTGGTGGTAATGAGGGTGAGGTGAATTTGAGAGAAAGAGGATTGAATTTTCTCTAAGTTAACTTTTTTTTTCCCTTCTCTTTTTCTCCCCTATTGCTATCCTCTTCATTGGTTTTTAAGCACCCACATGAATAGAGGATGGATGTTGGAGAATATGGCATGTGGTGAATGTTTAGTGGGTGGAGAATATGGAATGATGTGGTGGTTGTGTAGTGGGTGGAGAATATATTTAGTGGGTGGAAAATATGGAATGATGTGGTGGTTGTGTAGTGGGTGGAGAATATATTTAGTGGGTGGAGAATATGGAATGATTTGGAAGAATATGGGTTGATTGGGTTTGGGCTTAGGGTTTATGGATTAGGGTTTGGTTTAGGGTTTGGTTTATGTTTTCTCTCTCTACTTTGTACCACCAAGTGCAATTCCTTACAAAGTCGCCTTAATATAATTTCATCGTTTACGCTCAAATTCCTACAAAGATATGAAAACGAAATAATTACTATAAGATATAATAATCGAAACACTAACATGTATAAATTAAGGGGTATATTATGTAATAATTACATGACTATCAGTCACACATTCTCTATTGCTTGGGGTACAACAGGAAGCCACTATCATAGGAACTTGAAGTGGATTGGTGCTTACAACAGTTTGCGGGCAGAGGTCCATGCTCCCTAGTTAAAAAATTAGCGTTCAATGCATCCATCTACCACCTTTGGCAAGAGAGGAACATAAGGCTCTTTCAAGGTAAGTGCAAAACAACACTAGAACTTATTGCTAAAATACTGGAAGACGTGAGACTTCGTATAGCAGTCCTCGAGCTTAAAGTAGAAGATAATGATATGAATAGAAGTTTTTGTGAAAGATGACGACTGGCAGTCCAGTTGGAAGTTAAGATAAGCTCTACACATGCATGGACAAAGCCTGAATTGGGATGGATAATGGTGAACACAGATGGGTCACTCATGGCTTGCAGAGGTGGTTATGGTGCCTTATTGAGGAATCTTGATGGTACAGTAATTGCTGCAGCAGCAGGGTCACAAGAAGCTCACTCGGTAATCCTTCATGAATTGCAAGGAGTCGAAACTGGTATTAGGCTAGCAAAGCAATATGGCGTTACCAAAGCAGTGTTTTGTATGGACTCACAGAATATGTACATTTATCTCACCACGGACAAAGCCCCTCCATGGGAGGCACGTCACATAACAAGAAGGATCAAATACTCTCTGAGAGAGTTTGCAGAAGTCAAATTGATACATGCATTTCGTGAAACTAACCAAGCAGCTGACAAACTTGCTAGCCTAATGCCTAGTGCAAATTACGTGGAGATACTCCCGAGC